>CAJQZJ010033498.1:1271063-1297808 GCA_907164525.1 Lophiomys imhausi | reverse complement strand
GCTCCCTCCCGGAGACCTTATTGTTCGCAACTTCCCGCGAAACTTTACCTTTTGTTCGCAATCTCCGCGAAACTTTACCTTTTGTTCGCTATCTCCGCGAAACTTTATTGTCCTGATTTATCCCAGGAACTTACCAACGCGTTGCACCTGACTGCAGGAGTTCTGAGTCTTTTCTGGGTCCCCGTACGGGCCACCACTTTGTCGCATCCCCCCTTGTCCAGCAAGGAATGACGCAACTCACAAAACTCTTCTCCAGCAGTTTATTCAGGTCCCTTGAAAACAGTCTTCTGAATAATGGGGCAGACCCAACCCACAGGCTAAATACTAAATGAACAGCCAGTCAAGTAAAGCCAAGTGGTGCTTTCTTAGAGGCCCGTGTATGTGGAAGCAAGCCAGATCAGCGGTCTATGCCAAATATGAACTTATTATCATAGAGAGCGCTCACTGTCGGGCTGGTGGAAGGCGGAGACCAGCACCATCTTTAGGGCGCGGCACTTCGCAGCTCTCTACAGTTATATATACTTGCACTCCCACCAGCAATGGAGGAGTGTTCCCCTTTCTCCACCTCGCCAGCATGTGCTGTCATTTGAGTTTTTTATTTTAGTCATTCTGACGGGTGTGAGATGGAATCTCAGAATCGTCTTGAGTTGCATTTCTCTGATGATTAAGGATGCTGAGCATTTCTTCAAGTGTCTCTCAGCCATTCGGGATTCCTCCTTTGTGAATTCTCTGTTTAGCTTTGTTCCCCATTTTTATTGGATTATTTGGTTTCTTGGCATTTAGTTTCTTTAGTTTTTTGTAAATTTTGGATATTAGCCCTCTATCAGATGTGGCATTGGTGAAGGTTTTCTCCCAGACCAGTGGATCAATGGAATCGAATTGAAGACCCAGAAATGAACCCACACACTTATTGTCACTTAATTTTTGACAAAGAAGCCAAAACCACACAATGGAAAAAGGACAGCATCTTCAACAAATGGTGCTGGTCTAACTGGATGTCCACATGTAAAAGAATAAAATTAGACCCATGCTTATTACCTTGCACAAAACTTAAGTCCAAATGGACCAAAGACCTTAACATAAGGCCTGACACACTAAATCTATTAGAGGAGAAAGTGGGGAAAAGCCCCAAACTCATTGGCACAGGTGACAACTTCCTGAACAGAACACCAATAGCTCAGGCTCTATGACCAACAAACAATAAATGGGACCTCATGAAATTGAGAAGCTTCTGTAAGGCAAAAGACACTGTCATTTGACCAAGGCAACTCTTACAACAATGCTTGAGGACATGTCTGAATCAGTGTTCTATTGTAAATAGACACAATGACCAGCATAACCCCTGTAATAGAAAGCATTTACTTCGGGCTTGCTTACAGTATCAGAGATTTAGTCTATTATCATGGTGGGGAGTATGATATCCCCAATAATATGGTAGGAGACCCAAAGGCAGACATAGTAAAGAAGAAGTAGCTGAGCATTCTACATACTGATCCACAGGCTATTGGAAGAGAGAGCCATGCTGAGCCTCAGGGCTTTTGAAATCTAAAAGCCCATCATCCCCAGATCCCTAATGAAACACTTCCTCCAACAAGGCCACACCTCCTAATCCTTCTCAAGTAGTGCCATTCCCTGATGTTTAAGCATTCAAATTTATGAATCTAGGGGGGCCATTCTTATTCAAACCAACACAAGAGGAGAGGTACAGTCACCACTGAGGAAAGTCAGGGCAGGAATTCAGGCAAGAACCTTTTGCAAAAACCCTGGGGGAAGGCTAGCTTTCCTACACAGTCTAGGACCACCCATTCAGGAAATGGTTGGCTCCTCGTGCGTAATAATTTGGTCAATACCCACAGACAGGATAGCAATCCAATCTGATCTATGCAGTTCTTCAACAGAATATAGCAAGCACTTATGTGGTACTTACATTATAAGGAATGTTATAAATAATCTAAGAATGACAACATATATAGCAGTACATGCCGAGGTTATGTGCAAATACAATGCTATTTCATAAAAGGGGGTTGAGAATCTGCAGCTTTTGATATCCACAGGAGGTCCTGCAGCTAAAGACACAGATACATTGCCCATCCTGAGGGAGGACTGAATGAAATAGAACTTTTTCATTAGAGGTTTGGAGCCAGAATGTAAGAGACCTTTAATGTTATACTGAAAAAGTTAACGAGTTGCTTTGTTTTTGTTTTGTGTAATGAGATATTTCATACCTAGTTAAGCTGCGAAGAATCCTATCAATTGTGATTCAATCATTCATTTAATTAGCAAGGGCTTGTTGTATGAGGTGAAATCTTCATTATTTAAAGCATGAGCCAACAATTACAGGAAAGAGATAATCAATACACAAAGCCAACAAATAAATGCTATAGTGAGATAATTATCTATAAAGCAAGTTGGAGGGACATTGGTAGATTTGGGGTTCACCAGACACCTGCAGGGATTTCCAGGTTCTCCTGTCCCAGAAAGAATAATTGAGCAGGGACACACAGTTATAGCCCAAAGAGAGGTAGTTTATTAAGACATATTACAGTTCCAATGAGATGGAAGTAGGTCAGGACAGGGGACATTTTAGAAGCTCAACAGCAATGCTGTGCAAAAGTTTGGTGCTTTTAGGTCACGTAGGATGGGTTTCATATGTGGGAAAGGGAGGCAATTTTGTAGTAGTCCTTCATCCCTCCCTCCCTCCCTCCCTCTCTCTCTCTCTCCCTCCCTCCCTCACCCTCTCTCTCTCTCAGTGTTATATGTAGCTTATAGTGAGGCACAGGCAGGCTTCAGACAGTCTACAGTTTCTCTGCACCTCAGCAAGTGGGTCCAGTCATTTTAAGTCTTCAGTGAGCCTCAGCCTGTAGGTTTCCAGCTTCCTTTGCCAATAAATGTGTATGTTAATTCTACAGCCTCTGTATAAGGTCTCTAGATCTCACTCTCCACCTTGCTCTCCTGCTTCAAGGGTAATATATAGAGGCACACAGATAAGCAAATAAATATATGTCAGTGAAGAAAACAAAAAACAAAAACTAGGCAGGGTGGGAAAACAGAGGGTTGCCCAGGGCAGAAAGAGGTTGATGAGGTGTGGGATTTGCGGGGGCTACTCAGGAGAGATACTTATAATCAGTGGCGTTTGAAATCAGCAGAAGTGAGGACAAAGCCCTGATCTATTTGCAGAGTTAGAGGTTCTGGTCACAGGGGTGGGTATGGTGGGTATGTTTACTTTATGGGCTTGGAGGGGGCGAGAAAGATGCTACTGAGCTGCCATGCACTGTGTAGAGGGGATTTACCCAGGTGATGGCAGGCAGGTGGAAGATAACAAGGTACAGCTGTGAGAGATAATTAGATATCCTAATGCTTACTTTGGTACTGGACTTGCATAGGAAAAAGTTTGTCCATCCATAGCTGATTGCTATAAATTCATCTAACGTCTAGATGTCTATTTGTTCTGGAATGGCCAAGGATTTGGGGCACTACTTTAAGTTCTGCCAGTAGATCATTAGCACGCCCAGAGAAATAGGGTAGCCATTGATACATCTAGCTCTTTCAGGGAGAAGCAGCAGCTCCAATGTTGCTAGGTGCTTCTTAAAGTAAGGGCTGGATTTTTATTTCACCTGGGAAGAAAAATGAATTATTGAACAGCACTCACTATTCTTTCCTTGCATATATATTCCCTCATAGCATTTCATGCACAGGAGCCTGGACACTTTACCAAATATTATGTAGAAGAAATATTCTTCTCATTTTAGGAGTCAAGTCAGCAAGACAGATGATTGAATATTTACATAATTAGAAAGCATGGTTAGAATTTAAATAAATCATTATAGATACTGTCTCCAGGGCCAGCTCCAAGCTTCTACCCTCTTCCAAATTAATGCAAAGGAAAGAACAGCACCAGGTTCCGCAGCAAGCATGAGCTCTGGCAGTCACTCTGATCCCAGTCAATCACTCCGATGATTTTAAATTAGAGAGAAACAGAAGTTTGCAGGTACCCAAGCCTATCATTTGATGAACATTTACAAACAAAAATGTGTTCTCTCCATTCTCTGGTGAGGCATGAAATATATATTTTTCTGTCTATATGGAGGCAGAAAACTTTCAAGAGTCACTTTAAAGACCTTTTTAATTTTTTTTAATGAACACACACACACACACACACACACAAGGTAAGACAGAAAACTGAGCTTGGCACTGAGCTCTGGTTGAGGAGATAATGCTCACCTGAACCTGCCTGGAGGTTGGTGCTCTAGCTATTGTGGGGAGACTGACAGATCCCTTTTAAATTAACTTCTTTTTTTTTTTTTCAAAAGCCTGCTGAAGGTGAAGGAAGGGAAGCCAGAGCTCTCCTCTCATTTTTCTCATGTAGCTAGCATATTTACTTATTAGGGCTCCTTCCAGGTTCATCAGAACAGACTAAGGCTTCCTTTGGAAGCTTCTGTCTCACCAGGTAGGATGAATAGTTGTCAGTAATAGAAAAAATTGGGGTGGAAGGTGGGGGGCATTTACTCTGTCACTGCCTGAGTGTTATTTAGAAAGGCTTCTCCTTTTCTTTCTGAATGGAGTCTCTTGAGTACAAAGGCAAATGGTTTTACTTCAGTCTGTCTAGTCAAAGACAAGACTCACAATTTTGCATTAGAAATATCATCCATCAGCAAAGGGTCCTGTACTTTGGCCAAGATGAACCTCTTTTTTTTTTTATTTCTTCAAGTTACATCTCAATCGCAGTCCCCTCCCTATTCCCCCTCCAGTCCCACCCTCCCACCCTCAACCCCCCATCCTCTTCCCTTTTTTTTTTCTTTTAAGTTTAAGGTATAACTTATTTCCCCCTACAGTTTCCCCTTTCAGTCCAACAAATGGCTCTTTCTCTTATAATAACAAATACAATACAGTATAACAGAGGTAATTAAACCACAGTTATGAGGGTTATATGGCTTAACGTACATTCCCAATGACCAGTCCATATGTATTTGGTACCTGACTTTAACATTCTACTATCTAAACATCCCCATGAGTTTAACGGTCTATATCTGACTCAACATTCATACTAACTTGCAACACAATGTTAAAAGTATCTTCTTAGATCTATAACACTCTCTTGACTCCTAAACAACTCAAAATTAAATTATGAGACTCTAGCTATCTGTTCTTCAACCACCTCAGAGAACTGAGAGGGATAAATATATCTGATTTTGTAGGAAGTACAAGGCCTGCAGCTTCCCAAACTAAGAAATGACATACCTGTGGCTGCCTGGACAGTTCCCATTTTCTCTCCATACATTACAGCATCGATCTTCAGTCATTTGGCCCCATTTCTCTGACAGACATTGATTGTAGAGCAGGGGTTATGAAGGACTTACCAACCCTGTCTTCGCAGAGCTAGCCTGTCAACTTACCTGCTTTCAGGTTTTGTCCCTTTTGGACAGCATTCTGTCTACAGTTGGAGCAAGGGGCTTTTCCTACCAAGAGATAGGCTTGCAACTAATTCAATCATCTCCCACTGGAGATTCTTCGATGCTCACAAGATGAACCTCTTAATTGTCACAAGCAATGTCTAATCATCTCAATAACTTCTCTCCAAATGACAGTCACCACTGTTGTCCTGAAATTGAGTCTGACATCCTGATGTGAAGTCTTCTGCTCAAAATGAAATGAATAGGGAATTGAGTAAATGTCAAGCCCCACCCACTGCAGTTCTGGCTGTGACAGCATCATGGATGTCACAAAATAGGAATCTAATGCCCCTAAGAAATCACATATGGTGCTGTTTGCTATGAAGCTGTGCAATAATTGTCAACTATTGTGATAGTCAATCCAATCAAACAGAAATTGTCAATTTTACTAGATTTAGCTTCACTTAGGAAACACATCTCTGGGCCTAAGAAGGCCTTCAAAGGGATGTTTAACAAATGAGGGAATACCCAGTCTGAATGTGAGTGGTACCATCCCGCAGGCTAGGGTCCTGGGCAGAATAAAGGAAGAAAGAAGAAGAAGCTAATAGAGCTCAAGCATCCTCTCTGCTTCATGACTGCGGATGTCATGTGACCAGCCATCTTGGTCAAGCCTTCTTTCCCACGAGGAACTGCGGACCAGGAACCAGTGAACCCTTAAGTTGTATCTGTCAGGTGTTTCCCCAAGGTTACAAGAGGTCAGACTAACACGGAAACTGCTTATTCAACAAGAAAAGAGGCCATATCTATTTGGTTTGCTGTTTCTAGGCAGTTACCTTACTGTCCAGACAAGACACTCCGGGGACCCTGGAGATGAGCATCTGCTGACAGTGGGGGTAACCTCAGATGCTCCCTTGCTAACAGCAAATAGGGCGGGGCTGCAGAGAAAACTCTTCTGCACTGCACCCTATTTGCTGCTGCGTGTGTTTTCGCATGTATCCTTTGGAAAGTAAACCGCATCCGGAAGGATGGGGAGGGAGGAAGGCAGGCACCAGCTGCTCCCTCAAGAAAAGCCTCCCGCATGCATCCCATTTCAAGGAATTGAATTGTTTCCTTTCTACTGTTCCTAGTGTTCAAATTTAGAGGCATTTCAGTTAAGTGCTAATTAACCAATTAGCAACTGTCACTTTTTTTTTTAATCTCTCAAGGATTGCTTCTTGTTTATATGAAATGTATGCCTAGGAATTGGTTTATGTATATGGAAATCCTAAGGCAAATGGAAGTACACGTGAAAAATTCTTCCTAGTTTTCCTGTTCCCTAAAAACTGTAGCTTTTAGCCATACTCCAAAGTCCTTGTTCTTCTTGCAAGTGGTACCATTAGCTCCCCTCAAAATCCTCACTAAACTCAACAAGAGATAAAGGTCAGGACAAACTTCAGCAGTAAAAATATTATAGAGGTGAGAGGACAATCACTTCTGGATCCCGCCCATTTATAGTCTAGAGTGCATGTGTGAGGAAGCTTCCTAGTTTCTGGCCTGTCCACTGCCACTCAGGGCTCTAGTCACTTCTTACTGGCTGTGAAGCAGGTTACCTAAACTTATCACATTCATTTCTTTACGTATACAGTAAAGATAATGATGGTGACAACTACATTAGATAAGTCATACAAAGTACCTTTTATAGTTCTTGACATATAGCTAAATATAGTCAGATATACATAGTCTCTGACATATGAGATATGCCAGATAAGAAGCATTTCTTCTTAGTTTTCACTCAGCAGCCATTTGATGGGTGGTGTTTTGTAATAGGCATAATAGTCAGTGCTGGAGGTATAAAAATTTTTCCCCTCTAAATCTGAAAGCTATTTAGGATTTTAATTACTTTGCAAATGCAGTACACTTCTCATTGAGAGTATTTTCATTATACAATAATCCTTCATACTCTGGCAAGAATGCAGACAAATCAGAGAAAGATCGTTTATCCAGTTCACTTAGGAATACAGACTAACTGACTGGATTCATGTGAGAAATGCAAAATTTGAATAGAATACTTCTCTCATGAGCTGGGAAATTGCTGATCATTTGTAGTGAATTCCCTGACTAATGTTTGAACAGCATTTTGAATATAGCATCTCCTCCTTGAGTAAGAAGAATGTGTGATATCGAAATGGAAAGAGACAGACACCCTTCCCCATCACCCAGGCAGGCACGGTGAGCTAGAACAATGAGAGGTTTTCATGGAGAATGTTAATTTTGAAGGAACTG
Organism: Lophiomys imhausi; assembly: GCA_907164525.1. Lineage (NCBI taxonomy): Eukaryota > Metazoa > Chordata > Mammalia > Rodentia > Muridae > Lophiomys > Lophiomys imhausi. The sequence goes on along the minus strand of CAJQZJ010033498.1, from coordinate 1,290,156 downwards.
GGCAAAAAGGAGATAGTTGTTACTGTTTATTGACATTTTCCAAAATTCATGTGTAAGAACAAACTTGAAAAACAAGCACCAGGGAGGGGAGTGTGGTGTTTGAAGGATTAGTCTCAGGACTCTGCCCTCATGAGTAGGATTAGCCCTTATAGAGGAGGTTTAGGGAGGCCACTTGCCATTCTGCCATATAAGAAACCTGCACTAGATACTGAACCTGCTGGAGCTTTGATCTTGGACTTGCCATTCTGCCATATAACAAGCCTGCACAAGGTACTGAACCAGCTGGAGCTTTGATCTTGGACTTCTGAACATTCAGAACTGTTAAAAACAAAAAACAAAAAAAATCCACCTTTCTAATATTTATATATTATCAGTTATGGATGATATTTTTGTCATAGCAACCTGAATGCACAAAGGCACCCTGTCTCTAGATCAAGGTTGCCAGTCTAACTGTATGGGATGTCCACTTGTGGCCATGGTCACACAGAGGTTTTTAATTTGCCTACCTGTAGCAGGATAGGAATGGTGTGTGGCTGGTGACCAAGATTTCTCTACTCACCTTGGTTTGACTTGGGAGTCTATGATTTCTCATAATCCCTCATATATATGTATATATAAGTACATATACATGCTAATGTATACTATATATACCAATATATAGTACAAAATATATAGTAACATATTAGTATATATATGTATATGTATGTGTGTGTACTATATGTTTAGTCCAGAGAAGTGTTTTTATTTTTATGTCAGTTTTAACAAGCTCACATACACACACACACACACACACACACACACACACACACACACACACACTATATATATATGTTCTATAGTGTTATTTTATTATATATACACATATGTATATTAGAATGTTTTATTTATAAAACATTCTGTTTAATTTTAATATATTTATTATATGAAAGTTAATAAGGATTAAAATCATAATATATATGAACAGAAAGCTATTAGCCAGTATGCCAACACCACATATGACTTTTATAGCCTCAGATTTGTCTGTTTTATTGAATGTAGGGGAGGATTGTTATATTATGACCATTATTTCCTTAAGACTCAAGTTTAAAGTTAATAGGGTGAGGAAGGTGAGGGACCCTAAATTATAAGTTGTTTGTAAGCCATGGCCTATTTCAGAATTTTCCTCAACTGCCCTTGAGAGAGATTATTTATTAAATTGTAAGTGCCAGCACATTAGTCTCCAAGAATAAGTATGTGCTAGGTGTCAGGAGCCTCAAAACCTCCCGAGGTATATGTAAATTATCACCACACCTTCTGCCACATTTGAAGGTTTGTTCATTTTAGCTCTATAGTGTTATTTTATTGTGATCATGTAATTGTTTTCAGGAGTCAAATGAAGTTAAGAGTAAGGCTCAGAACAGGAACTAGGCAATGGGGAAAGCAGACGCAGAGCTGAGGAGAAAACTGGCCCCAACACACCCCCTGCCACAGCACAATGATGCCGAACACTAGCAGAGCAGAACTTATCCAGGATGTCGATGGTAAGCAGGCTACTTTCCATCACTGTGCCACCAGCTTCATTTTCCATGGTGCAGGCACCTGGGGATGAGATTACCTCCAGAACTGTCTCTACTTCAATCCTTTGCTATGGTTTAGACATTAAATGTTCTTCAGACCTCCTTGAGCAAAGAGCCTGAGTGTCAGCCTGCCACACTACTTGGGGATGGTGGAACCTTCAAGAGTTTGGACCTAGTGTATGAAAGTTAAGTCTTTGGAGCATAACCTCTAGGGGGATATTGGTCCCCCCCACCTCTTCCATATTCTTTCTTGCCAAAGTCATGAGGGGAGCAGCTATCCTCCATTAAGTCCTGGCTACTATGATGGTCCCAAAGCAATGGCAGCAGGTGACTGTAAAAAAAAAAAAATTAAATTACGTTGGGTGCCATTTGTAGAAATAATTAAATTATTTATCCAGTATTTGTATTATTGTTAATTGGTTTGGCGGCTAATCCTTAACCATCCATTATAAATGAGGACACAGATACCACGTGGAGTTTACCAAGCCTTGGCCTGAATTGTGCAATCCTAGCCCATCTAAGCTAGCTCTTAATTCTATTACCAAAATATGACCCCATATATACATACGTCCCCTTGGACTGCCATTCTCCACGATATGCCGATGTCCCTGGCCATGTGGAATGAGGTTTCTTTTTCTAACCCATGTATGCATCCTCTTTCCTGCTGCTCCTGGCTGGAATCTTTTTCTTCCTGCTGCTGGCTGGAATGAATTAATCCTCTGTCTAAAGCACAGGCTTCCTGTTAGGAAGTCTCACCTTTCTCTGTCTTTGTCCAGTCTCAGGCCTCAGCATTTTACTTAACCAATCAGAGTCAATGTAAGTAACAGATAGCAAGCAGGACCAATTAATTAACATTTAGAATGCTTAACACTACCCCAACAATTCCCTCCTTTTGTCTAAAAAAAAAGCTAAATTTTTTAACTCTTATAGTAAAAACAATAAGAACAAATATTAAACAATCAAGAAAACCATATATAAAAGTTATACACATAATGTTTAGCCTATTTGTATCAGGCAATCTTAAAGAAGAAAAAAATCATCTTATCTATTTTGCTGTGTCTAAAGTTCTGAACCAAAATAATTTCTATCATATCCTATATTTATAAACCTAAAGATTTTATTTAGACTTAAAAATATCCTTTTAAATCCTAAACAACTCAAGTTCAATTGAAATTTTATAACTATTATGCCTTCAACCCCATCAAAGACATAAGAAGGGATAAAGTTATTATTTGAGTGAGTAGGAAGCATAGGAGAGCAGCTTCCAAAAAGAAATATGATAGTTTGTTGCCTAGACAGTCCCAAATATCACTTGATATCATTGCAGAATCATCGTCAGCCTTCTGGCCAAGCATTTTTCACAGACTAAATTGTGCAGCAGGAAATAATAAGGATTTTCCCATTCTGTCTCTGCAGAATCAGGACATCAACTTACCTACATTTAAGCTCTGGTCCATCTTTGGACTGTATATAGTCTGTTGAGAGAACAGGGGCATGTTTGCCCAATAGGAATTATCTCCTGATGGGAGATTTCTTTTTGAGGAATTATCTCCTGATGGGAGATTTCTTTTTGATGCTCATTGTCTTCTTCCAAGTCAAATGGGAGCTGTCAGGAGCTGACTGTCTTAAGTCAAACAATTCTTATAGTAATAAAAACATCTTTAAATGCCATTTTCTGTATGCTTCTGAGGGTTTTGAAGACATATACTATTTTATTTATAAATCTATCTATCATCTATCTATCTATCTTTGAACAAACAAACTGTATATTTTTATCCATTTATTATCTGTTTAACCTAGTATTTGACATGACCAGGAGCTTGACTGGCCAGTCAATTTGTATTACCCAGACTCCTAAATAGATTGCAATAGCAACCCATAAAAGGATCGGAAGTAAACCTATACTTTTAAATGATTTGTACAATGACTTATACAAGAGTTGAAATATACATATTATGTGTCAAAATATAAAATTCTATACTAATGAATCAAACTTTATCTTATTTTTGTATCAATATACAAAATTCTATACCAATGTATCAAAAAATAACCTTATTTAAAGAATAGCAATAATTTTAAGTTTCAGAGCAGATTCAATAATCTATTCTTATATCTTATCATTTCTCTCTCTCTCTCTCTATATATATATATATATATATATACTTCTATATATTTCTTTTCAAGTCTTTTCCCACTATATAAGAGAGAAAGAAGGATAGAGAAAAGAAAAAGAGATCTCCATGTCTAACTTCCTATACCTTGATTAACAAGACCATATAACAATTTGTAACCATTACCCCTAAACAACATTTATAACACATCAAATGACCAAAGAATCATCCACCCACTTTTTGGGAATGGGACGTTGCTCTCTTAAAACTTCTTCCTGCTGAATTGGGTCGCAGAAAACCTGTTTAGGGTCCCAAATAAAATGAAAAAAAAAATGGTTAGGCAAGTAAATTGTAACATTTGTTGTCCAGTCTCTATGTGATCAACAATTTGAATGTCCTGAGCAGTTTGTAATTCGAAGCTGCACTTTGGTAGGAAAGTTCAGAGCTTTATTAAAGACCTGTCTGGAACAGTCTTTGAGGCTGGACCATCTCAGCAAGCTGTTTGAAGTTGTTCTGGATGCAGATTTTGGAGGAAACAGCTCTTGAGGCAGTCTGTGGGGCTGGATCATTTGGGTTACTTGTCTTATCTTCTTTGGACTCTTGTCCCATTGTACTGAAAATATATAATTTCTCACAAGTAACATATAGTTCTGCAATTACCAAAATGCCTTGGATGTGCAGGATGAACAAATCAATTAAGGAATATTTTCTGTTCTTCATTTGAACAGAAGAAAGACATTTGTAAGTCTCCATTTATGCCATATGAAAGGGTGGCGTGTAATAGTATTACATATATATGCTATATATAAAATCTATTTTAAATTGAAAATACAGCATAAGACTCTATGGAGTTTAAGTATTCTCCTCTACAGTTGGCATACATGTATTAATTGATTAAAACAGGTTTATTCTATGTTGCTCTGGCCTTTTGTAGATTAGGTTGGCCTCAAACTCAAAAGGAACCAATCTGTCTCTGTCTTTGTCTCCCATATTTTGGGAACAAAGGTTTGCATTTATATATTTCTTCTTTCCTTTTCTCCTTTCTTTGGAGATTTAATTTCTATGTGGATATATCTATCCTTATAGAGACAGGGTTTCTCTTTGTAGCTTGGGCTGTCTTGATTTGCTCGGTAGAGCTCTGTAGGTTAGATTGGCCTCGAACACACAAGGAACCTGTTTTAACCTTGTCTCCCAAATTTTGAGATCAAGGTATGAATTTAAATAATTGAATTACCCTTATTAAACAATAACATTAATTAAACCATTTTGTATTAGTTTGAGTTCCAATTCTCCCATGGAAACACCATTATTAAGGAGATTGGTGTAAAATAGCATGATATGCTAACTTATGTTAGCTTTTCTTAACTGTTGGCTGTGGGAGGCATGCAGTTTGCAAGTTCTTCCCCAGCCTAACTCTGGGTTCTTACATTGGTTAACAGAATATATCTTTCTCCTTTTTTTTTTTTTTTTTTTTTTGAGACAACATTTATCTGTGTGTCCTTGTCCTGGACTCACTTTGCACCAGGCTAGCCTTGAACTCACAGAGATTAGCCTGCTTCTGCCTCCAAAGTTCTGGGATTGAGATTAGCATATCTCCTTCAGGGCAAAATGTCTCTTGAAACCAGTTCTCCAGTGGGAGCCCCACACCTAAGAAGAATGGCTTGGAACTCCTTTCTTTTTACACAAATTTAAGATTATGTATATTTATTCATTAGATCAGTAAGGACATTATTAAACTTAACATCAAGGAAAAAATGTGTCTTTTTTTAATTCTAGGCTGTCTTTCGAAAGCAGTCTTATCTTCTCAGCAGGGTTCCCACCCTGCCTTCATTGTTTAAACCAGATTGGTCTAGAATCCAGAGATCTGCCTGTTTCTTCCTCTAGTGTGATGGGATTAAGGGATTAAGGGCATGTGGAGGACCACCCTGCTCAAATATTTCACTTAAATCCAAAATTTTGTATCTCTGTAACCCAGAGAGCAACCTTGAACTGTAATGACAATTTGAAATCTGCCCAAAATCTTCAAAAATCTCTTATGTTTTAGTAATGTCAAACCAGAAAAATATCCTCTCTACCTCCCGATATAGGAAAATCAAAGACATCTAAACAAAACTGAAGCCATGAAGCAACATTCCAAAAGCCTTGGCATGTCTAACCATGCCATCCCATGCTGCAATTAAAGCTTTGTTCATTATTCCTTAGAATCTAGTTGTGACTGTATTTCATTGGTGAATCAATACCAGAAACTCCTGACAGGCACCTAGTACCCAAGGAGCTCTTAGCTCCAGCTGCCATCAATTTTGTATTATTTATTGGGAAGAGCCTTGCTCCTTCCTCCAGTATCATTGTTGGCAATTTAGCATTCCATTTGTAAATTCTTTCCTTTAAGACTATCCCAGTCTGAATTTTCTCAAAAAAGATACACAGAACCACAATTGTAAGGGTAAAAATCATTTGCATGCTAAGAGGAACAAACTCAATTGGAATCCAAAAGTATTGAGGCATTATGAATTCCTCCATTTTTAATCTAGGCAATTATTTCTGTTCTCAAGTTCTGTTTAGAAGGCTGCCAGTTTTTTAGTATGTAAGGAGAGCCAAGCTTTAGCTCTCCACCTTTGCTGCAAGGCAACAGCTTTTGTTAAGGTAGCTGCACCTTTGAAATGCATTTGAGTCCAGTTCCCTGCTCTTGGGCTAGGAAACCAGCTTTCACCAAGGCCTGTTCACACTGTAAGAATGGATTCTAATTGCCCCACGTTGGGTGCCATTTGTAAAAAAAATAATAATAATTAAATTACGTTGGGTGCCATTTGTAGAAATAATTAAATTATTTATCCAGTATTTATATTATTGTTAATTGGTTTGGCGGCTAATCCTTAACCATCCATTATAAATGAGGACACAGATACCACGTGGAGTTTACCAAGCCTTGGCCTGAATTGTACAATCCTAGCCTATATAAGCTAGCTCTTAATTCTATTACCAAAATATGACCCCAGATATACGTACGTCCCCTTGGACTGCCATTCTCCACGATATTCTGATGTCTCACCTTTCTCTGTCTTTGTCCAATCTCAGGCCTCAGCATTTTATTTAACCAATCAGAGTCAATATAAGTAACAGACAGCAAGCAGGACCAATTAATTAACATTTAGAATGCTTAACACTACCCCAACAGGTGACCATGAAACAAAACCTCCACATCCATCAGCCAAAGTTAATATTCTTCCTTTTCAGTTTTTACTTCAGTTGTTTTGTCATGCATGCACACACACAGCATGAATTCATCAAGACCACCCCAGGGCACCTTTGAGTTCAGCTTGATCACCTGTTATTCAACTGGATAAAAGAAGAGGGTACCTAAGCTGCCCCAAACTCAGGCCCTCTCACTGAAGAGCTGAATGAACTTGGGCACCCTTCTTACACTCTCTAGAGTTGGGATTTCCTGTTCCATTAATGAGATGCAATTACACTGACTTCTATTTGGGAAAATTGGCAATATTTTTTCAGTGCTTCATGGTACAAGGCAAGCCATAAATTTTCAGTCACAAACATTATTGCAGTTTTTGTCAATATCATCCTATCTGTCTTGAGATGTTGCTTTGTGTAGGGGGTACCTGTGTTATAGAGATATTCCATGGAAGGCCCCAGATGCTCTAGTTTAGCACCTGGTAGCGTGGAGATCTTTCTAGAAGGGATAATAGGTCTCATGTTACTCCAGAGAAAACAAGGCTTCAAAGATAGATGGGTGTGACTATATGGTATTGGAATTATACAGGTTATTCTTCATTATAAAGATTTTGAGAAATGAGTAGATTTGTTGAAAATGTTGTATAGGAGGATTAAGTGGGATGTCCTGCAAGAGGTATGTGAGAAAGAATTCTACAATCCTGATGTGGTAGCTAAAATTGTCAACATGCCAGGATCCAGAATCATGGAAGAGACAAGCCTCTGAGTATGTCTGCAAAAGGTTTTCTAGATTTTGTTAACTAAGATGGGAAGATAAACCATAAATATGGAGAAAGCCACTTCAGGGGCTGGGACCTCTAACAGCATAAGAAAGAGAAAGTAGACTGAGCAACCAGCATTCACCATTCTCTGTCTCCTGATTATGGATGCACCGCACCCAGCTGCCTGTGCTCTTGCTGCCATGCCTCCCCTCCACAAAGGACTGTACCCTCAAACCATGATCTAGAACAAATCATTCTTTGTCAGGTGTGTCTGATCATAGCAACAAGAAAAAGTGACTACAGACACCAAGACACACACACATTCGCATACAGTAAACCCTTAAGAACAAATTTGGAAAATATCATATATTAGCAAATGACCTGTAAGTTTTGCAAAAAGGCCTTATGTAGAAAAATGGTGATAACCTAAATACTAAGTAAATAATTTAATTAATTCTTTCAACAAATGGCGCCTAACTACGGCAATTAGAATCCATGCTTACAGCCTGAGAAGGCCCGGGTGAAACGTGGTTTCCTACCCAAAGACCAGGGAACCAAACCCAAATGCATTTCAAAGGTGTGGCGACCTTAACAGAAGCTGCTGCCTTACAGCAGGGTGGAGAGCTACAGCCTTAGCTCTCTTTATGTACCAAAAACCGGAAGCCTTCTAGACAAGCTAGGGAGCATAATTAACCACCTAGATTAAAAATGGAGGAATTCACAATGTCTCAATACATTTGGATTACATTTGAGTTTGTTTCTCTTTGCATACAAATTATTTTTATACTGACAATTGTGGATCTGTGTATGCTTTTTGAGAAAGATTGGACTAGGATAAGCTTAGAAAAAGAGAGAAGCCTTCAGTAGATGAAGTAGCCACAAGGAGCCTCCAAGACAAGCAGCTGGAGCAAGAAGGAGACACATACCATGGGGTCGACTAAAGAAGATCATTCCACGTGGCCTGGAACATCAGCATAGCATGGAGAATAACAGTCCAGGGGATGTATGTATATATGGGGTCATATTTGGAGAATAGAATTAAGAGCTAGCTTAGATGGGCCAAGATTGCTCATTCCAGGCCAAGTCTTGTTAAAATCCTTCAGTTGGCTGGGCGGTGGTGGCGCACGCCTTTAATCCCAGCACTTGAGAGGCAGAGGCAGGTGGATCTCTGTGAGTTCGAGGCCAGCCTTGTCTACAAAGTGAGTCCAGGACAGCTAGAACTGTTATACAGAGAAACCCTGTCTCGAAAAACCAAAAAAAAAAAAAAAAATCCTTCAGTTATCTCTGTGTGCTCATTTATAATGGTGAGTTAAGGATTAACACCTCCAACTAATTAAATATAATGTAAATACTGACAAATAATTTAATTAGCCACTTTTCTACAGGCCTAGACACTGTGAAATAAAATAAATCCCAAAAGTACCCTCAGTTCATTTGTGTTGGTTACTTACTGCTGTGCATGGGTCCTGCCTTTAAAATGGTTTATACACCCAGTGAGACTCCACTGGAGAAAACTAACTTTTCATTTACATATGGTTATCAATTGGGGATAACTTCAGAGTTAGGGATGTGGCTTGGGTGAGGAATTATGGAGGATCTGGAAAGAGTTGGATGAAGAAAACCATAACCGGAATATATTGTATGAAAATATAATTTCAATGAAAAAAAAAAGTACTAACACAGATGTCTACTCTAGTTCAGTGACCAAGCTCTCCTGAAGTAAAATTATCACTAAAACTGAAAAGAGGACTATAGATTCAGGCATAGGTGGTTAATACATTTGATATAAGTGAAGGGTTTAAAAGCAGAGCATGTAAAAAACAAAACAAAACAACAAAAAGTTGTATTATTACAAGTAACATGTGGGACAAAGTGATAATGAAATCTTCTCAAACAAAGTTGATGGGCAAAGAGATTCTTGGCAGATGAAGTCTAAAGAAAGCAGGCATGTTAGTAATAAAATTGGAGTGGAATTCCATCACGGGTGTCTTCAGTAGGGAAGAAGTAACAGAATAGAAACCAATGCTAACTTCTATGGGTGGTAAAGATGGTAAACCATGCTTTTCCAAAGTTGATGAAAGACTTCAGATTCCTTATTCATGAATTATCATGAACCCAAACAGAATAGTAGTAAACCTTTAACACATAATTGTAGTAAAATCCCTTTAAATAAAGATAAATCTCAGAGGTAGCAAAGGGAAACATGGCCATGTTACTACAGCAAAGACATGGTACAAATCAGAAGATGGTAGGATGATATCTTTCACAAAAAGGAAATTTAAAAGTTCATTGCTGGGGTCATAAGAAGACAATCATTTTTACTATTGCTCAAAAAGTCAACTTATCGAGAACAGTAAGCACATGCTGCCCACAGAAAAATTATCAGGAAGTAGATGGACAAGCCAAGGTAGGGAATTGATCCATGCAGATGCCATCAGGCAAGGCTGTAAGAAAGGGAGCGCTACATTCAGAGGAGCCATTCCACCAGGATGAAGTACCAGCTGCTGATGACACAGGCAGAAGCCCCAGTTGACCATGAATGGCGGCTGGAAGCAGAGCCATTTGTGGGGTGACACAGTGCCCCTGCTGTAGGCCCTTGCTCCTCTCTGCTACTTTGGCATGAGCCGGCTTTGGCATCTGGACAGTAACTGAAGATAGTTGCTGCTTAGATATTACTTTTGTCTGTTTCTCACTGCATAGCAAGCTGGCATCCAGGCTTCTCAAAATCTGCATGCTGTCATGCACCAGGCTTTAAAATTCTGTATTGTAAATTGGCCATATGCTTCATTGTGAAGGATATCACACACACACACACACACACACACACACACACACACACACACACACACAGAGACAGAGAGAGAGAGAGAGAGAGAGACAGAGACAGAGACAGAGACAGAAGATTGAGAACCATCGTCCATCCCTTCAAGGAACTTACAGACTAGGGTAGACCAGCCTATAAATGAATAGGAGACCAACTTAAGTACAAGAGAAAATAATGGTATAAAGAAAAGATTATTAAGATAGAAAGTGTAAAGCATAACAAAGATAGTTAAAAATAACTGCAGCACATTTTCATAAAGAATTCAAAGTCATTAATTCAAATGCAGGGTAAAAGAAACTCAGGATTTTACTTCATGTTTAGAGCTTAGGATTGCCACAAAGCAATAGTGGCACGCCTCCATCAGTTCTATTAGTCAGAGCACCACATATATTTCCACCCTTGCATTAATAAAAGCTTAGATCAACTTGAAGCTATGATTTAACAACAAAAAGATATGAAAGATAAAACTGAGAAGCGTGGAGGGTCTCAGGAGACCGCTGCTTTCTCTAAACTACTCAGTAATCAAGTTGTTAAGAGACAAGCAACATTTGCTTATCTAAATACAAGAGATAGATCGGGAATCTTCAAAAACCCCAAGAGATCTGCAGAATATGGCATTCAAAGATGTTATCTTAAATTAAGATTTTCTTTTTTTTTATATCGAGACATATCAGCTCCTGACAGCACCCCCCTATTCTACTCCAAGTAGAAGAAAAGCATCGAAGAATCTCCAATGTGAGATGGTTGAATTAGTGGCAAGCCTATCTCTTGGCATGAAAAAACTCCTTGCTCCAACTGTAGACAGACTGCTGTCCAAAAAGGACAAAACTTGGTAGCAGGGAAGTCGACAGCCTAACTCTGCCAAGACAGGGTAGGTAAGTCCTTCATAATCCCTGCTCTACAACAAATGTCTGTCAGAGAAACAGGACCCAAAGGCTGAAGGCTGATGCAGGAATGTATGGAGAGAAAATGGGAACTGTCCAGGCAGTCACTGGTATGTCATTTCTTAGTTTTGGAAGCTGCAGGCCCTGCACTTCCTATATAAGCAGATATATTTATCCCTCTCAGGTCTCTGAGGTGGTTGAAGAATAGACAGCTAGAGTCTCATAGTTAAATTTTGAGTTGTTTAGGAATCAAGAAGGTGTTATAGATCTAAGAAGATACTTTTAAAATTGTGTTGCAAGTTAGTATGAATGTTGAGTCAGATATAGACCTTTAAACTCATGGAGATGGTTAGATAGTAGAATGTTAAAGTCAGGGGCCAAATATGTATAAATTGGACATTGGGAAGTTATACTGGGCCATTTAACTCTCATAAATGTGGCATATTTATATCTGCTGTTTTGTATAGTATTTACTGTTATAAGAGAAGGAACCATCTGTTGGACTGAAAGGGGAAACTGCTGGGGGGAAGAGGGTGGAAGGGCGGGATAGGAAGGGGGAATAGGGAAGGATTTGTGACTGAGATATAACTTGAAGAAAAAAAATAAAGTATTAAAAAAAAAAGAAAACCTTTCATGCTGATTCAACTTAGAGGGATAAAAAGTTAGGATGAGCTGTATCATTCTGCAGTGTCCTAGAAGTGTCTCCTGAAAATGACAAGGCAGAAACCAAATGACAAAGCAGAAGGGGTCAGAAGTTGTGAAGCAGAATTACACTGTGTTATGCTCACAGTGTGAGATGCTGATCCAGGCAAATGCAGTCAGGCTCACTCTCTCCAGCACTCTCTCTTCTCCATCTGCCTATAGGTAAAACATACACACATACAAACCCAATAATAAGCAAGACTATGTCCTGTTCAGAAACAGTAGCCAACTGGAATCCTTAGCTATCAAAAGTTATATCCAGAACAGGGTCAGGAAGACAAATAAAGTTCTGTTCAGTGTTGCCCTTCAGTCTGACTGGAACTCTTGTTTGTCCAGAAAGAATAGGGGTGGAGACCAGAAACCAGAAGAGCCCAGCACCACTCTCACTACCTGTCTGTGTGTCTACCCAGAGAAGAAGGGGTTAGTAATTCAGGTTAATTAACAAGGCATCTTGGTTTCTAAAGTATGGGTTCTGGTGAGTGCATGTGTAGGTGCATATTCATGCATAGATAGACACACACATACACACAGACACACACACACACCACACATATATACAGACAGACAGATATACACACACATCACACATATAGACAGACACATACACACACATATATACAGATACACACACACCCCACATATATATATAATACAGATAGACAGACAGATACACATACCACACATATATACAGACAGACACACATACACATACATACATACATATAAACAGGCAGACAGACACACACACACATGCACACACCCAACCCAGGGTGAAGCACTACATGGGAGAAAGGTAATAGTGAAAGAGATGATGGAGAAAGGATCTCAGAAAACCTTGTAATCCGTAGGTGGCTTTGGCTCCTGTTCTGAGTGAGTGCACTGCACAATTTTGAATAGAGGAGTGACATACCTAACTTAAACATTTCACCTTTGTTTCCTTGTATACTGAACCAAAGTTGCAGGAGTTAAAAGACAGGAGACCAAAGGCACAGAAGGATCTTGGGGTAGCCTGGGTGAGTGTGAAGGTAATTTAGCCATGATGATGACCTGTTATGTGGCCACATCGCACAAGGAAGATGCTCTCTCTCTTCCTTACAAACTTGGTTCAGTCCTGGAGACTGCTGATGACCCAGAGAAGGGCATGAGAAGGCTTATTACTCTTGCAGTGAGGCATGGGGAGGGCAGGGAAGGCCCCCCGTGAGCTATAAGGAAGTAACTTGGCTTGGGGCTTTCTGCTGGTCAAGGAATGGTGGCCTGAACCACTCATTAGTTCCAAAAAGGAAAATGCCTGGGCTTTCTCATGCTTCCCCTATGATAAGACAGAAGAGAAAGATGGAGGCTTAAAACTAAGCAGTCTTCCAAGAAATTACCCTGAACCCTTCTGTGACAGTAGGGATGGAAAGGGGAACCAGATTCTAGAGCTTTGTTTTGTTTTTAACATGTGTAATGAGAGTTTCAACTTCAGGTGTGTGAGATTCAGTGTTGAGAAAGAAGGAAGTTAAAAAGAGTGACCCCTCTTAGTATACCTTAGCAAATCAAAGGTTTGGAAGAATGGAAAACATTAATAGGAAAGAAACTTGTTTTATGTGTCTATGGATTTTTTCTCACTTTTTAAAAGTTTATCAAGTTTATTTATTCATTTTACCCTAGCAAGTGGAGTGGGGACAGTCTCTGACATACTCTGATGGCTGCTTTTTGACCACTTCCCCCTAATGAGGCTGCTTGCATGGCCTCAGTGGAAGAGGATGGACTCAGTCCTGACACATCTTGATGTGCTGGGGTGGGAGGGTATCTTTTTTTTCCCCTCTCACTTTCAATTGAGAGTTTATTTGAATATGAAATCATGCTTTTTACTTAAAAAAAAATCCTTTCCACTACCCACCAGTTAACATTCCTGGGGACAAGGTCCATGTTTGGAAGATAAAAACTGTTCTCATTGATCAAAGGGCTTTACAACACTAGAGAATTGTGTTTACTTGGAACGACATGCCATCTTGCTTATTACTAAAGCTGAACACTGACTGCGAAGTGAGACTGTCCTAGATGCCCAGATTATAAAACTAACATTTCATGCCTGTACTTATTAAAGATGCATTTAAATATCTGAAGCATAGTAAAGGACTTTTCACTTGTAGCTTTTATTTCAAAAGTGACCTTTTATTATTTTATAGCTAATTAAGGAGGTAGCTGTGTTAGAATTGAATTACCCTAAAATAGTAACCAGGTAGTCTAGTTTTTATTATTTTTTTTTTTTTTGTCATACAGTAAGAAACATATGGTCCTGAGGATGATGGGTTTCTTTCTGAGTATTGTCAGAACAAAGAGGAATCTGGTTGTGTTCAATGATCCCAGGAAATCCTCCTACAGTGGCACTGTGCAAATAATGACAAAATATGCAGCAAGCTTCAAGAACAGGGGAACAGCTGTGAGAATCCACACAGCTGTTGGAATAGACCCGCTGCTGCTTTGTCAAATACAGCTGAGAGAATTTTACAGTTATAGATATTCAGAGAAAATATGCAGACTACAAATTAGGACAATCTACAAGAATTCTTTGAAAACAAGGTCTTGTTTTAATGAAGTCACACATGTCTATTGTAGAAAATAAGAAAAATATTAAGCTAGTTATAAAAAGTACTTAATAAAAGCTAATAAAGTTGGTTAAGGTTTTGAAAAATTCTCATTACTTTGAAATCTCTAAAGGATAAAGTCAATAGAAGCTATATTCATTTAAACTTGAACTCTCAGATATACAACGTGATTATAATTGTTTTTTATAGACTACACTTTTGAAATCAAATGAGTTTTTTAAAACTTTAAAGCAGATGTAACCATTTGAGATTAGTTTGACTCTGATTTAGTCATTTTAGATATAAAAGCATTACTCAACATCAAACCTAAATGAGTTTTTCCTCTCCAAAATGAGAAATTTCTTTTCTCTTTGTATAGATGTTAAACGTCTCTGTTTGCAAACTCATAAAGAATAAATTTCAAGGTTTAAGTGGGATGTTACCTCCAAATATTCCCAGAAATAGATCTAGGAAAACTGCTACAAAAAATGAACTTGCCGTTAGTATGAAAGCTGAGTCAGATATAGAACTTTAAACTCATGGAGATGGTTAGATAGTAGAATGTTAAAGTCAGGGGCCAAATACATATGGACTGGACATTGGGAATGTATGCTAAGCCATATAACTCTCATAATTGTGGCGTATTTATTTCTGTTGTTTGGTATTGTATTTATTGTTATAAGAGAAAGAACCATTTGTTGGACTGAAAGGGGGAGCTGTTGGGGGGAAGAGGGTGGAAGGGTGGGACAGGAGGGGGGAGTAGGGAAGGGATTGTGACTGAGATGTAACTTGAAGAAATAAAAAATAAATTATAAAAAAATGAACTTGCCAATATATGCCCCAACTGTATGAAGAACTAGAGAGAGCAAAACACAAGCAGGGAGATCTATCTCCATTTTGTATGTGGAGTGAACAATCAATTACCTGAGGTGAAAAGCATTTTACTCTCCTGTTTGGGGTGGAATGCAGGCCACACAATTAAATTACATACGTAGGGCTCAGACTTAATCTTTAAACTCAAGTCTCTTATATTTCCTGTACATGTGTAATGTGACAGAATCTTTGCCCCCACACACACCTTTTTTTTTCATGATGATGCAATACTTTTCAAATTTTCTAAGCATAAGAATTTCTTAGGGTGCAGGAGTGTCTGCTAGGACTACCAATTCTTGTATTCTAGAGTCTGATTCTATACTTTCACAAACTCACTTTTAAGGTAACAATGGCTGGTGCACATTGTGAGATGTCTGACCCATTTGGTCTCTACTTTGCCTTCTTAGACTCTCTTGCAGCTAAAGATAATTAGATGCTCTTGATGAAAATTTGGAAGACAAAGAATGGTAGAAATTGTCCTTGTGCTTGGATTTCTGGTCTTCAGTATGGTCATGAAAAGGATTTCTTTTTCAATTGATATTTCATGTTCCATACCCTGCTTCCTATGTTAAACACCAACAGCCTGACAGCTAGACATGCTCTTTTTAATTTCCCACTGATGACTGGTTATTCTAGAACTGTAATCCAGTAGGAAAGTATGTTTTAAAATAGCATCTAGGACTAGCTGAGATGTATCCCAGTTGCAAAGAGCTTGCCTAGCCTGCCTGAGGCCTGGGGTTAAACCTCTAGGACAATGAAACAGAGAAGTAACTCCCAGCTACTTTGTTAGTACCTAGTTCTCTGAATCATGTTAGTTCTCTTTTAAAATATTTTATCTTTCTAGTCTGATATGCTCTGTCTTTTAAAAAAATGTCTATCACAGAGATAAATTCTGGTAAATGCTGATGTCAGTCTGTAAATATGCAGTTTAAATTGCCCATATGTACCTCTTGAGAGGCATTTGTACATTCTGTTCTATTATTCTCTTGTTTTATCATAAATCCTTACATCATACAAGTCATTTCCAATTGCAGATTAGGAGAAGGCGCCTCAATTTGACAAATTTGAAATGTGCAAAAATCTCAAGCCCTGTATTTGGGGTTCCAAAGCACTGCTGGAATCAGTATTTGATCTAGACAAGGCCTGACAGTCATTTTGTGTGACAATAAAGATTTTCTGTCTTGTTTCAAGTTTATAGAACTGACCTATCAAAATTCATGTTACTTGTCACTCAGGTAACACGAGTTCCTATAGAAATTGTGTAATAAATCTTACAATTAGCTTTGTTTTGCTTTGAAACTCTATGTTGCACTCATTAAAAATCAATTGCAGGAAATGCTATTTTTCAAAGATGGTTAGTTATTACTTACTAATAGGGGCTGAGGACAATTCAGAAAAAAAAAATGATTTTGACTCCTAGCTGAAAAATTAACAAAAAATCATTTATAATCACCCTAAGCCATTGGTTGACAGGATAGGGCAAGTCAAAACACTTAGTTTCTGAGGCTGGAGAGATAGCTCAGTGTTGTAGAGCACTGATTTCTCTTAGAACATTACCCAGGAACCATTCCAAGCACCCATGTAGCCAGTCACATTTGGCTGTAACTGCCGTTCCAGGGGGAACCAATGCCCTCTTCTGGCCTCATCTGGCACTGTAAGCACATTGTTCATAGACACACATGTTGGGGTGGGGGAGTGGAACAAAGCCATACACATAAAATAAAAATAAAAGTTAAAAAAAAGTTACCAAAATTGTTGGTATTTGTTATAAGTGAATATAGTAATAAATAAATAAGTGTTAAATAATAATTAAAAAGTTCGGTAACAAAGCCAAGCTTGCGTTTCTGACAAAAATACAATAGACATGATAATGGGCAGGCCCGTCGATGTCATATTAGAACTGTACAATCATGATGCCATCTAGGGAGTCATGAACCGCTATGACAATTAAAGAATTAAAAGACAGGAAGTGAGTGTATAAGAAATTTTGGAGAGTCCCAGCAAAGCCATCATATGTTGCATGGGAAATCAAGGTCCCATTTTGAGGGGCTTCTTGGTCTCATTGAAAAGACTTAAGACCAGATACCAATAGAAGCTGGAGGGCAAATAACAGACTCAAAGAGAAGCTCAAGAACAGTTTATTAGAGTTGAAAAGAAATGCTGCAGGGCAGGCAAGCTATAACTTCCCAGCTGCCCGGGAACGAGGAGGAAAACAAAGAAGGAACAAGAACCATGCTGCTGGGGGTAAGGCAGCACGGAGGGCAGACATCTGGCAGCAGGCAGCCACACCACGGGAAGAGGAGCTTAAGAAAATGATTGGGGAAGACTAAAACGTTAGTTAGGGAGTTTAAAGGCAGACCTAGGCGCTGGCCAGCATAGGAAAGAAAAAGAAATAGTTTGGGTTTTTTCTAAATGTTTATTTATTAATTCATGTCACATCTCTATCACAGTCCCCTCCCTCCACCCCTCCCAGGCTCACATTCCCACCCTGTCTCTCCTCTCCCACCTATCCTACTCCTCTAGTGTGAGATGCTCCCACATAGCAGCCCCTCTCAGTTCATTAGTCACATGAGGGCTAAGAGCATCATCCTCTTGCACTGGGGACCTACATGGCAGGTCCACTAGGGTGAAGTGTCCCACTAACAGGTAGTAAAGTCCATGTTCCTGTTCCTTTGGATCTGTTGGTTGTAGGATAGTTATCCTGTACTCTACGGCTAAAGTCCGATTGATTATAAGTGAGTAGATGCCATGTGCATCTTTCTGGGTCTGGGTTAGTTACTCAGGATGAGCCTTTTTAGTTTCATCTATTTGGCAGCAAATTGCATTATTTCCTTGTTTCTGATAGCTGAATAGTATTCAATTGTGTAAATGTACCACAGGGGTTTTTTGTTTGTCTGTTTGTTTGTTTGTTTGTTTTTTATCCATTCTTTGGTTGAAGGACATCTGGGTTGTTTCCAGTTTCTAGCTACTACAAATAAAGCTGCTATGAACATAGTTGAGGAGATTTCCTTGTGGTTTGGTAAGGAATCTCTTGTATATATGTCCAGGAGTGATGTGGCTGGGTCTTGAGGTAGAGCTATTCCAAGATTTCTAGATATCCCCAGACTGATTTCCAAAAGAAATAGTTATGCCTTTCCAAATATGGCTTTACCAATGCAAGACGAACCATGTGATGGCTTGGCTTGCTGGGCCTCCACTAAGAGGAAAGAACTCTGTTCAGGAACAGAACATTTTCTTAAGGCAAACCTGTCTTCCTAAGGGTGGTCCTCTAGCCAAATCCCAGAACTGTCCCATTGGATTAATACATAAGGGAGGAGATAAGAGTTTTTTTCTACCTAGAGAGAGACTCCATGCAGAGCAACAGAGCAAGTGCTTCAGCAAAGTGATCTCTGCTAACAACAGAGTTGAAATACCTTTGCTTTTTCACTAGGCTTATGGATTTGTCTAATTAACTTTTTTTATCTGCTCCGGGGGTGTTTTTACTGTCATCACTTTACATACCCCATCTTAGCAGATTCTATTTCAGATTGCATTGAATTCATATTTTCACTACATCTTTTAAAATCATTCTTTCACATGGAAGATTTAGTGGCTTCAAAGTAAGAGTTGGATAAGCAACAAGAGGA
>CAJQZJ010033498.1:1252509-1271053 GCA_907164525.1 Lophiomys imhausi | reverse complement strand
ATCCTTAACTCTGGGCAACTTGTTTTCATAAAGAATTAGTGGTTTCAGTTTCATTTTATTTGTGGTCAAAAAGAAAGTTCAGTGGGTAAAAGTCACTTACCGCTAAGCCTGGTGATACAAGTTTGATGGAGAACTAACTTCCACAAGTTGTCTTTTGGTCTCCACATGTGTGCCTCAGAGCCCAAGCACTCACACACATATAAGTAAATATTAAAAAGTATAAAATAAAAATAGATATTTGATACACTTCCTTGGCTTCTGCAATAAAACACTGTTTAATTAGTTTCTTATGCTTGGCTGAAAAATCAGCTAACTGGAAACTTCTAAAGGTTACACTCTCACTTTCATTTTTTTCTTTCTGTCTTTCTTTTTTAGATTTTGTGAAGAAATCCTAATGTGATGTGAGAGTTTGTTATAAATTTCTGTCTGGACATGGTTTTCCAGGTTTGGGGGAATATTATTATGACTCTGGTTTGGAATATCAGTATAGTACCTTGTATTAGTTTCTATTCCTAATGTAACATATCAGAACCAATTTAAAACAACACTGTGCTATGATTTTATTAAAATAACCAATTATGAGACTGTTTTTGTTTAATCTCAGGTGGGAGGCTGCTTAAGACACAGGTGTAAAGTATTGGCTGACTTGTGAGCTGGCAGGGGTGTGGCTTAGCCAGCTGAGCAAGTTTTACTCTGAGGACTTAGGAGACAGGAAAAAAAAAACAACAACAACAACAACAACAAAAAAACCCAAGCCCGGAGGAGAAGGGGGCTCTACAGAGAATTAAGAGAAAGGGGACAAAGAAGAAAGAGTTGCTGCTCTCCTGGCTGCTGGTACTCCCCTAAGCTGCTGCTTGTTCTTCCTGCCGCTGTATCCTGGTCTGCTGGACCTTTAGTGAGACTGGTATTACCCCCAAAGAACCCAAAGACCCTAATCAACAGGAAGTAGTTTAAAAAGAACTACGCCCCCTTTCACCTTTAACCTCCTTTCTCTCCTGCATAGTCTGGAGGAACAAGGGGTGGAAGGGAGGTAAAGGTATTAAGTACAGTAAAATAAATTAAGTATAGTAAAAACAATAATAAAAGCCACCTTGCTACAAAACACTATCTGATGTCCCTTAAAGCCAAGAAGCTGCTTGGGCTTCCTTTTCCCAGAGAATCTATTTGATAGTCTACTCATCTGCTTTTCCTGGATTCCAAGGAAATTTCTTGGCCCAAGATGCCCAGCCTGTAAGAATCTTACTTTGACTTTTATGCCCAGTGAGTCATCCATTGCTTTCTCTGTCCCTGACTCTTTGCATCCTTCTTTAGAGCCTTTTGGGATGGCACTGAGACCCCAGCTCAATCTCTCAATTTCAAGATCACTTATCTTTAATTGCTTATGAAAAATCCTTCTTACCCCCCACCCACTTTTTAGGTAGGATCTCATGAGGCTTAGGCTGTCTTTGAATTTGCTAGGTAGGCAAGGATAATCTTAACTCTTGGTCCCCCGGCCTTCACCTCCCTGGTGTATGATTTCCTATACCCAGTTTTATGTGGCAGTGAAAGTGTTACATTCTGGACTTCATGCATACTGGGCTACCACTCCCCCACCTTATTTACATATAAGTCCCTACATACCGCTTTTAATATGTAAGGTGACATATTCACAGGTTTCTGAGATCATAGTGCAAACAAAACTCTTACTTTTCTGTATTAGTTAGGGTTTCTATTACTGTGACAAAACACCATGACCAAAAAGCAAGTTGGGGAGAAAAAAGTTTATTCAGCTTATACTTCAGATCATAGTTCATCACTAGAGTAAATCAAGACAGGAACTCAAGCAGGGCTGGAATCTGGAGGCAGAAGATAATGCAGAGGCCATGAAGAGGTGCTGCTTACTGGCTTGCCTCCCATAGGGATGGCACCACCCTCAATGGGCTGAGCCCTCCCCCATCGATCACTAATTGAGAAAATGCCATGCAGGTGGATCTCATGGAGGCACTTCCTCAACTGAGGCTCCTTCCTCTCCAATGACTCTAGCTTCTGTCAAGTTGACACACAAAACCAGTCAGTACATTTGCCTGTCATACATATAACATCATTGGATGAAACACAGGGTTCTGTCATTTAATCTGATAGCAAAATAAACCACACTCTTCTGTAGAAGCTTACTTTCCTTTTACTTTCTTGTACTTTTTTTTTATTATGAAACAAATTGAAAGAGCATAAAATGAAATGTCATGATAAATGATGTGCACCACTCGAAACTTGCCAAGTTGTGATCCCATCACTGAAGGCTGTAAAGCAGCTTCAGCAGAGGCCACCACATTCATACCCTATGACAGGCACTCAGGGCTGCCACCGAAGAAGAAGCAGCTGTAGTCAATGTATAAATAAGCGTGAGCATGCGTATGTTCCAGTAAAATGTTTTAGTATTCAAATTCAAGCTGCGTATGTTCTTCCTATTTTTAGGTAACTAAAAACTGTGCAAGCACTTTAGTTCATGGGGATGTGAGCTGTCATGATTTAATTCTTTTTTTTTTTTTTTAGTCTTAAATATGGTTTAATACTCTTCTCCATTTCTGTACATCACAGCACCAAGATTCTGCTCTTAGGGTCTCTCTGCAGAGGCTAGGGAGTGCAGGCTACGCTTTCACCCCTCTCATTTATATGTGTAAATGTAGCAGATATCGGTATATATTGATACACACATCAATATGTAATGTAACATATATCACCAAGGAGAGCACATTGATTGAAGAAGTACAAAATTTGGCATCATTTCCAAACTTAAATAGTAAAAATAAAAACTACAAAAGGAGCTGCACGCCCTAAATGTATCATGTGAGACAACAAACATATTCAAAACTGTAATTTCTATCCAATTTCTCTGGTCTTGTCATAGCACATTAGACCCATTTACAATGCCAAAACCCAAAGGTACTGCTGGGAAGAGTGTGTTCACTTGCTCCTGGGTTTCCTGCAAACAAATAGCAGAGTCCAAAGCAAAAGCCTGTTCTGGTGAAGCCTCCCATGTTGGTGAACACCAAAGAACTGACTCTTCTCACTTGGGGTTGAGTCATCAGGCTATGTGACAGACAGTCATTGGACTTCAGAGTTCAGTGTGAGAACCAGAAGCTTTGCATTTAAGACACACTCCCTTCATTCAAGTGAAATAGAATTATTGGAACAATAGATAGGCAGGTCTGTGACCTGGGAACAAGGAACTGGTTCAGACCAATAAAGCTACAAGTGACTGAGCCAAGTCAGTGAAATAGCAGTCAGGCACTAAAGTGTTAAAAGTAGCCAATTTGAAACCCAGTGCACCCCACCACCCTAGTGAGTGTGCAGGTGATACCAGTTGACTTTAAAAACCTTTGGTCCTTCAAAGTCCACTCGTACAGTTTTCCCCATGGCTACCACTGGGCACATCCTACACTTTGTCACCACCATCACCACCTTGAGTACACCATGACCTTGCACTTCAACTGGGTTCAAATCCAACTTACAGCCCAGCTGTGAAGCATAAGCTTCAGGTTTTCAGGCCAACTTTTGAATCTAATGTGGCTTTTAGTCCACAGTGCCAGAAGCTGCATCCCATCCCTCCCCACCCCTGCCCTTCCCACCCTCCTCCCATACTTTCCCATCTGAGAGGTACTTGTAAGTCTCACTTTTGAAACATGCTCCAGTCCCACCAGGAGCTTGAGATACATGCACGGTCATAACATGTCTTGTCTGTTAATTCTTTTAGTGGAATTGAATTCTCGACTGAAGGATAATTGTGGGCTGTGCCTAGGATTCCTGTGCTTCACCGCTGTTCACTTTCCTTAAATTAGAATGCTATTGTGGTTTGAATAGGAATGACCCTCATAGACTCATGTGTGTGAATGCTTGCCCCATAGGGAGCAGCACTATTAGGAGGCATAGCCTTTTAGAGTAGGTGTGGCCTTGTTGGTGGAAGTGTGTCATTGTGGGGTCAAGCTCTGAGATCTTCTACTCTCAAACTATGTCCAGTGATGACACAGTCTCCTTCTGCTGCCTGTGGATCAAGACATAGAACTCTCAGCTCCTTCTTCAGCAACACACCTGCTTGGATGCTGCCCTGCTCCCCACCATGATGACGATGGACTAAACCTCTAAACTGCAATCCAGCAGGCTCTTAAAAGGCCACTTGAAGTCCGTCTCAAGCTTTGTACCTGTGGGAAACACCTGGCAGAGTACATGTGATCCCAAGTAACCAATGAGAAGGCACTCTGTATAAGAAGGAAAGCCTGGGAAACTGGAAAGGGCTTTTGACTTGGCAATGCTCAGTTGCTGGATACAGCTACACTTTGAAAGACTTCTAGCCGAAGACCATGGTCTAGGTGAATGGAGCCCAGGTTGGGCTGAAGGCAGGAAAAGTCTCATTTTGGAGCAGTAAAAGTCATGGCTCCAAGAGACATGGAGACATCACCCTGCTGAAGAGCATGACTGCAAAGTTCCAGAGCCTTGAGAGGCCGTGAGAAACCTCGAGTTATGGAGAAAGCAACGCCGAGCCAGGTGACCACTGAGTGACTGCTATTGCCGTGTTCCTGTAGAAAGACTGCTGACCAGTAACCTTCAATGGACCTACACTTGAGTTCAGAGGGTTGGTTGAGTGGTATGTGCTTATAGAATTATTAATAAATATAGTTTAAAAGTTTCTTTTATACAGTCCCAATTAAATGTTTTCCTTTATAAGAGTTGCCTTGGTCTTGGTGTTTCTTTACAGCAGTATAAACCTTAACTAAGACAGAAGTTGGTACCAGGGACTGGGGTATTGCTGTGATAGACCTGACTATATTTTTGTTTGGAGGAATTTGGAATTTTGTGTTAGGAAAGCAGTAGAATGCTTTAAGCCTTGCTTAATGGGTCGTACTAGTAAGAGCATAGAAGACAGTGGTGCTGAGGGTGATTTGCACCTTGACAGCCTGGCTCAGGGGTTTTAGAGGAGAAGAACATTAGTATGTGGCCTAGAGACTATTCTTGTGATATTTTGGCCAAGAATTTGACTGCATTTTGCCCTTGTCTGAAAAGTTTGCCTGAGGCTAAAGTGAAGAGTTTTGGATTAATTGCATTGGCAAAGGAAATTTCAAACTGGCCTAGTATAGACTTATAGACTCTGTCTTCTGGTAACTAATGTTAACTCTTACAAAGAGTGTTTTGTTGAAAAGGAGGAGCAAGAATTAAAAATGTATTGTTCAAGGATTAAAGGGGCACCAGGAAGTGGAATTGAGCTAAATCCTATGTTCATGGAGATAAACAGATTAAAGATATTAAATGCAATTAAGGGAATGGCGACATCAGAGCAAGATCCCACCCAGCTAAGCTTCCATTTGTGTAAAGGAATTAAAGAAAAGCTTAGGTCCACTTGTGGTGGTATACACCTTTAATCCCAGCACTCAGGAGACAGAGGCATGGAGAATGAGTTCAGGGCCAGTTGGTCGACAAGCCAAGCTTAGGTAATGAAGGAAACTATCAAAACCAGAAAGCTGGTGAAGGTGTAATTGAAGGAGAGGGACATATTCCATACCCAGCAAGCTGCAGAACGTGGCAGCCTCGTTTATGTGGTTCTGACTTTAGAATCAAGGATAGAAGAAAGAGTTTATGCCATCTTCCTCCATGACAAAGAAAAGCTGCTGGGGCCAAGAATGTGTCAGGAGTGTCCCTGCATGGAGGCCCAGAGAGCCATTGTAAGTTGAAGACTGGATTACCTTGGAGACCACAAGATGTTGGAGTTGCCAGAGCTCGTGGGATATCTGCCAAGAAAAGCTGCTAACGTGGCGTGGAGCCAGTCCAAGAGCAGGGAAAGGAGCTGAAGATCTGAAGAATGTTTTGACATTAGATGTGGAGATGTAGAGTTTGGCGTTTGCCCAGCTGGTTTTCAGTCTTTCTTTGGTCCAGCATTTCCTCACTACACTCCCTTCCCTATGTTTTGGAATAGTAATGCATATCTTGTACCATTATATGTTGGAAGTATGTAATATGCTTTTTTAAATATCGATTTTATAGGAGATTGCAACTAAGAGATTGCATGAATCTCAGAAGAGACTTTGAACTTTGGCTTTTTAAACAAATTTGAGAATACTATAGACTGTGGGGACTTTTGAAGTTGGACTGAATGCATTTCTGCATTGTGGTATGGCTAGAAGCCAGGGAGTGGAATATGGTAGTTTGAATTAGGAATGGTCCTTATAGACTTATGTGTTGGAATGCTTGGCCCATAGTGAGTGGCACGATTAAGAGGTGTGGCCTTGTTGGAGTAGTATGGCCTTGTTGGAGGAAGTGTGTCATTGTAGGGGCAGGCTTTAAAATCTCCCATGCTCAAACTACGTCTAGTGACAGTCTCCTTCTTCTGCCTGCAAATCAAGATATAGTACCCTCAGCATCTTCTCCAGAACCATGTATACCTGCATGCTGCCATGCTTCCTACCATGATAATGGACTGAACCCCTGAAACTGTAATCCAGCCCCAATTAAATGTTTTCTTTCATAAGAGTTGCCTTGGTCTTGGTATCTCTTGACAGCAATACAAACCCTGACTAAAACAGCGATGAACTGATCTTATAGCATTGCTAGGGAGACTGAGAAATGCAGGTTTCTTGTAGCCTATAAAAGGAGAATTGGACACTAGTGTTTTCACTTTTATTTTTTTAATAGTATGCTCTTTCTGGTGACCAGACCACAGTTTTCTCCTCTTCTCACCTCTTCATGCACAGATTATATGTTACTTCTTAAGTTCAGCCCAGATTATTGGGGCTTGGGACAATGTAGCTCCTCATGACTTATGAATTTCACTTCTACCCCTGACAGTCCCCATAGAATGGTCACATTTAAAAAGGCAATAAAGAAACTCTGTGGTTACTTGCCTGGATAATCCTTGTGGGCAGGGGGAAATCTTTGGCACTCTGCTTCATTTACTGTCTTAAGGGAGATTTTTCATATACTCTCCACTCTCTGGATGACTCTTTCCTCTTGGAGGCTCTTTCTTTCTTCTCTCTTATCCTCCTTGCTGCATCTGGAATGTTCTCTGACTTGCTTGGGGCTACACCGCTGTGCAGCACACCACCTCACTAAAGATTATTTCAGTGGTGGGTAGTTACAGATTCTTCAGGCCACCCTCATGAGTGTATATTATATGCAACTTCTACATTTCAAAAAGCCCCAGGGGCTGTGGAGATAGTTCAGCCCTTGAGTGCTTGCCTGACAAGCAGCAAGACCTGAATTTATCCCAGAAACCCAAGCAGGAAAAGAGAAAAACAAATCCAGTTGTAAGGGCATGCACTTTGAATCCAGTGCTGTGGAGGAGGGGACAGGATTCCTGGGGCTTTCTGTCCAGTCAGCCTAGATTACTTGATGAACTTCAGGCCAGTGGAAAAAGAAGAGGAATGAAAAAGGAGGTGACTGGAACCCAAGGAATGGCACCTGAAGTTGTCCTCTGACCTCCATGTGTACATACACACTCACCCACATACCCCCATGCATGTGCAAACACACACACACACAAAGATGGGATGATAGTCTGCAGTTAGTACCATGCCTCATTCTTCTTAAGTCCCTTTCCTCCCCTCTTGCTATGCAATCTGCACAACTCCTGTCACATGATGCTATCTCTCAGAGTGTTCTCATCAGAGCCCAGCAGCTGCTCAGGCTATGCTTTGGGAACTGAAGAAGTGGATGTATTTTACTGGGCCTAAAGAAGTAGCTCATTTTGTAGACTGTTTAGCATAAAAAAAAGCCCAGGTCGATATCCAGCACCACGTGAATTGGGAGCATTTGGGAGGCAGAGGCAACAGGATCAGAAGTTCAAGGTCAACCTCAGCTATATAGCAAGTCTGAGACCAATATGGTTTGCACAGGACCTTGTCTCATAGAAAAAAAAAAAAAAAAAAAAGTTCCAGGCAGTGAGAAAGGCACTTCTGAGAGTGCTGTGTCAGGAGTAATTTGGTAGGTAAGCTATGTTTATTGAATGTTAGCTTTCTGGGAAGAGGTTGCAGAACAGGCTAATTAGTGCTCTCTGCATTTACCAGGGTATTCTAAAAAAGAGATAAGAAAGGAAATAGTCCACCACTATGCAATCAGAGATGAACAGAAATAAAAGATTCAAAAAATTCTTGTCTGTGCTATCATCTGGTTTGATGTCCATCAGCAGCTTTCTATGTGGTGATTCAGACTCTGCTCTTTGGGAAGTAGTTTGAAAGAGCAATTTAAGGTTCCAAAGTCACGGTTTAAGAATATATTTAAAACGTGGGGGTTGGAGAGATTGCTCACTGGTTTATTGTGCTTATCAGTCTTAAAAAGGACCAGAGTTTACCTCTCTGTACCCATGCCAGACAGCTCACAAATGCATATAACTCCAGTCACAGGAGGGTCCAATGACATATGCTTATGTATAGCACATGCTTGCACATAACTACACACAGACACACATATGGACACATAAAGACAACTCTTGAAGTATATATGTGTGTGTATTATATCAAATATATACATATTTTAAAAGAATAAAATAGGCTTGAAAAGTCAGAGAAACTTTAGAATCTAAGACAGAGCACACTAAATTTAGCTCTAAATGCAAAGCGAACATCAGTGGACTCCAACTCCCAGGGGACCAAGCTGAAACTCCCAGAGTAGCTCTTGGGACTCCTTCAGGACCAGAGCTACACAAGATAGGACAGTCAGACATTAGGGATGTATCGGGCCAGCTGTGGGCCCCAAAGGATGACAAAGGGACATCAGGAAGTTGTCACTGTGTCCCTCTGAAAGGTAACTTGTCATAATGTATATGACCAGAATGTAGGGAGAGCTCCTGTTTTTTTGTTTGTTTGTTTGTGTTTTTTTGTTTTGTTTCTGGATTTAGGATTTATTAGCAGCTCTCTACGTTCCTCCATCCTTGACTTGCTTGAACCTGATTATTTCTTTTTTTAATATTTATTTATTACCTCAGGTTACATCTCCATCACAGTGTCCTCTTTCCACCCCTCCCAGTCCCGCCCTCCCAACCTCTACCCCCATCACTTCCATCCCACTCCTCTGGAGTGCAGTGTCCCTACATAACAGTCTCCAGCCCCAGTTCAGCAGTCATATGAGGGCCAAAAGCCTCCTCATACACTGGAGGCCTACAAGGCAGCACCACTAAGGCAAAGTGTCTCATTAACAGGAAAAAATTATATGTTCATGTTCCCTTAGGTGCATTGGTTGTAGTATAGTTGTCCTGTACTATATGGTTAAAATCCGACTATAAGTGAATAGATGCCATGTGCATCCTTCTGAGTCTGGGTTAGCTCACTCAGGAAGAGTTTCTCTAGTTCCATCCATTTGGCTACAAATTGCATGATTTCGTTGTTTCTGATAGCTGAAGAGTATTCCATCATGTAAATGTACCACAGTTCTTAAATCCATTCTTCAGTTGAGAGACATCTGGGTTGTTTCTAGTTTCTAGCTATTACAAATAAGGCTGCTATGAACATAGATTAGGAAACTTCCTTGTGATTTGGTGAGGAATCATTTGGATGTATACCCAGAAGTGGTATGGCTTGGTCCCAAGGCAGAGAGCTATTCCAAGTTTTCTAAGATATCACCAGACTGACCTCCATAGTGATTGCACAAGCCTGCATTCCCACCAGCAATAGTGGAGGGTTCCCCTTTCTGCACACCCTCACCACCATGTGCTGTCATTTGAGCTTTTGATCTTAGCCATTCTGACAGGTGTGAGATGGAATCTCAGAGTCATCTTGAGTTGCATTTCTCTGATGATTAAGGAGGCTGAACATTTCTTCAAGTGTCTCTCAGCCATCAGGTATTCCTCCTTTGTGAATTCTGTTTAGCTCTGTTTCCCATTTTTTGATTGGATTATTTGTTTTCTTGGCATTTAATTTCTTGAGTTCTTTGTAAATTTTGGATATTAGCCCTCTGTCAGATGTGGGGTTGGTGAAGATTTTTTCCAAATCTGTAGGCTGCTGTTTTGTTCGAATGACTGTGTCTTTTGCCTTACAGAAGCTTTTCAGTTTCATGAGGTCCCATTTATTGATTGTTGATCTCAAGTCCTGAGCTGTTGGTGTTCTGTTCAGGAAGTTGTCACCTGTGCCGATGAGTTCGAGGGTTTTCCCCACTTTTTCTTCTAATAGATTTAGTGTGTCAGGCCCAACAAAGAAAGAGAACTTCAGACCACTCTCCCTCAATGACATAGATGCAAAAATACTTAGTAAAATACTGGCAAACCAAATCCAAGAACACATCAAAAGTATCATACACCATGATCAAGTAGGCTTCATCCCAGGAATGCAAGGATGGTTCAACATATGAAAATCCATCAACATGATTCACCATATAAACAAGCTGAAAGAAAAAAAACCACATGCTCATCTCACTAGATGCTGAAAATGCATTTGACAAAATCCAACACCCCTTCATGCTAAAAGTCCTGGAGAGAACAGGCGTAGAAGGACCATACCTAGAAATAATAAAGGCGATATACAGCAAGCCAGTAGCCTACATCAAATTAAATGGAGAGAAACTTGAAGCATTTCCTCTAAACTGAGGGACAAGACAAGGATGTCCACTTTCGCCATATCTCTTCAACATAGTACTTGAAGTTCTTGCTAGAGCAATAAGACAGATAAGAGAGATCAAGGGGATAAAAACTGGAAATGAAGAAGTCAAATTATCCCTATTTGCAGATGATTTGATAATATACATAAGTGACCCCAAAAATTCCACCAGAGAACTCTTACAACTGATAAACACGTTCAGCACGGTGGCTGGATAAAAAATTAATTCAAAAAAATCAGAAGCCCTTCTTTATACAAAAAATAAATGGGCTCAGAAAGAAATTAGGGAAACAACCCCCTTCACAATAGCCACAAACAATATAAAATACCTGGGGGT
Organism: Lophiomys imhausi; assembly: GCA_907164525.1. Lineage (NCBI taxonomy): Eukaryota > Metazoa > Chordata > Mammalia > Rodentia > Muridae > Lophiomys > Lophiomys imhausi. Next base: position 1,260,166 of record CAJQZJ010033498.1, on the reverse strand, counting down.
AAATCTAACCAAGCAAGTGAAAGATCTGTATGACAAGAACTTCAAGTCCTTGAAGAAAGAAATTGGAGAGGACCTCAGAAGATGGAAAGATATCTCATGCTCATGGATAGGTAGGATCAACATAATAAAAATGCCTATCCTACCAACAGCTATATACAGATTTAATGCAATTCCTATCAAAATACCACCACAATTCTTTATAGACCTGGAAAAAGCAATTCTCAACTTCATATGGAATATAAAAAAAAACAGAATAGCTAAATCAATCCTGTACAATAAAAAACATCTGGAGGTATCACCATCCCAGATTTCCAGCTGTACTACAGAGCAATAGTAATAAAAACAGCATGGTACTGGTATAGAAACAGACCAATGGGTCAATGGAATCAAATTGAAGACCCAGAAATGAACCCAAACACCTACGATCACTTAATTTTTATCAAACAAGACCAAACCATACAATGGAAAAAGGACAGCATCTTCAACAAATGGTGCTGGTCCAAGTGGATGTCCAAATGTAAAAGAATGAAATTAGACCCATACTTACCACCTTGTGAAAAACTTAAGTCTAAGTGGATCAAAGACCTTAACATGAAAACTCCTGTTTTGACAGTGTTAATGTCACACTTTATCTTCACCCTTTCTTCATATTATTGGTCATGACTTAATGAAGTTTGGGAGTTAGACATAGATCAAGAATAGATTTTCGGTGTCTTTTGTGTACAGCATAGCTATATTTGGATACATAGTTTGAAAATGTGTTCCTGACTTTTGGCCTTCTCAAATACTCATGGGATTCAACTATGAATTTCTAAGTTTATATAGAAGAAGCAAAAAAAGAAAAAGAAAGAAAGAAAGAGAGAGAGAGAGAGAAAAACAAAAAAAAAAAAAGAAAGAAAGAAAGAAAGAAAGAAAGAAAGAAAGAAAAAAAGAAATGGAATCTCCAGTAGACCATGAATGTTGCTGTTGCTATTGGAGTTTTCCCAGGGAAGTTCATGAGACCCAAGTGAGCTGGAACATATCATTTGAGGAAGAGATGAGTGAGGAGCTGCCTAAGAGGCTCCCATCATCCTCAATACTCTCTCATTCAAGTACATCACTATGAATTTTGTCCTTGCATCAGAACAATTTGAAAGAGTTTCTCTAAGGCTTGGGGTAGAATTGCTCAAGTACTGTTCTCCCTGGTAAAAAAAGACAGGATGATTGATTGTTCTTCAAGACTAAGGGTGATGGGATGACCTCTGACCCTGGGCACAGAGCTATAAAAAGCACAAAGTGACATGTCAAACTAACATTAGCAGTTCTATTCCCATGTTAATCACCCCTTGGTGATCTCTTATTTGTGTCCTTGTTTGTGCAGAGTGAGAACTTATAGGCTACACTTGCATTTCTATGGACTCAGTTTTACAGTTAAAATGTTTCAAATTACTAAAATAAAATCAAGTTGTTTTATTCATAGCATAGCAGAGATATCTTCCTTTGGAATTTCTGTGAGAATTGATGAAATGATGTACAAAAATCTGTGCTTAGAAACATATTTACTACAAATGAAACTCCAAATTACTAGGGAAATTCAATTTGAAGTAGAAAATACATGCTATTGGATTCTTTATGGAATAGTAACATGCCACTGAATAGAATGTGATTTTACATAGAGCTGAACATGCTTCTAGAAGGATGATTTCATAAACATACTTGGGAGGATATAATTTGAATATAAATGTATTCTTATTTAGCATTTTACAGTCTTTATGAATTTCAAATATATCAAAAGACATTTCTTGGTGGATTGGGCAAAGTGTACTTCTCTTCTTCTTGTGAATGGAGGAGTCCAGAGGGTAAGTCACGAATTCAGTATCAGGCTCTAAACCAGTAAGTCTTTAACTAAAGGAAATCCTTGAGGAATATTGTGTGTGAGTCTGGATGTGATGTAACACAGCACATGAATGGAACAGTTAGGAGAGCACAGCTGAGCTCTTTTGTGAGGACCAAACTATCTAGGGAAAGTTAATACTGGTAGAAAGTTCTGGTAGGATATTTGAAGATGAGTTTGTCAGTATGCCCAGGTAGGAGAACTAGTACCAAAACTCCGTAAGTGAAGATAAAATTGAGGAAAACAGATTCAAGATGAGTGCTCAGAATAACTGGAATAGAAGATCCCAAAAGATAGATTTGTGGGGATCCCCTGTCTAGAACATGCATAAGCATTAAGTTGCTGAGACAATAACCCAAATATCAAAGAAATATGAGGTTGAAAAACGAGTGAATGACACAAAAGAAAATTGTTTATATTAGGTCTAGTATGGTGGCTCAGTGTGAAAGCTGCTGGATGTGCAAGGCTGGTGACTTAAGTTCAAGTGCCAGCACCCGCAGTGAAGGAGAAAACTGACCTATGTAAGTGGACCTGAACCCTGAGCGCGTGCCTTTCCCACACGCCGTCTTTCTCATGCTCATTCCATTGTACACACAGTAAGAAATGAAATTTTAAAATTTAAAGAATTATAATAAATAATCCATGACAAGATGTTGAGGACAGCATTGTGAAGATGTGTCAAATAATTTCTAACAATTGTGCAGCAGAATTTGTCTGATTTGCACAAAGCACACGCTGTGCCAGTATGATCCTTGCACAGAAGTAGACACGGACAGTGTCCACGGAAATGGACAATTCAAAGCTGATGGATGAACGACTGGAAATATTCACCCCATAGTGATTTAAGTTCACATTAACGCAGGAATACATCATTTATGCCTGAAAAAGAAACACCACAAAGGAGTGAAATGAAGTTGACAATGTCTTTTGGCAGAAAGGCTGATTTGTAACTAACCCCATCTATAGCTGATGGCATTGTTCATGTGCAAAATCTTTGGGCAAGTTAAGTCAGATTATATGGAGTAAGCTCGTCATAATGTCCTTATTGTCTACTCTTGATAGCATCATCTAAGGAAATCATGCAGAAGATATGAGTCACAGATACACAGATACACGTCTGTAGCAGGGAAAGATGTTTGGAGGAGAAAAGCTGTATTTCAGGACATCAGTGTTGGATGCGCTTTCCTGTTGGTGACTAGACCAAGTAAGCTTTCTTGTGCTCAATAGGATATTTGGACATTTTTTTTCTTATTAAATATCTATATGTGTCTCTTCCTCATCTCTCTCCAGGATGATTTGTAGCTCTCGCCTTTGTAGAAATTTAAAATGTATATAAATATGTAGACTGATTCCAGGCACCAACTTATGTGACCACACACTTGCCATTCTGCGTAGTCTTTTCTTTGTCCATTTCATGTAGTAGAACTCAACAATGATTTTAAGAGACAGACTGTTTTAAAATATATTCTGGCCAAAAATGCAATGATGTGTTTCACATCTAGGTTTGTGTTACTTGCTTTGGTTGTTGTCATGACAACATGAACACGCCTGACACATACAAATTAAGGGAGAGGTTTGTTTCTGCTTTTTGCATCAGGGTTGCAGTCCACCATGGCAGGGAGGCATGGCTGCTGAAGCATCTCCGACCAAGATGGTGGCAGTGACATGGAGCACCCCGCTCACACTGCTGCTGGGCGAGGTGCAGTGCAGGGCCAGAAACAGGGCTGGCTACAGCCTTGAAAGGTCCACCTCTAATGACCCATCTCTGCTCATCAGGACCTGTCTCCTAAGTGTTTCATAACTCCACAAATAACACGACCATTTGGAACCAAGTGTTCAAACATATAAGGTTGAGGGGGATATTTCAGATAAACTAACAAGGATTTTCAAGTACATGGACTTGCTTTGAATGAAATTAGGATACATTTTATATTTTTGTTTTCCTGTAATCAGTCATCACAGCCTACCTTTCAGTGCAACATGTTTGAGTTATTGTTATATTCAAGGCAAGGCTCCTGAGGCCTAACTGTTGTGAACTATATACATATGTATGTGCACACATACAAACATCTTTTATGTGACTGTCATTTTATATGTTCTATGGTTGTGTGTCAAGCAACCCATTCATTTATTTTATACACACATACAAATATACATGAAACACATGTAAAAATCTGTGACATTTAATTTCTTCAATAATGTGGATATACGATAGAACAAGTCTCCATTGTTGTTAAATACAGTTCTCTTCCAAATCAGTCTTGGTTACTCCTGGTCATTTGTTTTCTATAATAGTAACCTTTGAAAGAACTGTCTTTTATTGTTCTTGTAGCTATTATGGGAAGTGGCATTTTGTGATATTTAGTCTTCTTTCCTGTTTCTTCATTTAATTGGATCTTCTTGAATGTTAAGTCCTTTTGGTTCTCATGCTGTTGTCATCCTAGTCCAAACCACTAATATCTTGTCAGAAATCCTAGAGCATGAATGTGCTTCTGTGTCCTGTCTCCCACATACCTCCCACCCCTCTCTATTCTATTCTCCACCCAGCAGGTACAATGGTCTGTCAGCATGTGGTACTGCTATGGTTAGAACTCTGATGTTTCCTATGGCACCAAGAAAAATGTGTATTCCCCTAAAATAGTCCTGAAGAACCTGGCAAGGCCATCATTCACTGCTCTGACCTCACTCTCCACAAGGCACATGCAAGCTGTAGTCCAGCATCAGTCCTGTATACACATCCCTGTGCTTGTCATTCTCCACCTCTAGGTGTGCAGATAGCTCAGTCTCTCTTCACTCAATTATCTCCTCCCCCGTCACTTCAGGAGAAGTTTCTGACCATACTATTTATACCATTGCCCCTGTCTGTAATCACTGTCTCATCTTAGTTGATCCCTCATTTTGAAAATACATTTTTGTTATTTTCATATTTCTCCATTTTTATTCTTGTGGGGTTTTTTGTTATAGAGATATGAAATTATTTAAAAATAAACTATCATTCCTAATTTGTCATCCTCTTATTTCATAGTGGTTATCAAAGCACCAAATAGCATAAGCCTTCTATTTAGGAAAGACAGCATGCTTTATATACAACATTTTACATATCAGAGTTGCATATTTTGCCATCTGTCATTCAGAACAAAAATGAATTTCAGGATCTGTCATGCAAAGCATCTATGAGAAATGACTCAAATCAGCAGAAAGACAAAGGTTTGGAAGAGTTTTTCAAGGCCCCGTGGCAAACAGAAGAAAAACAAGCAATAGCTATTCAGATTATTCTGTATTGAACTACCCAGAGTCACTCTCCCCAGGACGTCTGTTATTTAAGGGTGTTTACTCCACAAACAGGCATCCATTCCTTTTTGGATGACAGTGAATTCAAGCGTGTGAAGTAGCACAGCAATACTGAAGCATCGGAATGAAACAAGGTCTCTACTCCACGGCAGAGGGGAGTAGCTCCACAGTGGGCAGAAGGTGCATAGAGGCAAGAGGCATCCTCCTAGGGCCCTCAAGGATCCTTTCAGTTTGAAACTCTTGGCCATGAATTTATTGCTGGGCCATGAGTGCTCTGCATTTGTGACACAGAACAAAAGTCTTGCTCTGAAAACGCCAGTTGATTCTATTGCTCACGCACCATGTCAATGTAGCTGGGCCACACACACGTCTAGGGTCTTCTGCCCTTCAGAGGAACTCTTAACTCATCAGTAACAGGGCGCTTGGATTGACAAAATAATGCTTAGTGAACTAAAACTCATCTTTTATTCAGCACATGTAACTTAAACTTTGTTCAACGGAATGACCTCAGTCCCTCGACGATCTAGAGTATTGACTGCTGCTTTAGAGTGCTGAGGTAATGTTCATTTTGCAAAGACAATTGGTTTCTGGACTTGTGTATCGTATAGGCAGACAAGTTATTGGAAAGATGAAAGGGGGTGCTGCTGGAGTAAAACCAAAGAACCCCATAACTCTCCGAGAACGTGGGAAGCACAGCCAAAGGGCAGCATGGCAGTCATTAAAAATGGGGTGGGAGGGACAATACAATTCAATACACGTTACTCACTGTATAACCGGAGGGACAATACAATTCAATACACGTTACTCACTATATAACCGGAGGGACAATACAATTCAATACACGTTACTCACTATATAACCATATTTGAATGCTTTGTGCTGTTTTTAATCTCGGGGGAAGGGAAGTAAGTGATAAAGTAAATATTGATAGTTAGGACCACTGCTGAAAGAACCAAGTACCTTCACTTAGTTCTCACATTCCCATGACACTGGCATAGCTCAACCATGGCAACTTCTCCAATTATCACAGAGTGAGAAACAAGGCATTAACAATCTCTTTTTAAAGGGAGGATGTTCTTAGGGAACAGTTAATTACTGCTTTCAGGGCTCGGCAGATAAAATAATAATCTCCTCGGGGCCTGCTATTTATAAGTCTCTGGGGGGGAGGTGATCACTGTGAATGGATTCACTGAATTAACAGCCTTGAAAGGACGCTTGTGAGCTCTTGTCCTTCTCAGGATTGTGAGTGTTCTCTCATTTGGTAAGTTATGGAAAGCTGGGGTCCACCAGCCATCAATATACTTATAGACCTAAGCAGGTTTTAAAATGAGTTAGGATATGGTATTCTAGTCTTGCTCCTCCTAAAAAGATAGGCATGAATAACTAATATAGTCATAAATGTGCACACACACACACACACACACACACAGACACACACACAGACACACACACACACACACACACGCACACGCGCACACGCACACACGCACACACGCACGCACACACACACACACACACACACACACTTCTTATTCTCATAAGCAAGCAAAATAAGTTGTTTTGGAAGATTTCAACAGAGAATCTCAATTATATATAACGAAAGTTATGTAAAATCTTCAGCTTATTATCTATGCTCTTGGAAACTAAATTTACTGCTTAGCAGAATAGCACGAATGAAGAAAAGAGAGACATCTTATGTTCTGATGATAGATTAAATATAAGCAGAATGCAGGACAGAGGCACTTGTGATAAATCCAGGAAATGTAAAGATACTTAAATGTACAAATGCAGTAAATATTTCCCGTCACAGTTCTTGGGCATGTGTACATTTCCCTTGCTTGGCTCACCGTTGGCTGCTGCACAGCGATGATGAGGTGGTAGCTGAGCGTAGCTCCACCATCTCTGCTCTGTGTCTCAGAGGGCTCATCGCCTGCCCACCTCCATATGGTTCATTCCTGACAAATACCTCTGTGCAACAAGCAATAAATGACAACACATGTGCTTCCTGTTCATATCCGTGACACTCATGAGAACAAAGCCACATGACATTATTTTGCTCAATGGGTTTCAACCTGCTTACAATTTTTGTTGAGATGCTGGTGTATCAAGTTAGTGTGGGATGTAGTGATCCCTCCTAACCCTGAGAGGGATTTATATATCAAAACTTGAAGGATCACTTCTTTTTTTGTTTGTTTGTTTTTTTTATACTTTTTTTTATTTCTTCAAGTTACATCTCAGTCACAATCCCTTCTCTACTCCCCCTTCCTGTCCCACCCTTCCACCCTCTTCCCCTCAACAGCTCCCCCTTTCAGTCCAACAAATGGTTCCTTTTCTTATAACAGTAAATACTATACAAAACAACAGAAATAAATACGCCAAATTTATGAGAGTTAAATGGCCCAGCATACATTCCCAATGTCCAGTTCATACATATTTGGCCCCTGACTTTAACATTCTACCATCTAACCATCTCCATGAGTTTAAAGTTCTATA
>CAJQZJ010033498.1:1204195-1232509 GCA_907164525.1 Lophiomys imhausi | reverse complement strand
TGGGCAATTTTCACGGGACAGCTCATTTGGTTGTTACATCAGTGGGTGAAGCTGTGAGGAAGCCCTAATTTTACTGGTTGGGAGACTGAGTCCTGAGGTGCCACAAAACTTTCCCGAGTCCTTGTCAAGAAGATGCAGATGTCTGCAGGGAGACCAGGCCTTCACGACACAGGTCTGAGCTCTTCAGCACAAGGCTCCAGTGGAGAATGCTCAGGAAGAGGCACCAAAGGACCAACACGATTGGGCTTCTGGCTTTAAATTTAGGGAGAAAGCAAATCAAGACTGTTTCTGTCTTAAGGAAATTGGTTGCTGCTATACAGAAAGAAGGGTACAACATCATTAGGAAGTAGAATAGGGCCAGGGAGCAGGTATCCACTCTGTTCAGGATGTGTTTTTAATTTCTTTTGGGCTTCTGCATGAACTTGTCTTGTCTTGGTCTGGCACTCATGAAACAGGATCCTTCCAAGATGTGAACTTGGTTCATATATGCTCTTACTACTTACCCTTTCAAAAACAGTCTATCAGACTCATTGAAATTTCATATCAGACACTGAAAGTTACTTCCTTGGATCGCAGCCTTCAATAATTTCATTCAATAATGCTTAACACATTCCTGGAACAAACTCAAAGCACTCTGAAAAGGTTTTTTAATGTGGAACTGGAAGGAACCCCCCCTCCTCTTTCTGCACATCTTTTATATTGTGTTAGTTTTCCCAACACTTTCCACCTTTTCTCATGGTGTGCTCATCTGTGGAGAACTCACAGCATCCTCTCTCCTGAGACACCTATTGCTGCACCCAATGCAGCTGCCCTTATGTTCAATATTTACTTCAGGGGTTGAACTAGATGTATTTAATCTGTGTTGTCTTCATGTCTGAAACAGATGATGCATGGCATTTGGCTTGAGCATAATAAATTCAAACTTCACCAAGTCACCAAATTAGAAAATCATTTAGAAGTTTAAAGAGGGAAAAAGGTGGACAAATAAATATATAATTTTATGGGAAAATACTGGATTGGGTCCCGGTTTTTCAAAATGTGGGTATAGGAGGAACAATGGTGGAGAGTAGGAGAGTGGCACTTCAGCATGCTATGGGGAACAAAGGCTAAACTGCTGAGAGAGAAGGATAGGAAGAATCGTAAAAAATGCATGCAGCTTGTGAGCACATACGTGGAGGACATCACTGCAGTCTGAACAGCAGTGGAATAGCAGAGCCATTTGTTCACATCTTCACGTGTGAATCCCACACTTTAGAGTAGTTGGAAACACACTCCTGTGGCTTCTCCAATTTGAAATGTCCCCTTTTTTTAAGCAACAGAAAAGTGGCTCTTTTGCTGATTTAAACATACTCTTAAAACTGAATCTCTCTAAATGCTAACATTACAATTCTGCAAATCACTCCAACTGCAGGAACTGGGTAGTTGTACAGACTTCTGGTCTGTGTCTTACACCATACAGATTGGCTCTTTTAAAGCAGTCCTCCTATAGTGCTGCCTTCTGAGAGAATTGTAGAGTTTTCTAATAAATGTTACAAATGTTATTAAGAGTGGGACCAGCTTCCAGAATAATATTTTCAGAATAAAAATTTCTATGTTGTGGGTTTTTCTTGAAAAGCGTTTCTGTATCTCAGACAGGATCCCTTATTGTTCCGCTTTATTCTTATCATGCTTTATTTTAATGTGTAATTGTCTTTTTTCTTTCATAAATCAAGAGTGTACTAGTTATTTTTGTTTGATTGTTGTGTATTTAATATATTAAATATTTATCTATACTATAGCCCATGCCCATGTTTAATTCTGACATACTTTCTAACTCTCTTCTGTGTCACTGTTTCTTTTTCTACTGATTGATAAAGTACCATGACAAAAGTGTCTCAAGAGTGAAAGGGTTTATTTGGGCTTATGATTGTGGCAGGGAATTCACAGCCGCAGGAGCTTGAGGGGGTCGGTCACACTGCATCCACAGTCAAGAAGAGAGAGCAATGAATGCTATGCAGCTCACTTTCCTTTTCTTTCTTTTTCTTCATAAACTTCACGATCCCATCCCATGGAAATCACATTACTCACAGCACATAGCTCTTCCCACCTCAGCTAATTTATTCAAGATAATCCTCTACAGGCATGCTCAGAGGTTTATCATCCAGGTAATTCTAGATTACATCAAGTTGAAAATGCTACCATCACACCACCTACCTACCTACATTCCATCTCAATCAATTTCACTGACCAAACCAATATCTATCATGCGCCTAACGTTGTTCCAGGACTGGAGACCTAGGAGCTGACAAGCAAACAAAACTTATGAGCTCACATTCTAAAGTATATATAGTTGACAGACAAACATATAATATGACTCCAGGAGAATTTATTAGTTCTTTGAAGGAAAATATAGCAGGGCAAGGGGCCAGATTGTTTGAAGTTGAAGGATACTTCAAGTGGAAAGTCGAGGAGAAACATTTGGGAGGATAGCTGAATTAAATAAAAGCCTGAGGGTGAAGTTGGGAGGGAGCTCTCCATGTAAAGAGATGAGCTCATGAAAAGGAATCCGCTTGGTATGTTTTCAGAAGTGGCAAGATCTCTGAGCATTCACAGCTCACATACCCTTATCAAACAGATATCCATCAAGTCAGAGTCTGTGATTTACTCTGAGAGATGAAGGGCTCCAGGAGTGTAAACAGAAGGGTAACAGAATGCTCCCACTTCAGTCTTTTAGGGATCATGCTGGGTGTTATACAAAATAGCTCCGGGGTGGGGGGATCAGGAATAGAAGAAGGGAGGCTCCTCTGAAGACTGAAGTAGCAGCTCAGATAAGAGAGACTTTAGACCACTGTGGTAACTGCAGAGCTGATGGGAGCATCCAGATTTGACCTGTTTTGAAACCTAATACAGTGAAATTAGCAGTCTACCTGCTGGATATCAGATGTGAAAGAAAGAAAAGATGACTTTAAGATAATGGCCTGGAAACCTTGCTCAGAGACCTGTAAAGCTTGGAGTAATTAAAGGGCTGTGATGTAGTCCCGTTAGACCTGAGATGCCACGAGGAGTCCCAGTTGAGGTACCTCAAGGCCACTAGGGTAGAGGCCTGAGTGAGGGACATTCACATGATATTACCTCAGTTCCTATGTCCTCACAGCAATAGAAACGTAACTAAGGCAACATCACACTAGAAACTTGTGGTCACATATCTGTGAGGTAGTAAGCACAAGGGCATTTTTTCCTACTGTTCAAATGAACAAATGCATGCAATGAGAGCAGCTAAAATTGAACACAGGTTATCCCTCAGGATCCGTGGAAATGATGGGAAGAGGAGCTACAGTGAGGGTGTATTTTCAGCATTAATCTTCATCCTGTTTGTTAGGTCCAAAGACACCACCACCACCAACAACAACAACAAAATGGTGGTGCTTCTGATAATGTCCTAAATGACAGTCTGGGCTCACCTCAGGCTGGACTCTCACTAGGTAAACAGGATTGCTACCTAAACTCAGCATTCCTCAGAAACCTTGTGAAGTGGAGTTTCTGTCTGTCAGGAAAAGCTATTAGTTCCCTTATCCACCCCCTAGAGGCAACTACCTCCAACAGTAGAAATCAACTTCCCTGTTACTCAAACAAGCCTAGAACAGACCAACAGTGGGTAGATCACATGCTGTCTCACTCCCGTACCCCTCCTCCATCTACCCCCCAGGCTTATCTGACTTATAAGCTCCCACCTCAACCTGCACCCCCATAAAACTGGCAAGGCTTTCCTTACCCTTTTGCTGCTCTCTTTGAGCCCCACCCCTCAGCCTGCCACAGGAGACAGCCCTGGCAGTTGGATCCACAATAAATCTTTCTTCCTACTTCCAAAGTAGTCTAGTTCCGTGGTTTCACTGTGCTCTCTCACACACTTCTGTATGTTTGCATCATATTTGGTCACTTTATAATTAGATTTTGGCAGATTTTAAGGATTTATTCTCATTATTTGTAACTATGCATTTGCATTTGAGGGTAGTATGTGGATGTGAGTGCATGTACCCATGGAGGAGAGAAGTATTCAATCCCATGGTATTTGGAGCTATAGGCGGTTATCTGCTGCTAAACATGGGTGTTCTACAAGAGCAGACCAAGCTCTTTACCACTGAACCATCTTTCCAGCTCTTTTTTGTATAATCATTAAAATTTTAATATAACATTTTGGGATACAAACAAAGGATTTTATGTGGGTGAGGAAAATAACAGTTTAATCTGTCTACAAACTGTAATCTGTGGTTCTTGATTCAGCTCAGGGTAGAAATAGTCACTGTCAGGCAATCTCATCTGTAAAGTCAAGCCCTGGGACTACATTCAGTGATTATTTGCAAATACCAGGTAAGTTTCAGTTCTAGGTAAGACAACAGCATTTCCATCTCTGTGTAAAAACTGGATGTTTTCTCTGCTCCTATGAGAAATCTGGAGGTGCTCCCCACTCTAGCATAGAGATGTTGCTGTTAGCAGTGTTCTGGAAGCCTGGGCCCACCACTTTCTTGTACTTTTCTTTCATGAACTTTATGTGTACCAAGGATGGCAGACATCTTCATATCTAGGTGTCAAGTACCTCTGTTAGGTTCTTGAAGGATTACACTGTGCATCCTAGGCCCATTATCTTTCAGGTGACTGCCCTATGAAGGTTTAAAATACAAGTGAAGAAACAGTAGTTCTTAACCTTTGCTTTGTTTTTTTTTTTTTCCTGTGCCAAAATTTTTGATGGCAAACTCAGTGTTGTCATTTCTCATGCAATCAATTTGCTCTGCCTGGTTTGTAAATCCACCTCTTAGTAGAAAGAATACAGGAGAGCTGTTTGTCAGTCCACTGAAAATAACTGAACAATAATGGCTGATTGCTGAATGCAATCAGATGAATTTTCTAGTCCTATATGATCACACACTTCTTAGAGCAGGGCCCACGTCTGTGGTGTCTCACATTCAGCATTCACCCCTATGCTGCTAGGAACAGCACACATGACATATCACCTCTGGCCACTCATTCCCATGTTTTACCTAGCCCTGTTTCCCCACTCTCATGTTTGCCTTGTCTAATTTTTCCAGCAGTTTTGGGATTAGGGTTTTGAATGTGTTCATTCTGAAAAGTTCTTGTGGTAAAATGAGTTTTTCATTTTAAAATATTTTTCAACCCTGGCTAGTATTCACAAAGTATGTTTAGGGTCACAAATGTGACATATAATAATGTAATATAATTATGAAGCAAAAGTCTTTATTAGCACACTGCCAGTCACTGTTGACAAATAGCAAAATTACTGGAGACTTGGGGACTAACTCTACTTCTATTGTTTACATCTTACTTTGTTTTCTCTAGGTTAAAGGAGTTTTGAACTCTATGTCTTCTTTTTTACTGACCTTCACAGGATTCTCCACCAGGTGCAAACATCCCGTTGTCATGGTAGCCATCTCTGCACTCACAGTGGTACCACCCAGGCAAGTTGATGCAGTTGGCACGGCTGTCGCACTGGACAAAGCCATCAGAGCACTCATCAATGTCTGTTTGATATAGGAAACAAAAGCAGAATTTTAGAGAGTTGTGTTGTTCTTTTAAAAAACTAGTAGTCTTCTGCTATAAGACTACTATAATTCTTAATGCCAGCAAACCTTGAAACCGAGAAAATACAAGATCAATATAGTCACTCAGTACTCAAAAGCTGTGCAGCAAGAAGATAGTAACCAGAGAAACATTGAGAGGGCTTCTTCCCTGTTACAAAGATTCAACTGCAAAGTGGAAACCATCTATTGTGAGGGTGGTCTCCAATTTTCACTAAATACTCCCAGCTCAGGCTGACACACTCTAGGATGGCAGGTTTCCAGTCCTTCCAGGATAAGAGTGGGCATGTGACTTTCTTCAGTCACCCCGGGGGTGAGATGCAACACTTCCAGGAAGAGCTTTAGGGGGCTGTGCGTGACTCACATGCAACCCTCAACCCTCTGCATCCACATCACAACTAGCAATTCCCACAGGCTCCAAAGACCAACCTGAATCCATGGAGGACTAGCACAAAGTGTGCGCTACACTGCCTGAGATAAGCAGATAATATGAGTAAGAAAATAATGTTTCTTTCTTTAAGCCATTGGGGTTTTAGGGATTTAAAAAATTATTATTGCTACAAGTATAAGCTATCCTGACTATACAACTTATCTTCAAGAAATATGACAACATCATTCACTCATTGTGTTTTCAAAAATGTATGCCATTTGTGCACATATATGACTTCAAACTGCAAAAAAAAAAATCATGCCATATGAATAGGACGTTGAACACATGAAAATACTGAATCAAATGTAAGTAACAGGATCTAACTGGCATTCACATGTCAGACAAGTAGATTTAGGCAAACACTGGCACAAATGTAGCTTGGGTCACAGATTTTGATCAGAGGTATATCATCATTGCCCAACACTGTGAACTCTTTTCTGTTCAGGCTGATGAGTGACAGAACAATTCCACAACCCCCCTCCCCACCCCGCCCCTCTGCTTCTAGCGGGAGAAGTGATCCCTGGGATTGCTTTCCAAAACACTTGTATTTCCTCATCACCTCCTGATTTTCTGGGTCTCCTGGCTTGACTGAGATCTAGCTAGATGACCTGATCTAATAGCACTACCCAACAGTGGTTGCTGAAAATATCCACCTGTACCCACATGCCTCTTGAGAACCTCCTGCTGTAATGGGAGATTCTATCTGCTGGGCAGGCAGTCTTCCTATGTGCTGCCTAGGCAAGTGGCACAGGGTGGTTGCAGCATGTGATCAGGTATAAACGCAGTCTCCTGTCAAAGGAAGAGTGACTTATTCCCTGAGTCCTTCCTCTCAGTCTATTCTGGTGAACAGAATGTACTATTTCAGTCTCGGTAATGCCAAATTCACAGGTGCATATGTTAGTTTGGCTATTTTGGTTTTTGGCAGGTGCTACCTCACCTTTTGTTTTCTGTTTACATATCCCTCCTTTCTTATGCTTATTTAAAATTTATTTATTTGACTCATGCCTTGTAGTCCAGACTTGCTGGGATTATATGACATAGCCCAGGATGGCTTCAAACTCATGATCTTCCTGCCTCTACCTTTTAAGTGCTGGAAGTTGGTAGAACAGTACCACACCTAGCCCTGCTGTTCAACTTTCAAAGGGATGAAGTTGGGAAAACATGCATGAATGCCTTTTAATAATCAGAGAAGCAACCCTTAACCCATTTGCTACTTGGTAAGAGTTCCTCCAATGAAACTAAATGTATAACATCCCCTCAGATTAATGAGGTAATGAGGCCAACAGTAGATATTACACACCATTGTAATATTTTCGTATTGTTTCTGAGATATGATGTGTTTATCTCCATGGTTCCTTTATCCAAGAATCAGTTACTGCCACCGATAATTCCTACCAGCAAAATAAACCCCAATGGCTAAATCAGCTAACTATTGCCCTCCTGCTATGAGTCACCTAGGCCTGCAGGCTCTAGAAAAAGCCTCTTTGTAATTCTGGGCTCCCCCAGCTGATGGGCTTTTGATTGCAAAGGAGTCTGAGTGCTCCACTTACTTCAGCTTTAACTGGTCTTTTCTTATAACAGAGCCGATGTGGAAAATTTTGCCATTTCTTAAGTGTACAGAAGAAGAAAACAGGTTGAGAATTGAGCTTCAGAAGTGATGTTCATTTGAAGAAAGTCAGTGGAGGGGGTGGGATGTTTAGAGTCTTTAATTCTGGGAAAACTGAGCTCTTAGAAATGGTCATTGCCTAAAGCTATGGCTAAAACAGAGCTTTTCCACTCTCCTGCCTATGCAGTCTTCCATTCCTTCCTTTCTTCCTAACTTACCATGACTGTAAGATCTGCTCACCCATGAGATGAGTATTTGTTTCTGGATGTCTTTCCTTTCATCACCTCTCATCTTTTCTAGTCGCCAAGCCCACTCCTATGTGCAGCCTTCCCACTCCCCTTCAATTACACCATAGTGCCCACAGCACCCGGCCTTCATCTACAGTCACCAAGCCCACTTGTACACACTGCCTCCCCACGTTCCTTTATTTACATCATACCACCCACAATACATTGTTTTCACTCACAAGCATACTCTTTGAGCCTATGACATTTAGTAGAAATGCTATCGATTATATTTCTTCTGCTCTGAAGACTGAGGATGCAAACATAGGCTGCTATAGTACATTGTCACATACAGTTTGAGAATTATTTTCTTGTTAAATCATTATCATATAGCTCTTTAGAGAATAGATATATAAACATATGACCTATTCATTAATTTAATTTAATATTAGCTACTTACTTAATACCTGTTGTATGCTAACAACTAAGTACTGGAGGGGGAAAAATGGATATACAAGACACGTGACTTCCGCCAACACTGAGCTATCTATCATCTATGTAAATTACATTTTACAAAATCAAATTTATGAAAAATCTGAATTTATAGCCACATAGAGCACAGTTTCCCAGAATGCGATAAATCTGTCACCATTGACGCAGTTTATAGGTAGCAGTACACAAATACTTCATTTTAATGGCTACACACTTACTTTCTCAATTATTTCCATTTAGAGAAAGGGCTAATCATAAAAACGGAGGTGAAATAGAATTTAAATCTAAAAAATGAGAGGAACTAAAGAAGCAGCCTCAGGTAAATATCGATATATATACTATAGGACCATGACAAATATTAGGAAGTTTGAAAGCATCAATACTGAGCAGGAAGCACTCACTCACCTTTCAAGGGGGACTTTCACAGTAATTTCTTATGTAATGAAGTACTCTGCTTCATCTCAAATGTGACTCAACTTATAAACTCTATATGCCATGGTTCAGCGTAATGTGCTTACCACCATTTAGGATTCGGAAAGAAAACTAGCTATACAATCCATGTAGCTTCAGTTTATATTTTTATTATCCTGCTAAAAATAATAGGTACTTGTTATATGCAGTATATTAAATAATTATTCATTAGAGAATCATGAAATATAATTAACAAATGCTCATATATGCCAAATGCTTTCATAGTTGATCTTTTGTGATGAGAAGTGTTACTCTCTCAGTATGTCAAGAATGCAAAATACTGTCAGTAATTTGAATACCCCTCTATAATGTCATGACACAATGACAAACATTCACTTTTTTTAATGGATGAATGTTTTTCCATTGTCCAAATTTGTATACATGTATTTTAACCATTCATCCATAGATGGCTTTTTATATTATTATTTTTGATACTATATGCAATACACAGGAGTCCTAGGTGTCTCTTCTACATAAGAGTTTCATTTCCTGTGGATATACCACAAGTTCAATTGATGGGTCACATGGTTCCATTTTGAACATTCTGGGGAAGCTTACTTCCTGTTTTGCACAATGGCATCAGTATAGTCCTCCCAATGGTGTGGAAGTGTTCTCTTTCTTCCACCCTTTCACCAACACACTCCATTTTTTGGCCTGACTTCAGGCATCCTAGCAGAAAGGAGAGATTATCTCAGTGTTATCTTGATGTCCATTTCGCATCCAGGGCCCATGGTTGGTGCAGAGCCAGGAGGAATCCAGACCCACTGACGCCTACACAGTGCTGTTCACATGTGAAGCCCGGTGAGGCCTGGCCGCTACTGAGCCTGCTACAGGACTCAGGGCTGCTGTAGTCACCTTGTAATGAAGGCTGGAAATCCAGGTATGGGCTACAGGATTCTGCCTGGCAACAGAACAGTTTGTCAGTATCCACCTGGATGTAGCACTCATGGGAATGTCGCTAGTCCTGTTTTCAGCTTGGTGTGAGGAAACAAGGCCCATTTTCCCCAGACAGTCTGCCCATCTGTGGTATTGTACTGTGGGTAATGTGCAGTGGTTCCTCCTACCCACCTCAGTGTAGTACTTCTCATTCTAGTACCAGGTGCAGTGGCTGTCATTGTCACTAGAGATCTTCTGAAGGTGTTTTGCACATGTATAATTGTTTATATTGATGTGTTTCTGAATAGGGAGAGACAATCTTTAGACAGTCTTATTCTTTCATCTCATGTGACTTCTCCCGATCACACTAGTTTTTGTTTATTTGTGGATTAGAGTAAATAGAAAATGAAAGTGTGCTTGCATTTTCAAAGCATGCACTTCACACAGAAAGCACATTTGTTACTGAATTAAGGACATCTTTGTCTACAAGCTGTTTAATAGTGTGCAATCTTTGGGTGCTCATTAATATTTAAATAAAAGAATATGAAAAGTGATTCACAATTTATGAGTATAGTATGTTTGTCTACAAATGAAAGCATTTGCATAAGTTATAACATAGTCATTCATTTCATTTAGAATACATACACACAGATATCTCTTTCTCTCTCTCTCTCTATATATATATGTTGTATACTGCAAAAATGTTAAGAATTTGAAATAATTCACTTTTGGTTTCTATCTATAAGTAAGTAAAATCTTAATTTTACATTATATTATCTAAGTTGAGTGAAAAATACAACAAACTTCAACTCTTAGTAGACAAAAAAAATGCTGTTTTAGATGGTCTAAGAACTACCAAGTTTCCTGGGTTGGTAGCTGAGCTGGTAGTGTACTTGCCTGGCATGCATGAATCCCTCAACTTGAGTCTAGAACTGCATAAACCAGGCATGGTGACACACATCTGTGATTGGAGCACTCAGTGTGTAACAGTAAATTTTTATCTATAACACATATATTTATTAAAACTTAACAATTACCTAGCAATTGCCTATAAAATTCCTAAATCCTAAACCCTAACTCTAAAACCTAGCATTTAAAACTTCTTAGTGCCTATAATACAAGCATTTAATATTAACCTAAGGTTTCTCAAAAGGATATTTTTTTCTGAGTGTAAGTCCTGATGCATGGCTGGCTTTCATCAAATCTTTCCCAAAGTCTCTTAAAGTCTCTGAATTTGTCAGATCCTAAGACAATTTGTCAAACAGGAGTGTGAAAGTCTCCCAGGCTGTTTGCCTATTCAGATGCTTATGGCATGCAAAGGCCCAAAGTCCTGGAGCTCCACCTCTAAGCATTCCCTGGGTCAATATCAGAGGATAAAGCTTTCTGATGAGATTAAAGCGAGGAAAATGCTGCTGCGTGAGTCAGGAACAGGAGAGAGTGCCTCTGTCCATGTGAATCCTGCCTTGGGAGAAGATTTCGGGCACTTCTAAGTCATGCCTCTGGGTAGTGCCATTCAAATGCTTTCAAAGATGGTTGTGAAATGATGAGAGACCTCTGAAGGGCAGGCACCTCAGGGGGCATGTCCTGCCCCTAGCCCTAAGATCAAAGAGGTCCTGGTCCTTGTCGAGTTCCCAAGGACATGTCACTTCGGAATTAAGTCTTTTATCTTAAAGTCCAGGCTTTTGCTATCCCTATGCTATATATGCTAATACCAAACCTACCCACACTCAGTGTTTAGATCCAAGGCCATCAAAAGTTCAGGGTCATCCTTAGGTACATAGTGAGTTAGAGGCCTGCCTGGGTATGAGACTCTTGCTCATTTAAAGAGCTAACAATTTTACACAAGCTGCAAAGTGCATTAAAGTAGCCAGCATATTAGTTATAGAAGCACATATGATTTAATCTTACTCACAATTTTAATTCTACACTCTATATGTATAGTATATATATAGTATATATATATACCATATATATATATATACTATATACATACATATATATATACTATATACATATAGTATATAGTATATATTTTCTGAAGAAAATCATGACATCACTTATCATGAAATAGTACTTGGTCTATTTATATCACAATCTTGTGCCCTGGCAATTAAATTATATTGATAAACAGCAGGCAATTAAGGATCCTCAAAACAATTAATCAAGTCCTGATTACTCACATGGGACAATTTGCTTTCTAGATGATCTGTAGCTTTTAAAACCACAAGGTCAATTCTTTCTGTCTTTGTTGAGCTTCTGAGAGTCTATTTTCAAATTTTAGATGACAGTGCATAAAATAGTCTAACATTCATATTTTACAGACTGGTTCTCATATAATTTTTGAATGTTTTTTATGAAAACACATATCAATAGATTTTAGACACCATAAAATCCTCTATAGAAGTTGGAAAACATTATAGACTCAGACAAATTTTTTCATTATGTTATGGCTCATAATTATTAATGACTGCTATTAAAATGCCAGGTACACTTTCTTCACCATGTTATTTCTTCCTTACAATCTTAGTCAAATGAAGTATTCTTATACTTGTGTCACAGACAAGAAAGTAATGATAACAAGCATGCTACCCAAGGCCATTCCATAGACCATATCTCCTTGATTCATCACAGAATGCTAATCTTTAGGAGAGCAGACAAGAAGAAACAGCCTATGAGCTGGAATATATTTTAATTTCTTTCATTTTTTGAGATTAAAATATAATTACATGTTACAAAAAGAAGTTTCCTTAATGAGGCCCACATTTATCTGTTAATATAAGAACAAATATTCGAATGTATCAGAGATTATGCTGGTTTAGTAAAGTGGTAATTGCTGGTTCTTCTCCAAGGTCCATGACTTTTCTAGCCCTGGGTAGTTGGCTAGGTTTCCAGTACCAGGCACAGTTTTCCTCTTGTTGAGCAGGTCTTCAGTACAGTTAGAGAGCTGTTGGTTACTGCCAATGTATGCATGCCACTACTGCATTCTGTGGTTCATAGGTATCTTAGCTGCATAAGATTGTTGGTTACTTCCCTCCTTTGGAAGCTTTCATGGCACCTTCGGCTACCATTCAAACTAGTTCTCAGGAAGGATGCTGACGCTCAAGGGTGCCTGGGTCTTGTGTCTGAAGTGTGTGTCCTATGAATGAAATCTGTCTTTTTAGCTTGTGAGCTCTATAACTTGGTTTATGTTATCAAGCCCCCTCCGAGTCATTGGGTTTTGAATGATACTCTCTTCCCTTACAGCTGTCTGCTATCATGTAAGACCCTTACACATGAACTAGCTGCTCATGATAGGTATTTGATATATGCAAGTACCCCCCAAGATCAGATGCAATATCACACCCTTAGGTTTCTTTTTATTACCTAAGAACATGAACATTTTAATGAGAGGAAATGGTGGCAATAGCTGACAGAAGCGCAGCCTCTTGAATGATTATCTCCAGTGAGTGTATAGGCTCTGCCCACGCTGCCAGAGTCAGTGTCAGGTTAACCAAGTTCTCCCTCCAGATATTTAGGAAGACACAGAAAAAGACCTGGACAATAAGACTTTCTTCTTCTTTTACACTTTTAGCCCCTTATCCTCTCATTGTTTTTTTCTCTTCAGGGACATTGTATATTGTCCCTATTGCATAATATCCTCTATCATCTTCTTGCTCTCTCAGCTGTTTAGTTAACTGGTGTGCTTGTATCTTTTACCAAGGTCAACATCCTCAAGGGTCTTCCTGGACACTATAGGCTGTTGTTTGTAATTTATTGTCTTATTTTTCCCTGAGATTAGTCTTTATAGAATCCTTTGCAAGGCTTATTTTCAAGTTTTTTTTTTAATTTGTTTGTTCGTTTGTTTGTTTTTTGAGCAGATGCTCAAATGCTGGAGAACATACCTATGATACTTTGTTTCTAAAAATATCTTGGCTTTGGGATTTTTGTTTTTGCATTTAATTTTAAAATTCAGTTTATGAATTTCTCATTAATAATGCAAAATAAAGAAGCAGGTAAGCTTGCATTGAGATTCAATATACATATTATTGAAAAATTGACAACTTATGTGACTGAGTTTTAAAATCTATGTGTATACTTCCTTTTTCCTCTAAAGTTTTATTTGTGTATGGATATATGTCTTGCACATATTTGGCCTGGACTTATTTTTGCAGCAATTTAATTTTTATCTTGATTTGTTGAAAACGACTTTATTAAAGCAAAATTAGCATAGAAATCAGCATCAACTTCATGAGTGTTGACATGTACCACTGCCATAGTCAAGACGCACTCACACATTTCCTCCTACTTAACATTTTTAATATTGCAATAGCTTGAAAATAAGCTTTTTAAATATTAGCATTTGCTTCGGAATAAGTTCCATACACACAGAAACCATGTCTTTTTTTTTTTTTTTCCTCTACATCAGCACTGAGCAAAGAACTGGACTGAGGGTTAGAGGTGGACAAGAATTTGAGCAAACACATGAATGGTGTGCTTGTAATTATCTGTGAATATTCAATGCCCACCTGTGCCACACTTGACACATGCAGGGTCAAATGGAAGCCAAGATAGAACAGTTGGTGTCGCAGTGTACCCTCAAGGGAAATCACAAGGTGATGATGGTACTGTCTCATCCTACTGGTTATATTTGTCAAGAATTAGCTACATTTTTACATCCCAATTGTGACAATACTGTGTTAATTTTACATATGCATTATATATGCACATATTTTTTAAAGTATGTTGAAACTTAAAATGATGGAAATGAAAAGTTGGAAACATTTTTAAAACTCTTATTTTTTCTTCTTACCCTTATAAATGCCGTGTAAGTACGAAATGAAAAACATAAAAATGCAAATAAAAAGACAAGAGAAAACACAAAAGGGAAAGAAATGCTTTGTTGTCAAAGACAAAATACAGATGAAGTGATGGGATAGAAGAAAAGAAGTAAAATGCTGGAATGATGTGTAATAGCAGGGTGTTAAAAATGATGGCTAAAATAATCTGCTCTTAGGAGCTCACAGGAGCCTGAGGTAACATCTAGAGCTGAGATGGGACATGCAGCTAAATGTAGTTGGGGAAATCAAAGAAAACTGATTAGTTGAGAGTGTTGGCACATGGCCATAGCACTTGAGAGGCTAAGATAAGAGGGCCACAAGATTGAGGTCACCCTGGGCTCAAAGGGAGCCCTAGTCTCAAAGAGGAAAAAAAAAAAGGAAAACATGTACTATTTAATAATCAATCTACTCAGCTCCTCCTGCCTTGGGTGAAGTGTTAAAGCAATTACCCTCAAAAACAGAAAGAATAGTTTCTTGTATGGAAAATAAATATACACAGGAAAGATAGACTACCACAGCTTAGTAGAGGTCCTTGTCATTTGGAACAAAGGTCATGGTTGCACTGTAGTGTTCAAAGGGCTCATAACAGATTTACAGACCTGGCGCTCCTATCCAAATCCTAAATTAGGAATTCTGTCCATCTAATCTTAAACATCTGTGTGAGATAGAGGAGCAATCAACATCTGGCAAAACCTGCAAGCTGCAGGGGAGCAGTCAAAGCTGTCAGAAATGTGATACAGAAGGAAAGAGAAGATTCCCAAAGCATCAGCCAACATATTTCTAAATTATCATCTATAGGATAGGGACAAGGTGCTAGAAAAATGCAAATGTTTCTGAAAATAGGGATTATTTCTTGAAAGTTAAATAATAGTACCAAATTTTGAAATGCACTATAAGGCCTGAGAGGTAGAATAGAGTATATAGAAAGTAGTTGAAAAAAAAATGTGACAGAGAAGAAGCAAAGATCACACAGGACCAGCATCAAATTGCACACAGATTTGACAACGAGAGCTGTAATCTGTATCAGATAGTTTCCTGAGAGGAAACTGTACGAGAGACACCACTTCATTCAATTAGTCTATGTTTACTCATGTGGACTATGTTCTAAGAGGGAGGAAGTGCTATCACTATGAAGGAAGAACTTAGACAGGAGAGTGTAAGTAATTCTTCCCATGGCTATTGAGAGGCAAAGCTGAAATACGAACCCAACTCACCCTGGATGCAGATCTACTCCAACAGGATGCTGTCTCACAAATGAACCAGGCATAGATCTAAACACACAGATGCCAAATTTCATAATAAAAAGAATAAAATCTGGGATGGTGATGCCTCCAGATTTTTTTTTATTGTACAGGATTGATTTAGCTATTCTGGGTTTTTGTTATTCTATATGAAGCTGAGAATTGCTTTTTCCATGTCTGTAAAGAATTGTGGTGGTATTTTGATAGAAATTGCATTGAATCTGTATATTGGTTTTGGTAGGATAGCCATTTTTATTATGTTAATCCTACCTATCCATGAACATGGGCTATCTTTCTATCTTCTGATGTCCTCTTCAATGTCTTTCTTCAAGGACTTGAAGTTCTTGTCAAACCGGTCTTTCACTTGCTTGGTTGGAGTTACCTCCAGGTATTTTATATTGTTTGTGGTTATTGTGAAAGGTGTTGTTTCCCTAATTTCTTTCTCAGCCCATTTATTTTTTTGTATAAAGAAGGGATTCTGGATTGGATACAAGATGGCGGCAGCCCACACATACACATTTTGAATGTGGGAAAACAGCTATAACGCCACAGAGTTATAAGAAACTGAGCAATAATCTGAGTGGCGCAAACCTACTGGGTTTCACTCAGCGACCCAGGGACTATTAAAAGTTCCTGGGCAAAACTCTCTCTCTGACATTCAGAAAAACAGACCAGCAGAGACTGCAGAAGCCGCTGACTCTGGGAAGCAGAAGAATCATCACCAGGAGAGGGACCAGGGTACAAGCCACTCAAATACCCAGCGAGCAGCTCCGAACCCCACACAGGGTTAGTCACCAGCCTCCTGGGCTCCCGTATTCCATGCAGGCATTTAGACACCAAGGGGAAGAGCGGTGGAGCTGCGGGAATGGATATATTCTCAACGGAACCATTGTGGCCTTGGGCCACAGCACATTCTGAGCTTTGGGACAGCAGCAGGATCACAGTGGAGTGGAGCAGCTGTCTGGGAAACACAAGCATATTTGGGCTTCCCCAGAGGGGTGTTGGACATACAGGCTGGCCCGTCTATTGGATTTGCAGTCACTGGGAAGAACACTGCAGCTAGACAGAGCAGCGGGATACACTTCTGGCAGCAGATTATGCTGCCTGCAACAGTGCAGTGTCCTGGCACTTGTACCACAGCGGCCCCATTGCCAGTATCCATAGGACAGCTCCAGCATAGACATAGGAGCGGTGAGATCAGAGCTGGCAGAAAGGCCAGTGGCCGGGTTGGAAGGCTGCTTAGATCTCCACTGGGTCCAAGCCCTGGACAAGTTGTGGGGTTAATATCAGACCCCTTTCGTAGTGCTGCCTCCTCCAGCGGGAAACCAGATCTTCAGCGTACATAGTTCCACCCCTGGAGCAGCAAGTTCTTGGTCTGGGTGCACTGCTGAATGACTGAGACTACAAGGGCTTAGTGCCTAGGGTCAAGAGGCACAGAGGTGCCCTGGGGACCGTCTAGAGAGGGGAAAGCCCATCTGTGCCTGCCCAGCAGGGACAACAAAGAACTCAGTACTGGTAATATAGAGACTGAACGATAGGGGTCACCAGACACAAACACTGAGCGCCTCCCACCAGGAAACTGTGCTCCCTCACTGTCAGATCTTTTCTGTTCTCCAGATGGTAGTCTCAATCCCCAAATTAGGACCTCCAGAGTCCACAACATCTGTGCTTGGACACCGGGAACATACAAGCAGAGCTGCTACATGCTGAATATCAAGTTACAACACAGAGAGCTCTGACTTGGGAGCAGTGAAACAATCCCAGGCCATTGCTCATTGCCTGGGAGATGTGGGCTGTACCAGATCACAGTGCTTCTGGCTATTATATGCACATCGATCCTGAGAACCCCCTGAGAGCAGCTTGGGAGGACCATGAACACAGTCCTCCATGTAAGCTGTAGGGGAGCTATGTTGCCAGCCAACAGTCTGTGGCTTGCCAACCTGCACTGTCATCTGTATGAAGACCAGTTGGATCCCAGGAACCTACAGGAACATATCCCACCACAACCCCTGATCTGTGTCCCCAATTGGGACACAACAGGAATGGGTGAGATCTGGGAGACATACTGAGAACAAATCTCCACACAAGGCCCCATCTAGCCTGTGGAGAGCTACAGATCACCAAGCTATATGACTTCTACACCAAAGCACCCTTCTTGGCACCAAGCCCAGAAGGCACCAGGAACAAACAGCTAAGAACAACCACATGGCTAATGGTCAGCGAAAGAACAGATCCAACAAAAGTCAGGGAAATATGACTCCAACAAAATGCAGCTACGCTATTACAGCAAGCTCTGACCACTCCACCACAGCTGAAACACATGAAACGATGACACATCTATATTCTGGAAAGTGATAGAGTCCTTTCAAGAAGAATTTAAATCTCGGTAGGAATTCAAAGATTCCACAATTTTACAAGTGAAAGCAATGGAGAATACCATTAGAGATCTCCAAACCAAAGTGCCTAAACTTGAACAGGAAAAAGACAAGGCAACAAACAAATTGGAGCAGGAAATGTATAAAATGAATAAAATGTTTCAAGAATTGAAGTTGGAAGTAGAAGCAATAAAGAAAACACAGAGATAAGGGTGGAAGTGGAGAATCAAGGGAAGAGAACAGGAACGACAGTTATGAGTATCCAAAATAGGATACAAGAGATGGAAGACAGGATCGCATACATGGAAGATTTGATGGAAGAAATCAGTACAACAACCAAAGAAAACGAGAAATCTAAAAAAGTTTTTACCCATAACATACAAGAAATCAAGGACTCAGTGAAAAGATGAAACCTAAGAATTATAGGCATAGAGGAAAGAGAAGACTCCAAACTCCAAGCTCCAGGAACATCTTCAACAAAATCATAGAAGTAAACTTCCCAAACTTAAAGAAAGAGATGCCAATAAAATTCCAAGAGGCATACAGAACACCAAGCAGATTAGGTCGGAAAAGAAACTCCTCTCACCACATAATAATTGAAACTCCAAATGTACAGAACAAAGAAAGAATATTAAAAGCTGTAGGAGAACAAGGTCAAGTAACATATGGCAGACCTATCAGAATTACACCTGACTTCTCCTCAGAAATTTTAAAAGCCAGAAGGGCCTGGGCAGATGTCCTACAAGCCTTGAGAGAACAGAAGTACCCAGACAGACTACTATACCCAGCAAAACTCTCTATCAAAATAGATGGAGAAAACAAGATATTCCATGACAAAATCAAATTTAAACAGTATCTACCCACAAATCAAGCCCTACAGAAGATTTTAGAAGGAAAGTTTCAACCCAGAGAAGATAGCTACACCCAAGAAAACAGAGGAAACAAAAAACTCCACTGCAGCTAAACCAAAAGAAACACACAACCACCACCTACACCAAAATAATAGGAAATAACAACCTTTGGTCATTAATATCCATCAATATCAACGGATTCAACTCCCCAATAAAAAGACACAGGGTTACAGAATGGATCCGTAAACAAGACCCATCATTTTGCTGCATACAAGAAATGCATATCACTAACAAAAATAGACGCTTCCTCAGAGTAAAGGGCTGGGAAAAAGTTTTCCAAGAAAATGGACCCAGGAAGCAAGCTTAATATCAAATAAAATAGACTTCCAACTGAAATTAATAAAAAAAGATAGAGAAGGGCATTACATACTCGTTAAAGGAAATATTCATCAAGAGGACATCTTAATATTGCATATCTATGCCCCAAATACAAGGGCACCTACATTTGAAAAAGAAACTCTTCTAAAGCTTATATTACACATCAATGCCCACACATTAGTAGTGGGAGACTTCAACACCCCACTCACAACAATGGACATGTCATCAAGACAGAAACCAAACAGAGAAATAATGAGTCAAACAGAGATCATGAACCAAATGGACCGAACAGATATCTACAGAATGTTTCACCCAAACAGAAAAGAATATACTTTCTTCTCAGCCCGCATGGAACCTTCTCCAAAATTGACTATATAGTCGGACACAAAGCAAGGCTCAACAGAGACAAGAAAATTGAAATAACCCCTTGTATCTTATCAGACCTCCATGGAATAAAGTTGGACTTCAACAACAACAGAAATAACAGAAAGCATACACACTCATCAAAACTGAACAACTCTTTAGTGGATGACTACTGGGTCAGGGAAGAAATAAAGAAGGAAATCAAAGACTTCTTAAAATTCAACGAAAATGAAGGCACAACATACCCAAACCTATGGGACACAATGAAAGCTGTGCTATGAGGAAAGTTCATAGCACTAAGCTCCTTCAAAAAGAAAATTGTGACAGCTCATATTAGCGAATTAATAGGTGAACTGGAAGAATTGGGAAAAAAAGAAGCAGACACTACCAAGAACACAGCAATAGACAGAAAATCTTCAAACTTAGGGCTGAAACCAACAATTTAGAAACAAAAAGAATACAAAGAATCAATGAAACTAACAGTTGTTTCTTTGAGAAAATAAACAAAATAGGCAAACCCTTAGCCAAATTAACTAAAAGGCAGAGGGAGAAAACCCAAATCAACAAAATCAGAAATGAAAAGGGAGAAATAACAACAGATATTGAGGAAATCCAGAGAATCTTTAGGTCCTACTTTAAAAATCTGTACTCCACCAAATTTGAAAACTTAAGTGAAATGGACAATTTTCTTGATAGATTCAACCTCCCAAAGTTAAATCAAGATCAGGCTAACAGACTAAACAGTCCTATAACCCCTAAGCAAATAGAAACAGTCATTAAAAATCTCTCAACCAAAAAAAAAAAAAAATCTCAGGGCCAGATGGTTTTAGCAGAGAATTGTACCAGACCTTCAAAGAAAAGCTAATACCAATACTCTACAAACTTTTTGACAAAATAGAATCACAAGGAACACTGCCAAACTCATTTTATAAGGCCATAGTCACCCTGATGCCAAAACCACACAAAGACCCAACAAAGAGAGAGCACTTCAGACCAATTTCCCACATGAACATAGATGCAAAAAAAAAAAAATACTTAGTAAAATACTGGCAAACCAAATCCAAGACCACATCAAAAGTATCATACACCATGATCAAGTAGGCTTCATACCAGGAATGCAAGGATGGTTCAACATACGAAAATTCATCAACGTAATTCACCATATAAACAAGCTGAAAGAAAAAAACCACATGATCATCTCGTTAGATGCTGAAAAAGCATTTGACAAAATCCAACACCCCTTCATGCTAAAAGTTCTGGAGAGAACAGGCATACAAGGACCGTACCTAGAAATAATAAAGACGATATACAGCAAGCCAGTAGCCAACATCAAATTAAATGGAGAGAAACTTGAAGTATTTCCTCTAAAAGACAAGGATGTCCACTTTCGCCATATCTCTTCAACATAGTATTTGAAGTTCTTGCTAGAGCAATAAGACAACTAAAGGAGATCAAGGGGATACAAACTGGAAATGAAGAAGTCAAATTATCCCTATTTGCAGACAACATGATAGTATACATAAGCAACCCCAAAAATTCCACCAGAGAACTCTTACAACTGATAAACACCTTCAGCAAGGTGGCTGGATACAAAATTAATTCAAAAAAATCAGAAGCCCTTCTTTATACAACAAATAAATGGGCTGAGAAAGAAATTAGGGTAACAATACCCTTCACAATAGTCACAAACAATATAAAATACCTGAGGGTAACTCTAACCAAGCAAGTGAAAGACCTGTATGACAAGAACTTCAAGTCCTTGAAGAAAGAAATTGAAGAGGACATCAGAAGATGAAAAGATCTCCCATGCTCATGTATAGGTAGGATCAACATAGTAAAAATGGCCATCATACCAAACCAATATACAGATTCAATGCAATTCCTATAAAAATACCACCACAATTCTTTATAGACCTGGAAAAAGAAATTCCCAATTTCATATGAAATAACAAAAACCCAGAATAGCTAAATCAATCCTGTACAATAAAAAAACATCTGGAGGTATCAACATCCCAGATTTCAAGCTGTACTACAGAATAATAGTAATAAAAACAGCATGGTACTGGTATATAAACAGACCATTGGATCAATGGAATCTAATTGAAGACCCAGAAATGAGCCCACATACCTATGGTCACTTAATTTTTGACAAAGAAGCCAAAACTATACAATGGAAAAAGAACAGCATCTTCAACAAATGGTGCTGGTCTAACTGAATGTTGACATGTAAAAGAATGAAATTAGACCCATACTTATCACCTTGCACAAAATTTAAGTCCAAATGTATCAAAGACCTTAGCATAAGGCCTGACACACCAAATCTATTAGAAGAGAAAGTGGGGGAAAACCTTGAACTCATCAGCACAGGTGACAACTTCCTGAACAGAGCACCAACCGCTCAGCGTCTAAGACCAACAATCAATCAATGGGACCACATGAAACTGAAAAGCTTCTGTAAGGCAAAAGACACTGTCATTCGAACAAAATGGCAACTTACAGCTTGGGAAAAGATCTTCACCAACCCCACATCTGATAGAGGGCTAATATCCAAATTTTTCAAAGAACTCAAGAAATTAAATGCCAAGACACCAAATAATCCAATCAAAAAATGGGGAACAGAGCTAAACAGAGAATTCACAAAGGAGGAATCCCTAATGGCTGAAAGACACTTGAAGAAATGCTCATCATCCTTAATCATCAGAGAAATGCAACTCAAGAGGACTCTGAGATTCCATCTCAGACCTGTCAGAATGGCTAAGATCAAAAACTGAAATGACAGCACATGCTGGCCAGGTTGTAGAGAAAGGGGAACACTCCTCCATTGCTGGTGAGAGTGCAAGCTTGTACAACCACTATGGAAATCAGTCTGCCGATATCTGAGAAAACATGGAATAGCTCTACTTCAAGACCCAGCCATACCACTTCTAGATATACATCCAAATGATTCCTAACCAAACCACAAGGACGTTTCCTAATCTATGTTCATAGCAGCTTTATTTGTAATAGCTAAAAACTGGAAACAACTCAGATATCCCGAGGGATGGATAAAAAAAAAAAACCTGTGGTACATCTACACAATGAAAGACTACTCAGCCATTAGAAACAAAGAAATCATGCAATTTGCAGCCAAATGGATGGAATTAGAGAAGCTCATCCTGAGTGAGCTAACCCAGACTCAGAAGGATGCACATGCCATCTATTCACTTATAATCGGTTTTATCCATATAGTACAGG
Organism: Lophiomys imhausi; assembly: GCA_907164525.1. Classification (NCBI taxonomy): domain Eukaryota; kingdom Metazoa; phylum Chordata; class Mammalia; order Rodentia; family Muridae; genus Lophiomys; species Lophiomys imhausi. Next base: position 1,209,581 of record CAJQZJ010033498.1, on the reverse strand, counting down.
ATAACTATAGTGCAGCCAATGCAGCAAAAGGAGCAGGAACCTAGACTTTGTTACCTGTCAATGAGACACCTTGCCCTAATGAGGCTGCCTTGTAGGCCCCCAGTGTGTGAGGAGGCTTTTGGCCCTCATATGACTGCTGAACTGGGGCAGGGGACTATCATGTATGGACACTCCACTCCAGAGGAGTGGGATGGAAGGATAGGAGTTAAAGGATGGGAGGGTGGGACTGGGGGGGGGCGTTGAAAGAGGGTACTGTGATGGAGATGGAACATGAACTAATAAATAAACATAAACAAAAGAAAAAAAAAGGAAAAAAATCTCAATCTATTACCTGCCGTAAGAAAAATGAATAGATTACATGTAAAAAACCAAAAAAGATAAGAATAGATCTATTATCGGATTTCTAATCCACAGGATCGTATGCCTTGCACTTGGATTCCACAGTATGCATAGCTGTCAAACACTTGTGAATGTGGAATAAAATAATATATATAATTATGGAGATTGACCAATACCCTGTGCTCTGTTTAAAAAGTATCTCACTGATAGTTACTTGTTAGCCCTCTCATTATGGAAAGGATTCCTTGCCTGTTCCACTGTGTTAATGGGCATGTATTGTTTGCTTTTACTGAATGAACACTACAGTAGCCTGTGTTGGGCATGACCATCGGTGTCATTTTTTTTTTTTTCTACAGCTAAGTTTGACACAATCAATGTGCAGGCACACTAAACAGTTTTATAAAATTACTTGCATGTTATATGTGCAGGGTATATGAGGCAATCAAGGCCTCTAGGAGAACATGGATATAAAGCATTTGTTAGTTTACAATTGTAAGAGGATTCCTCTTAACCAGGCTAGGAACAAAAAGCCTTAATTCCTGTGCTTTCCAAAACCACGCTCTAATAGGAAGGACTCAAAGCAGTTGAACTACTTCAAGATGCCTTCCAGGAGAGTGAATAAGCTCATTTTTTCTAGCCATCAATAGGAACACGATGGCTAGAGTTTTTTGTGTTTGTTTTTTGTACAATAACATTCCACAAGCTTTCTAATTATTAATATAGCAGTGCAAAAGGCTTCATGGATTTGATGTGCTCACTAGTTGTTCAGGGAAGTGAGCTTTGACTGGCACACCCAAGAATGGCATGATGATAGCCCAAATCGCTATTACGTACTTATTTTCAAACTACCTGACAAATCTCTATCACGAGAAATACTGCTTGAGTGAAATGGGCTCACAGTAAACAGAGAATGCAATGCTCCAGTCTCTACACATCTGAATAAGATGTCCTAGATAGTTTAGAGTGGTTCTTAGCCATGAGACGTACTGATAAATGGTATCTGTTGGCTTTGACAAAGTGCCATATACCTGACAGACTGTCTACTGCTAGACCACTTTATTATAATAACCACTTCCACCATTAACCTGATGCAGGGTTTTCAGCATCAAACAAAACACTGTATCTTTTCCATATAGACAACTGAAAGGAAAACACCAAAAAGTGCCACAGAGCAAAACACTAACTCCTTAGAGTTACAATTAAGTGCAAGTGCCTATAGGAGTCTTAAAGGCAGCACTGCTCATTAACGCTGCTTTTAAAGCTCTTAACCAGGCAGAGTGATGGTGACTGTCTGATTACATTAGCATGGGGTCACTCAATCAAATGACTACATATATTTTATGTCCACTTTAACAATATATTTCTTCACGATCAATCAGATCAGTTGTGCTATCCAACTTCATTGCTAAGGCAACACAAGTACTAGATCAAAGGGGTTCCAGCCCTTAGTAATTGATCTCACAAACCCAGATTAATTCTGTATCTAGATAATGTATCTTCAGAAAAGAAATGAAATCCTTTGGTTAATATTTTTGTGGTTATATGACACAATAATAGGAAGAGGTGTCCCTGTAGCTGGCAGTTGCTTGGCTTTTAACTGCTAGGCACTTTTATCAGTCTTTTGCATCTAATTTACAGATATTAATTATATATAGCTTTGCATTTATTTATATACATTTTATATATATATTATAAATTTAGGTATTACATATTATATGAATTATTGTGTAAGTATATTACATATCAGGTATATACATTTATACACACGTCTTAATTTGATTTCAGTTTTATATACTGATAGGAGAAAATATGTGTAAGGACCCAAACAAAAGTTCCAAGTGACAGACTGTCATAGTGTCACAGCTTCATGTGGCAGAAGCTGTTTCTGTGGACTCTGCCCTGCTCAGAGGTGTAGAAGCTGTCCTCCTTCAGGGCATTACTGAGTAGGATAAAGCATTTGGAAGTCTGATTTTTATCCACACTGTATCTTTCTGTATTAAGCTGCTAGCCCATAGGAAATGACCTAAATGTAAAATGATGAGGGTGTGATTAAATAAACTATGACATCTGTATAAAGAAAGATGAATGCTATGTGTCTTTTTTTTATAAATACTTTATTTTTTTTTCTTCAAGTTACATCTCAGTAACAAACCCCTCCCTATCCCGCCCTTCCACCCTCTTCCCCCCCAGAAGTTTCCCCTTTCAGTCCAACAGATGGTTCCTTCTCTTATAACAGTAAGTATTATACAAAACAACAGATATAAATATGCCACATTTATGAGAGTTAAATGGCCCAGTATACCTTCCCAATGTCCAGTTTATACATATTTGGCCCCTGACTTTAACATTCTACTATCTAACCATCTCCATGAGTTATGTGTCTTGAAATGGTAATTTTGAAAATTCCAAATGACATGAAAACATTCTTGAAATAATTATCTTCCAAGAAAGCAGGATCAAACTACAAATAGAATATTATTCTAGTATGTAAATAAGTATCTTATTCATGAATAAGCAGTCTGTCTAATCAGTACTATTACATTTAATTATATCTTATTTTGTATATTTTTCATCCTTTTATACATTTTCTAAAATTAAATACATATTGCTTTTATAATTTCAAAAGATTTCCCAAGAATACATGAATAAAGTTAGAGTAGTTGGAAGAGTAGGTTCATGTATGGTTCTCAAGCAGACAGCCATGGCCGCCTCCTCACATGGGCCTCAGACCCTGAGCTGAGAGCTGAAGCCCTTCCCCATTCCCTGCACAGGATGCTTCCTTTTTAGGGAACATGTAGTTCCTTCTCCTCAAAGCATCTCAAGGCTCTCCCCAGGTCCTCCTTCTAGATTCTCTGGGTTCCAGCTCTGGGTGCTCTGTGGAGCTACCAGTGTGCTGAGTGCCTGCTGGTCTCACAGAGGCTGCGTGTGGGGCTTTGGAAGTTTTAGATCCTGTACCACTCAGCTCTGAGTTCCTTCTATTTCGGGGGCTTAAGCTTGAACAAAGTAGCTTTCACGATGTTTGCACTCTCCCTCAACACTCAGAGCTGGGTCCCCAGCAAGAGGCCCTTGGGATCCTGAAGGGAAACTCCATTGCAAATGAAAGGTCTTAACAAAAGGTGTTCAATTAAACAGCTGTCTTTCTTCTTAGGAAGTGGCTCTGCTTGATGTAAAAATGTGAGAGCAGTGTTCAACTTCTAAGCCTGGGAAGGCAGTATCAAGCATAAAACAAGAAGTACCTCTCGCTCCCTCACCATCTGAGGCAATCCAGAGAGCTGGCCCCAGGTCATGAGAGACAGAGAGCAAGCCCTGGCCCTCACTGGTTGTAGCACTTGGTAGAATGGACCCTGTGCTTTCCATGGGCAACACAGTGGAGCTGGCCATGATAGCAAAGGTAGAGGTGAGTCATCCCCCAAGGGTGTGAGAGTGGGAGAGCTGGCCCAGTCCTTTGGTGGGTCCAGTACTTGGGAGAGTGGGCCTTGTGCCTTGAATTGGCAGCTCAATGGAGCTGGCTCTGGACGCCTGGCTACCGGTGAGCCAGCCCAGAGGGTATGAGAGCAGCAGAGCTGACCTTGCATGTAATGGCAGCATCAGGTGGCCTAGCTGGAGCAGTGCTGGAGAGCTCTCCCTGGTGGTGCGGGTATGGAAGAGCAGGCAGACTGACCAGCACAGCTGCCACCCAGACCCAAGAGTTGGCCCACCCCAAAATCTACATCATCTGTGAACTGTTGGAGTACTTGAAAGGTCAGTCCTGCTGACCCAAAGCTGTAGGATCTTCAGGGCAGCAACAGGATAGCCAGGAGGTGTCCAGGTGAGGATCTAATATTGATGGTGTCATAGAAGTCAGACACCTTGAACCAGACCAGTGACTCATTGCAATGAATATTTGCAAGTGAAGATGTGTGGACAGAGGGATATACCATGGGACACATTGTGGCACAGTACAGCTTCCACGATGAGATGCTTTGTATGCTTTTTAATTTTTTGGGGGGGTGGTTGCAAGGGCAGAGGACACATATGAGGGGATGGTGAGATTAGTGGGACTGGAGTGAATGAGAAACTCACAAATAATCAAAAAAAAAAAATCCAAGGGACAGTTCCAAAGAGGAAGACTTGAGAAATTAAGCTACCAAATATAATGTACATTGATCCCTCTCAATTTATTTTCACTCAACTGGCACTCTGTTTCAGAACTATATTGACAATTACTGCTTTTAAAGTTAAATCTAGGAGTTGAAAGACAAATAGTTGTTAGATTTGCTCTATGGTGTGACTGAAACAGTTTCAAACACAAAACATGGAAGTAGTGTTGGGAGCCGACATAATTTAAGCCTCCATGCTTCTGATTTCCCACAGCAGATGATCACAAACAGGAAAAGCATTTGCTAAACCCCTGATATTTATGACCTAGTGCCATGTTTTCCTTCCTCTGCGGTGGTGACCTCAGCTAGTTTTTCATCCTAGTCATTGGTGATAAAAGAAACTCACTGATAGAAAAGAGCACTCTACTACAGAATCAATGATGGCTGTCATGTTTTCATTCACATAGTCAGCCTCTTATACACTGAAGAAAGAAGAGTCCTGGTACCCGTGAGCAGTCTGAGATTCTTGTGAGGAAATTGTTCCCTACCGCAATTTTACCATAACCAACCATGGTAGGCATTGCTTGCAAAGGTTCACAGAAATCTCTCTCTCTTTCACTGGGATATAGCTAAAGATCCCCTGTAGGGGTTAGATAAATTAGATTTAGAAAATATATAGGGGTTTCTGATACTGTCTCTTAATTCGGGGCATGAAGAGCATTATCAGCATGTGGACTAAAAACAGGAAACAAACAGGAGACTTAATAGACTGAAAAACAAGGTTGAAGTCAGGAAAAACAGGAAAGACTCAATAGACTGAAAAACAAGGTTGAAGTCAGGAAAACAGGAAAGACTTAATGGACTTGAAGAAACAAAGTATCTGGCTTGACATTGTTTTCAGCTGCTAAGTGGGCAGAGCCCAAATTAAGCTGAAACAGAGTTCCTCCTATTTAAGGACAGTGCATGGA
>CAJQZJ010033498.1:1182770-1199195 GCA_907164525.1 Lophiomys imhausi | reverse complement strand
ATATATATATATATCTGGTTCTTGTGGGCACTGATATTCATATGCATATAACACATGGAGAAATTCAAAATATCCATAATTTAAAGTAAAATAAATCTTGAAATATTTAAAAATAGATATTGTTTATGACCGAGCAATGTTATTTCTGGATATATCATCGACAGACCTGAGGTTATTATATCTAAGAGATATGTGTACTGTTGCTTCATTTTACATTAATCTCAGTGGTCAAGCTATGGAAACAACCTAAATGGGTGAGTGGAAAGGAACTGTGCTATGCACACATAATTCAATATTGTTGATCCTCAAAAGGGAAGGAGATCAGCTATGGAGAAGTCACTTAGAGTTGAGAGCACTTGCTGCTCTTGAAGACGTTCTATTCACTCTCAGTGGTTGGTTCACAATCACCTGTAACCCCAGTTCTATGGGAGCTGAGACTCTCGGCTCTGTGGACACTGCATACATGGTGCACATACATATACTCAGATCCATATAAAACAAATATACAAATATTTTTAAGAGAGGAAAGGAAATCATGTCATCTGTAATAACACTGATAGACTGAGAGGGTAATACATGGAAATTCAGCAGGTGCAGGATGAAAATATTGTATGGTTTCACCTGTGGAATCTACAACAGTTAAATACATAGGTGCAAAGTAGAGTAGTGGTAGGCAAGGGTTGAGGGAGAAGGTGAATGGAAGGTGATGGTGACAAGAAAGAAGCCTAAGATCTGTACATTGTGGAACTGATGTAAGGTGGCTTTCCCAGTGACACTGTAGTGTACACCCAGGGTTACAAGGACAATAGATTATTTTGCTGCACTTCAATCTAAAATGCTTCCTAAAGGCTAAAGGAATAGTCATCAGCCCCATGGTGTTATCAGGAAGCTACAGAACTTTCAGATGTGGGGCCCACTTGAAGGAAAGAGACTGCAGATGGGAATACTGGACTCTGGGACTTCCCTTATCCATTTCTTTGAATTTTGGTCACCATGAGGTAAGCAGTCTCCTCTACCACACTGTCATGATGTTCTGTCTCACTGTAAGTCCCAAAGTGACCAGGGTAACCATTCACTGATACCTGCAAATATTGAGCCCAAATCAACTAAGTCTTTTTTGAAATTGATTTAGTTCAGATATTCTAACAGAGTAACTTACAGAGGTCCTATCACCTCTTCCCAAACAAGTGCAATTAGAATAATAGAGAGAATTTGTTTCATGACCTTGAACCTTGGCTATGGTCATGGCTTGACATGTATAGACTTTATATGTACCCACAAACCCATCAAGATGCATATATTAAATACATGCAGCTTTTTACATGTCAGGCTTACCTTATACAAGTGATTAAAATATTCCCCCAACTCACTCAATACTACATTTTATATATATATATATATATATATATATATACAATACATATATATTATCTAGTATGTATATATATATATAATATAGTTAATTTTTCCCTGTAATTAATGAATTGAAAATCCAAGCACTATTTATTGTGTCCTCTGTTCTCTGTTTTCTGATTTCTTGCCCCTTGAACACAGATGTTATTTTTAGAATGCAAATCAATATACATAATTCACATATGATCATATCCAAATAAATCAAGTTGTGCTACAAATTTCACCAATATCTTGCTATTTATTAGACCCGGGGAATCGATAAGTAAAGAGAATATGGGTCCTGACTCTGATAGTCTCAGAGATTAGTACAGGGTCAGATCTTCATGTGAGGATATAATCTGATGCTTTAACATATGCATCTCCTGTTTATTTCTTACTACATTATTATATTTTTATTATACTATGTTATATATTTTATATTTATTATATCATTTATTATTAAATATATTATTTATTATATTTATGTATAATATATATTATATATTATGTATTACATATTATATGTAGTATATATTATGTATATAATATATTATGTGACATTTTATATTTGTTCTCCTACTCAATGGCTTTCTCTTCTCTGTTAGTATTGCTCTAGATCACACAAAGAAAACCATCACCTACTATCAAAACAGTACCAGATATTGTAAAATTCAAAAAAATGATCCCAAGTCGATATAGTGAGTATTGGTGCCTTAAAACATAGGAAGCAGTTTGATGAGATAAGTATGAGTCTGGAGAATACCCAGAAGGCTGTCTGAAGGTAGTGCAGGTGGATCCGTGCCCAGGTAGAACTGAAAGAGCCCACAGAGGTGGTGTTTTAACCATGAGGTAAAAAACTGAGGAACAAATAAAAGCAAATGCTCTGGTTTCTCATTAGACAACACACCCTACTAGAGCAGTCGACCAGATGACCTGAGAGAGACCGAGTTTATCCCAATGAATAGAATGGAAGGGCCCACAGACGGGCAAATCGCACATTTAAGCATTCCTCTCTGTACTGGGGGAGGCTTGTCCAGGAAACGCTGCTCTGCTTGCTGAGAATGGGGACTCATGGTGCTGCTGTAATGTGCTGTTTCCAGCGTCTGTGGTGAGCAGCTTGGTAATGCACTTGCAGATTATCTTTACATTACTCTGTGACTACTCCATTCAGGCAGTTTTCTTATCCCACATACCTTGACATTTTCAGTAATAAAATATGAATTTCCCCAAAGGATGATGCTATCAAGAGGCTAATGGGGCATGCTGACACACATCCATAATCTCAACACTTGCAAGGATGAGGCTTGTGTGTGTGAGGTCTGCCTGGGCTACAGAGCCCTAAAGCCACACACAAAACCCAGAAAAGCTTAGCTGTTAACTTTAGATTTTCAATGTGTCTTAATTCTTTAATAAGATGAAGCAGATGCACGATACACCTTACAGTCAACTGTTTATAAATTTAAATCCCCAAATCATCTTCTAGATAGGTTTCCAAGCCTTCAAAATGACTGAGAGATTCCACACATTTCCTTCAAGCGAGTTACTTTTTTTCTGATTGGTTGTCCCGAACATTCTCTGTCCTTGAATTAACAATGTTCTCAGAATTTCATAGAGAATTTCAAGTCCCTTGGCAATGAAGATAATTATTCCAAAATGTTAAGAATGAATGTTACGGTTCCTGGTTTTAGGGGGAATAAATTACACTAGTAGTCATTGCTATTAAACCAAATCTCCTTATACTATATACAGTTATCTGCAAAGAAAGTGATTGACAGGTGACTTTTACACAGTATGTTGAGACTATCTGAAAATATAAAAATTAACACCAAGATCGTGTTCTCACATTTTTATGGAACCACTCCCCACCCTCACGTTGGTAATAGTATCCCTGATCTCTCTTTCTGTCTTGATTAAATTTATTGCTGTGACTTTCAAGTTTTATTTTGCCATAGGTCAAAAATCCCTACTGTGCCATAAAATGTGACCTATAATTTGGGATTCTCATCTCTGAGATTTTATTTGATCAGCTTCTATTATCTACTCTACTTATCTCCCCCATTTCAATTGGCCCAGGGAGAATTGCTTAAAGGTGAACATTTCCTATAAATGAGTTTCCTCACCTCAATCTCCCAGGTTGATTCATGACCTAATATTACCTTTGACCCCAAGAAGGTAGGTTTCCTAGAGAATAACTGATGGTTTTATACTGCTGTGTAACTTCATAACCACAGCCAGGAGCCCTTGCTAAATATAAACCACCGACTTCTACCTCACTAAGTATTTAAAATTCATCTTTACCTTAAAATAAAAATCTCAAAAAGAACCACTTTGATAACAATTTCTTCAAATAAGTAAAATGCAATGGTTAAAATCCCTACTGACTGTCAATGCTTATAATAAACCACATATTTGGTAAAGTAAATTATAAAGTAAGATCATGGTGGTTAATGAGAGTGACATTGTGAGATTAGAGGCCTTAGGTGCTTCAAGTAGGAGAGAGAGCTTATTTCCTTAAGTATATGATTTTATGCATGCATGCATATATGCATATACACACATTTTCTTCTGAAATACAATACCTGGTATCTTCTCTAATTTATACATGTAAATCCCACCCAAATGTAATGCAGTCAAGGCAAACGATGGCACACGGAATGCTCGGTGGGCAATGCACAAGCACAGGCATCAGGGCCTGAGGCTGAGTCCCCAGCAACCACAGAAAAAGCTGAGCTTGGCGATACACAACGGTAACCCTAGTGCTGTGGTTAGAGCACTGGAGGCAGGTGACTCCCTGAAGCTCAGAGGCCAGCCAATCAAGTCAAATCAGCAAACATTAGGTTCAGTGAGAGACATTGTCTCAAAAAAGGTGGGGAGAAATTGAGGAAAGATATCAGATGACAGACTCTCATCTCCACATGCACATGCACACACGTATATGTATATGTGAACCTACAATGATGGGTATATTTATAATATATAATATATTATAACATACATAATATATGATGCTATATATAACATATGATATATACATTATATATGTTACATATATGATACATTATTAATATATACGAATATATTATATTATAGTAACAGTATGATAATCAATATGATTGATATATATATATATATGTATATATATATATATCATACACACATACACAGACAGGAAAATGCACTAACAAAGGAGTTATTTAAATGTGTTAGTAGTAACACATTTCAGATTGCACATGGCATGAACCATGAGTAAGAAACAGACATAAATGAAACCACAATGCTATCCAGTAGCCCATGGGAAGAACTGTAAGCCTGATCTAGAAAACAATGTGACATTAGGCTCAGGGGAGTGTTAAAGGAAGTGCGTATTTGCACATTTTGAATAGGCACCACCTGGGTGTCAGGTGGCAGCTCAACAGTTGAAACCATGGTTTGTCTAGACCCTTTCCTAAACACCTTTTCTAAACAACCTAGTAATAAAGACCCTAGTCAGAGTAAGTGAAATATAAAATAGGAAAATACTTAAGTACATACTCTGTGTGTGTGTGTGTGTGTGTGTGTGTGTGTGTGTACATTTCTTTAAATACAATTCTAAGGACTACATAGTAACAAAGTGTGATGGTTAATGTCTACTCTCAACTTGACAGGATAAAGGACAACCCTGGTAAGGCAAATCTCCAGGCGTGTCTGTGCAGGATTTTCTAGGTTGGGCTGCATGAAGTGAGAAGACCCACTCTAAATGTGGGTAGCACCCTTCTGTGGGCTGGGGTCCAGGGCTGAAGAAGGAGGAGAGAAGAAGCTGAACACCAGCATCCGTCATTCTCTGCTTCTTCACTGTGGATGCAGTGTGACCAGTTACCCGCTGCTCCTGACATCGAGCCTTCCAAACCATGGGGATGGATTGTGTCCCCTTGATAAAAATCTTCCTCTCTTACAAAGCAGGGGACTAATCCATCAGCAGATCTGCTTGGGGATAGATAACATAATATTTATTTGTCACATAGCACCTGATTCCCTCAGTTTACCAGTGGGAAATTGACTGAAGAAAGTGTGTTTAGGCAGCAGACACTGAGAGTTTGGGGGTTAAGTAGTTGAGTTTCTCAGGGTTCGGGTCAATATCCCCAGGGCACTTGCTGCCACAAGATACACTTTGTGAAACACAGCAGTTATAAAGTACCAATATGAACTGTTGCTACATTCTCTCACTCCAGGGTTTGTCCACTTAATTAGTATATTAGTAGAGTCTAATAAATTCTAAATACCAAATTGAGACCAATTTGATGTAGAAGATTTTCCATTCCAGGAAAGTAGGGGCTTACTCATAGGAGCTGGCCTGAAATCTTGAGACAGAAGTGGAGCAGGCAGAGCTTGCCATTGGGGATAGAAAAGTGTGTGAGGTCACTATCTGATGAGACAAACATATAGATGAGACAAATACTAAATTCTGATTCCAGAAGGCAGTATTAGCAAGTCATCATTCCAAAGTAGGTAGGAATAGAGCATGAAAACAAATGTAAGGTACTAAAACTGAATAAGTTAGATCTGACCTGGGGAAATCTTTCTACTTAAAGACACAGATACCAACACTTCTACCACAGCGTGGGGCTTCCTCTATGGATGTGACAGGCTCTATAAAGGCATTAACCCAGCTAAGACCTAGCATACCAGAAACTAATTCACATGGCATACACATTAGCGAACCACAGAAATAAATTTGCAAAAGTCATAAGATCCTTACAGAAGTATGAACAAAACCAGAATGAACCACAGAGGCCCAGTGACATCCAGTCTGACTGAAGAAGCAGTGGAAACAATTTAATGGGAGCACTTAGCACAGACAAAGATGATGACAGTGATAGAAGTTGAGTGACTCGGTGTGGCAGGCAGCTACACATTGGATATTGAACATCCTCCAAAGGATCATGTGTTAAAGACTTGGTCCCTATCCTTGGTGTTGCTGGAAGGGACAGGACCTACAGAAGGGAGGTCCCAGTTCAAGAAAGTTTGATCACTCTCAGCATGACCTCCAGTTGTATATGGGGATCCTTTGGCTATCTGGCAGCTATGAGATGACAGAGTCAAAGGGGTGGGGTGTCATGGAACATAGTCTTCTAAGTAACACATGGCTGCTGCATGCTTAAACACTCAGATTATCTGCTTCATGAGACATTGTGGCCCCAGAAGGTTTGTATGTTGTTAACTACTTAGTGGGGTGAGTGCTTATGAGGTCCCGCTCCTCTTTAAGGAATTACAGAAAATAATCATTGCTAGATGATTGAGAGATGCTTTCTTCAATGGCCTTCCCAATGATAAGCCATCCATTCTCCTGTAATTAATGTCTTATTTACACTCCTATGAAAATCCCTCATGTATGCTCATGTAAAATCCTAATTACATTTTTGGGTCATAAAAACAAAACAAAACACCATGGAAGTAGGAAGTTGAGTTGGGAAGAGAAGGGGATTAGTAGTAAGACAAGATGGTAACATGGCATGAATATGGTTAAAATACACTACATTCATGTGGAGGATGTCATAATAAAACTCGTTATTGTTGATAATTAATCTATGCTATAAAGATAAGTTTTATCATTAAGAAAGGAGAAGGACATGTTGGTATTTTTTTTTAAGCAAAGCAAGAACTACAGAAATTTTAAGTAAGAGAACTTTAGATTATTTATATGCTAAAGAAATGGAGCTGGTAAAAAGAGGAAGATGGATAGTTTGAAACACAAGATGGATAATTGATTAAATTTTAATACCATTTCACTATTTCTGACTGCATGAAAAATAGGCTAAAGCAAATTCTCTTGTTCTTTTTTTGCTCAAGTTAGAAGGTAAAAAATGAGGCCTTAGAAAGGAGAAAAAAAAAACATAGGTGGAAATTTTTTCTTGGCCTACCTCTACTCTCAGCAGAATTCTAAGTCTTAAATTCAGAATAAAGCTCACTGCTTTAACTGTGATTTGGTTTTTTTTTAACACATAGATTACTAATATTAAACCCCGTAAGTTATCATTTACCTACACTGTTCTGGGAAATGATGACACCATACACTGAAGAGGGAGCCTGATTAAGTAGATCATTATAAATACCACTCAAAGATATGAGGCCAATAGCTACAAGATAAGAAACCCTATTACCTATTAAAACTGTGTTGAACATAACTCAATATTCCTTACTGGATTGGAAGAATCTTACTGTACCTCAGTTACCCTGAGGCCATCATTATAAATATTAATTCTCATTGAAAATGCAGAACTGGGGCTGGAGAGATGGCTCAGTGGTTAAGAGCACTGGCTGTTCTTCCAGAGGTCATGAGTTGAATTCCCAGCAACCACATGGTGGCTCACAACCATCCATAATGAAATCTGGTGCCTCTTCTGGCCTGCAGATATACCTGCAGACAGAACACTGTATACATAATAAATAAATCTTTAAAAAAAAAAAAAGAAAATGCAGAACTGTCAGTTCATTGACACCCTTTAGTAGAGATGGTCTTTCCTATTTTGACTTAATAAATACATTGACAAGGTAGAAATTAAGAAAATATTAGTGTCACAAATATTATTAAATGAAGAGAAATGCCAATTTGCTGCTGCCAGTACTTAAAATCCTTAAAATGCTATGATTATTGCTATTATATTATATTGTATTATATTATATTATGTTATACCACCATGAGATTCAGCTGTAAGGCATTTTCTCAATTGGTGATCAATGGTGGGGGAGCAGCCCAAGGTGGGTGGGTGTAGTATCCCTAGGCTGGTGGTCCTGGGTTCTGTAAGAAAGCAGACTGAACAAGCCATGGAGAGTGAGCCAGGAAGCAGCACCCCTCCATGGCCTCTGCATCAGCTCCTGCCCCCAGGTTCCTGCCCTGTTTGTGTTCCTGTCCTGACTTCCTTTGGTGATGAACAGCAATGTGGAAGCATAAGCTGAATAAACCCTTTCTTCCCCAACTTGCTTTTAGCTCATGGGGATTTGTTGCAGCAATAGAAACCCTGACTAAGACACTTAGCAAATATACTTTGGGTAAAGAACATGACTGTTCTAGTCAGGGTTACTATTGCTGTGACGAAACCCATGACCAAAGCAACAAGTGTCCTTAACCACTGAGACAAGTCTCCAGCCCCTTGGACTGGATTTTGATGCTTAAAAAGCAAGACCATCTCCATGAGTTTAAAGTTCTATATCTAACTCAGCTTTCATACTAACTGGCCTCACAATTTTAAAAGCATCTTCTTAGATCCAGAATGCCCTCTTGATACCTAAATAACTCAAAATTTAATTATGAGACTCTAGCTATCTATTCTTCAACCACCTCAGAGACCTGAGAGAGATAAATATATATGATTATATAGGAAGTGCAGGGCCAGCAGCTTCCAAAACTAAGAAATGACATACCAGTGGCTTCCTGGACAGTTACCATTTTCTCTCCATACATTACAGCATCACTCTTCAGCCATTTGGCCCCATTTCTCTGACAGACATTAACAATTGTTCTTAAAATAATAATGGGAACTACCATCAACTCAGAATTCTTCAGGGTCATGAGAAACTGAGACAAGACACAGTAATGAAAAAAGACCAAACCAAGTGGGGCAAGAAGATGCCAGGTACGCACTTGAACACGGGAGAGTGAGGTGTGTATTCCCATTATTGTATGACAATACTCACATTGCATTTATTGTTAGGTTTTCCTTTTCTCAATTTCTGGCTCTAAACTAGAATGGAAAAGATCACTGTTGTGTCCTCACTACCTTGGCTACAGACACACCTTTTTCAAGTTCAAATGGGCCTGTAAAAACAATCTATTCTTGGATCCACAATGGCCCTGTGACATCTGTGAAATACTGTCACTTGAGGTACAGTACAGATGAGGACTTTGCCATTGTACAGAGTTCAGAATATTAACAAACGTCAATATTCAGGCACTTTAAAGTTTTAAAGGGTAACATATTTACATGAATAACATGCATAGATATGACCCATAAAATCATATTAGTTATACATATGTATATTCACAGATGTATCACATTAATTAAGTTAAAATCTGAAGAGCAAATAATTACAGAAATAGAAAGGAAAATATGTTGGGCTGGTTGCTTACACAGGCAACCCTGGAATCACAAAAAGCTTTAGTGATGAAAGTCAGGTGGAAAAAGAAATGACTTGATTTGATACAAGATTGCAAAAGAAATATCATGCTGGTGGCTGGTAGCAGGAATCATTATTCAGTATGTGTAAAGTGGGCAGATTATTATGATTTCATGAAAGAAAATAAAAGCTACCTAGTGACAAACGAACCTTATATAATATTTCCAAATTATGATTTACTTACTAACAAAACTCGTGTGTTGGCTTTTATGTAATAGTGTTAGTCTCATATTTGAGACACATTAGTTCTATTCAGACTGAATTTTGATTTGAGATTTAATATCACAGAAATAAAGCACAGAGGCATAAGTGCTTTTGGATATGATTAATCTACAGCAAGGTATTACATTCTGTACTTATGTAATTTATCATTTTATCACTATAATACTTCAAGGACAACAACTTAGAATGAAAAGTAATATAAACTGATCGTTAAGGGCAAGAATTAGTGGGAGATATACATGATAACACTATCAGATGCTAATGAAAATTCCCTGACAGATTTCACTTCTGTAAAGTTAGATGAGTTCATGCTTCTGAAATACTGTGTATGATATCCACTCATACATATCAATGTGTGTTACTTACACACTGGCATGAATTTGTAAATAATTGCTTTATATTTCTCAGAATATTTTAATGTTCAAAATATTAAACAATTCCAAAGGCCTTTTAGGGTTTAGGTCCCAGAAAAAAGCATGAAGCAATTAAAAAAACTTATGAAGATAGTATATTTAAACTATTCTGAATCTTAACTGTCATCTGTGAAAAATTTTATGTGATGATATCCATTCTATTCAGAGAAGACTTGATTATTACCCTTTGTAGATCACTATCTGATTAGAAAACATTTTTCTCCTTAAAGAACAAGGACTGGGAAGTTAGTTGTAGTCTCTAGCCAGGATTTAACGGTTGATTTCTGCACACCCCCACAGGTCCCACTAAATATGAACAAAAGGAAATGTAATTGTGTTGCTCTATTGCATGTGGTAATGGTGGTGTGCCACAGTGAAGTGAACTGTTGTGAAAGGGATGTTTCTCATGACTGCTTCACCATGAAGCCCTTAGCATTTCTTTGTTTTCAAAAATTGGTCAGTCACAGACCCACAGGTGACTGAGATCATGACAGTGTTCTATTATATAGCCAACACCAACAAGGGAGATGACACTTATAACAATGGAAGGGATAATTGAGTATACTTGATTACACATGATGAATTGGATGTATACTTCAATTTTTAAAACTTGTATGCAATGAATTTTCTCACTAAATCAGTAGCTTGAAATATGTCAATACCCACTAAAATTTAAACTGAAAATGTTGCACTAATTGTTAAACACAATTATAATTTTGAATGTTAGTTCAAGGAGTTATGTCCTGATTTCCTGCTTTTTATAAGGATTATCTTTTTAAAAAAATAAATGGCCTATTCATCTCTCTACCAATAAATCCTTGAAATATAAATTGCTTCATTTTCCATATCTCAGACTTGAGCAAATTGTGACCATGAATACTGGGTCAATTAGGGATGATAGGACCTGTGGTCTGAATAAATGGACTGGAATGTATTATGTCCAAACTAAATTTATCAAAGTGAGTGGCACTGCTTTCTTGCCTTGTAAAGATAGCTAATATTGCAGGTGACTGATTTGGGGAACCTGTGCTGACGATTCTACTGGGGCCCTTCTATAAGGAATCAAGGTCAGAACAATCCTATTGCACTCTATTACGGGGCTCAAAGCACAGCAGCACTTATATATTAAGAGAAAGAATCCAGGTAGAATCTTGTAAAGGAGAGTCCTGAGGCAGCTGTGCAAGCAAAAGCCATTTGAAAAGTGAGAGGAGAACCCACCACAGGGGTCAGCCTTTAAATAGCCCTGACTCATCCCCTTTAGATGGAAGTAGTAAATGGGACAGTCTTTAGAATTTCATCTATTCATTTCCCCTTTATATGTATTTTTCTGCACAGCCTTCAGGGCTTAGAGGAGTGGGAATTGGTCTGCCACTCAGGGCACACAACTCAGCAATTAGTTTGCACTGTCAACCTCACGTCAGTAATGATCGCATTGAAGTGGTACACAGTTAAATAGAGAATATTGTTGAATCCAGTCAGGGAATTATTTATTTTGTCTCAAATTTACTGTCAATTTTCTTCAATCTAAAGAAAAATCTCAGTAATGAGAGTGATTTTGTCATGTTCAGCAAAGTGTCTTCAGTCTTTGGGGGATATTCAGTAAATATTCATCAGATGAGGGAGTAGACTAACTTTGTGTACAGTGTTAAAACATCCATAAATGTTTTACTAGAGCACCAAAGTGGGAGCTGAAGTGTTTCAGCATCATACATGGAGAATGAGACGTTCTCACCCTTAACCTCAGGCAGGTCATCTCTAGGAGTCCCACAATTTATGACAAACTACATTAAAAGGTCTTTCAACTCAGATCTAAAGCAGCTTCTAGATTTTCAACTTAATATTAATTGGAACATTTTGTTCAATATTAGTCACAAGAATGTCATATTTTGGATATATAGATTCCAGCAGGTACAATGTACAAAGAAAGAAAATGAAGCTCACAATGACAACATAAAAAGTGGTATAACTTTACATTATTGGTAAAAGAGCACATTACTCAGAAAAGAAATGTCTCCAATGGATTATGAAGTACATTTCTTATTTTCTCCTTTAATTCAAAGAAATTCTATTATTCCATAAACTGTCATTTTATTTCATTTCAGCATATTATAAGCCAATGATTCAAATGCTTATTTATGATCAAAATGATTTTGAGTTTTTAAAACTCATTTTGCAGTGCTGATGATTGAACACAGGGATTTGTGCATGCTAGGCAGGCAATTTCTATCACTGAGCTATACTTACAATCTACACTTTCGATTTAAGAAATATGACAGGGCTAGGTATGGTGGTGCACACCTTTAAACCCAGCATTCAGAAGGTGAGGAAGGTGGACCTCTGTGAGTGTGAGGTCAGCTGGTCTTCATGGCAAGTCCCAAGCCAGCCATAGTTACATACTGAGACCTTGTCATAAAAGAAAACAAGAAAAGACAGAGGAAGGAAGAAAACAAATACAAAACTTGGTAGAAATGCACTAGAAACTCAATCAGGAAATATAAGACATATTCCAGAGAACAGTGCTTCAAGTTTACTTTTTAGCCCATTTGCATATATGTAAATGAGGAAGATAGATTATATTAGAAGAAGATAGATAGGGACAATAGGAAACTTAAAGTTTAGATGTTAGAAATGGTAACAGCATAGATTCTAGCTATGGAAACAGCTATCACTACCCACCACTAACAGGCAAAACTTAAAGATGTCTAGGCATCTGAAATTGGCAGCAAATGTGACACTGCCAATCCCTCTCTCTCTACTCCATTTCTGAGAAACCATGTAGGAAATAGAGCAGATCTTAAGATTTCTCTGTCAAATTCCAAAATTTGTCAAGAGAAAATGGACACGTAGTCCTTGCTGATCCACAGGGGTAAAGGCAGGGGAGGGGTCACAAGTGATACATGCTCTCTCCAGCTGGCACTCCAGAGTGAAATGCTCACAGACAGGGGTGCACCCAAGGCCCAGAGGGTGAACTGCTCTCCTCATGCCTGGCTTGCTCTCTCACAGTGAGCATTTGATGAAATCCCAGAGGTGAGAGTACAGTAGTCACTCACTCTCTCAGCTGGCCTTTCCCCTCAAACAGCAGGAACTCAAGTCAGGGAAAATTATGAAGTGGAATGTTCAGTGTTCACAACAAAACTGAAGAAGAACCAAGAAACAGTTCTTAGATGGGAAAAACAAACTTAAATTGAAAACCTGAATCATACTTCCCAGGTGTAAATTAATGTAAGGGATGGAATTCAGACATGAATTCATGAACAATAATCACATCATCAGGATGGAACGCATCTTCCCACAAGAAAAGGCAACTCCATACTGAAGGAAACACCTAAGAAAGGACTCAGAGAATGCTGAGTAAATAAGAGTTGATTAAAGATAGATAACAGAGATCAAGCAAACAAAGCAATTGCAGGTTTAAAGGCACTGCATTGGAGAACAAAACATCTTCATTAGAGCAAAGGTGAGACAGAAAACAGAATATGGACTTAAGAATAAAGTTCCTAACATACGAACCCAGACTTGTGGGGATCACAGAACACATAGTTGGTAGAAAAAGAAATTTACATAATTAAGGTGAAAGTAACCGAAATGGAAGACTGACAGAGGTAATTCCGCAATGGGCAGTTGGGGCCTCTAAAACAGACACAGTAATAAATCCAGGAAGTGTGAGTGAGAAGCGCTTGCCAGGACAAAATGCTTTAACTGTTCACAGGAAGCTCACACCCCTTCCAAGGAAATCTCAGACAGAACTGTGCACAAAGATCTACATGCGTGTCCCCGCACAGCTGGTTCCTGGACACCAGTTATATCCCACTATGGTATTCTACTGGAGCCCACAATCCACAAGCCCTCCCAGCTGTTTGCTTTCACATCGAGATCTTTTGTTGTTCTGGGAACAAAAAAAGAATTTAAAACCCATAAACTTTATGAATGTTTAAAACAAAAAGGAACAAAAAAAAATCTAACAGCGAGGGGAGGGTTCATATATATCATCACAGATGTTATCAATATTGCCTTATTTTGAAATTACAGTCACGAAATGTTTTTATAACTATTATTTTTTTTATTAAGTACTTTATTTTTTTTTCTTCAAGTTACATCTCAGTCACAAACCCTTCCCTATTCCCCTTTCCTGTCCCACCCTTCCACCCTCTTCCCCCCCAGCAGCTTCCCTTTTCAATCCAACAAATGGTTCTTTCTCTTATAACAGTAAATTCTATACAAAACAGCAGAATTATATATGCCACATTTATGAGAGTTAAATGGCCCAGTATACCTTCCCAATGTCCAGTTCATACATATTTGGCCCCTGACTTTAACCTTCTACCTTCTAACCATCTCCATGAGTTTAAACTTCTATAACTGACTTAGCTTTCATACTAACTTGCATCACTATTATAACCATCTTCTTAGATCTAGAACGCCCTCTTGATTCCTAAACAACTCAAAATTTAGCTATGAGACTCAAGCTGTCTATTCTTCAACCACCTCACAGAGCTGAGAAGGATAAATATATCTGATTATATAGGAAGTGCAGGGCCTGCAGCTTCCAATACTAAGAAATGACAAACCAGTGACTACCTGGACAGTTCCCATTTTCTCTCCATACATTCCAGCATCAGTCTTCAGCCTTTTGGTCCTGTTTCTCTGACAGACATTTATTGTAGAGCAGGGATTATGAAGGACTAACCTACCCTGTCTTGGCAGAGCTAGGCTGTCGACTTCCCTGCTACCAAGTTTTGTCCTTTTTGGACAGCAGTCTGTCTGCAGTTGAAGCAAGGAGTTTTTACATGCCAAGAGATAGGCTTGCCACTAATTCAACCATCTCACACTGGAGATTCTTCGATGCTTTTCTTCTACTTGGAGTAGAATAAGGGGTGCTGTCAGGAGCTGATATGTCATGATATCAAAAAAAATCTTAATTTAAAACCACATCTTTGAATGCCATATTCTGCAGATCTCTTGGGGTTTTTGAAGATGCCCTATCTATCTCTTGTATTTAGATAAGCAAATGTTGCTTGTCTCTTAACAACTTGATTACTGAGTAGCTTAGAGAATATCTGTGATAGACTGTCATAGTAGCTAACAAGGTGACATGCATGTATGACTAGGAGTTTGTTTTTCTTAACTATCCTAAACAGTTTAAGACAGTTGGTATCAAGAGGCCAGAGCTTCACATTTCATTTTTAAGTATCTCTAGGTACGATACCATTAGGAAGCGTTACCTTTAATTTTGTATCAATATACAAAGATCAATGCCTATGTGGCCCAATACAATCTTAATATTGCGTCCATATACAAGGGTCAATACTATTGTGGCCAACGAGTGACCCAGATGATTCAGCCTGACAGACTCCCTCAATAGCTGTCTCCATCAAAAGCCTACAACCACAACAACTCAATATCGCTAAGACCGTTCAGCTCTACACAATGCCCCAGCCAGAACCTCAGTAAAGCCTGGAAGTTCAGCTTCTGCCTACAAACTCCTTAGGACATCTAAACAGCTGAGAACAGAAGGACTGAACATAAAAGGATTGTATTAACATTTTTAACCATTTTTCCATTTTGGTTTGGGCCCAAAACAGCTTTACTACGACCCAAATCAGCAGGAAGTCATTTTAAGAGAGCGATGTCCCATACCCAGAGGGTGGGGAGGGTGTTTCTCCACCCCCCCCCTTTTTGGTTATTTGAAGGACAACTGAAAACTCTGTTATTTAGGGGAAGAGATTACAAGTTGTTAAATGGTCCTGTTTAATGGGTTTTGGAGGTTAGACCCAGGGTATTCCTTCTTTCCCTTTTCTGTATCCTTCTTTATCTCCTATGTAGGAATGCACGGACTTGAGAAAAATTGAGACATAGACATAGCACAGGAAGGACCAAGAAGGAGGGTCAGATTATTGAATATGCCCTTACACCTTTGTATATTGTTACAAAATTAGTAGTATATTTGGCTAAAGTGGTATTGACCATTGTTTATTGTCCAAAAATAAGATTGTATTGGTCTACGTCGGTATTGATATTTGCATATTGATAACTATTATTTTTTTCAGCACAGAGAAAGCTTTTAAAATATTATTTTATAAGAAAGTCATTAAACATCTTTAATATTTATAATTATTACTTATTATTATAATATAATAATAATTATTATTAATTTTATGTGCATGGGTGTTTTTCTTTTTTTTTCCTTTATCTTTTATTTCTTCAAGTTACATCTCAATCGCAGTCCTCTCCCTATTCCCCCTCCAGT
>CAJQZJ010033498.1:1165415-1176930 GCA_907164525.1 Lophiomys imhausi | reverse complement strand
TAAGAAGATACTTTTAAAATTGTGTTGCAATTAGTATGAATGTTGAGTCAGATATAGAACTTTAAACTCATGGAGATGGTTAGATAGTAGAATGTTAAAGTCAGGTACCAAATACATATGGACTGGTCATTGGGAATGTACGTTAAGCCAAATAACCCTCATAACTGTGGCCTAATTACCTTTGTTGTACTGTATTGTATTTATTATTATAAGAGAAAGAGCCATTTGTTGGACTGAAAGGGGAAACTGTAGGGGGAAATAAGATATATCTTAAACTTAAAAGAAAAAAAAAGGGAAGAGGATGGGGTGTTGAGGGTGGGAGGGTGGGACTGGAGGGGGAATAGGGAGGGGACTGCAATTGAGATGTAACTTGAAGAAATAAAAGATAAAGGAAAAATAAGAAAGAAAAAAAATGAATGATTCAAAACAATAAACTAGTGAGCACAGTTGAGCCTTGCATTGACTGCTATAAGCTCCTCTTTCAACTAGTTAAGGTGCAGACCCTTGAAGACACAGAGATACCACATTAACTGAGGCAAGAAGACGATTTCAATCATGCACTGGCGGGCAGATAATTGTGTAGACTCCGTGTGAATTTTGGTGCTTAGAGGCTTTAAAGCATGTGGCAAGTGTCTTAGTTTGATGTACTTGTGATGCCGAGTGCTGACACCTGCCCACACCTGACTGAGACTGAGGTAGAAGGAATGGTATGAGGAAATGTGACAAGATGAAGTCTTTTCTAACAGTCTTGGCTTTGTTTGTCCAGTTGCTCTAGTCTTAGACAACAACTTATGACAACTGTGCCTTCGTTGTTGAATAGAATGGGCTGAGGGACTTTGAAATATGAACTTACTTTGGCAAAGCACAGACTTCTCCCTTGATGCCCTCTATGAGGTGTGTGAGACACAGAGCACGGGGTCTGCAGAGCACCTGAGCTCAGCACGCATTAACTTTCTCTAATGTCATTACAGTCTGGCTGTCTCTCCTCAGGTTGACTTACTAACTCTTCTCACTCTCTCATTTACTCCCTTACAATCTCTCCACATATTCCCAAAAAACCCTTGGGTCATGTAAAACCTGCCATAGCTAAAATTTTCTTTGGTTGGTGGATCCTAACCAAAACATTAATGATATATTTAGTCTGGCTTCCATAGGCCTCAAATGCGTCATCACACTCTAGACTCTCCTGGCTCTCTGGTTCAGCACAATGGTCCCTTTGTTGTCCCTTAGATGTGCCATGTTGTAGCCACCCCATGTCCTTGGCACACACTGTTTCTTCTGTAAAGAATACCCTGCTGCCCTGCCTTTTCAAGTCACATGCTGCACCCTCACTCTCTCATGTCTTAGTCCACGCCAGTCATCCAAGTGGATGTGTCAGACCTGTCCCTGTCCCAGACTGTGGCAGTGAGGGTGTCAGTTTGTTAAGCTGCAGACTGGTCCCAGCTGGACTGTAGTACTGTGTAGCACACTTACAAGACATCAGTGAGATTGTTTGGTGAGGCTTCTGTCCTCTCTAAGCCTAAGAGTGCAACTATAAACACCATCCTCTTCACCCACACCAACACCATCATCATCACTATCTTACTCCTAGGCAGGTGCCTTTCAAATAACTTATTCCTAGTACCTGCTAGTTAAAACCAGCGCCAAGTGAAGTACCAAACATCTGTGTGCTTATATAACAGGAATTCTAATGTCCTGACCTACACAGTTGACTCAACCAAATCTGATATACATTTTGGAATTCTGTTTAGTTCTTGACAACTGGGGTAACTTGTTTCTTTTGACTCTCATGAAACCTTGTGTGCTCTGAGACTCTGTGTATTCTCAATCCATTCTTTGTAATTTAAATCTTTGAATTAAAAGCTGGGCTGCACTGATCTTTTAGTATCCCACAGCATAAAATATTCTTCCTTAAGTGTAAACAGTAGGTAAATATCAATAAGTTGAATTGTTTGACCCTTGTAATTTCAGTTTTCAGCTGTTCTTAGGCACTTTCTACAATTTCTCCAGATCACCAGTATTTCAGCAGCTTTCTTCAAAGTGACATCTCTCCTATTATAAATATTCTAAACATAATTAGATCTTTAAGATATGCCATATCTAGTTTGAAATATAAAGAGAGAATACACAAACACACACACATATATATTCCTATTGCAAGAGCATACCACAGCCATTCCCCTTTTTTCTAGTTCTGATCTCATTTGATTCAAATTGTGCATGCATACACACACATGCTTATATGTGATATATACATATATGTATATATGATAAATATGTGATATATATGATACATACGACATATATATGTACACTCACACATTTTGGTATATTATTTTGACTTTCATTCTTTAAAACATCAGAATATTAAATTCAATTTTTGATATAAAATATGCATATATTATGCTGGATGTTGAAGCCAGGGCATTCTAAATGTCAGGCATGCGTTCTAACACTGAGTTACAACCTAAGTTCAACAACATACATCTAGTAAAGAAGTATTTTTAACAGTTCTGGGGTTAAAACTCAGAACCTCATTCATGATAGGCAAACACCATGCTAGGAAGCTACTCCTCACTCTAAATTTTTAAGGTATATAATAAACCTCAGGAAAGAGCAAATTATGCTAGGGGTTGGGTAAATATGTTGCCTCCTAATGGCAAAATCAAAAGTACAATGTGGAAACATTTAGCATCCAATTAGATAGTACATGTTGGTTTTCCTGAAGAAAACACTTTTCTCCTGGTTTTCATTCTTGAGCACTTTGTAAGAGGGCCAGTGTCCTCTCTTTGTTTTGCGGAGACACAGAAATCTTCAAAAGCCTACTCCACTAGTAAAAACTTGGTTTTTCTCAGAGGCATTTCCAATAGCCATTCTTTTGTTTGTTATTCTTGCATTCATATAGGCTTGGAATGCGGAAAGCCTACAGTGACAGATTTTGATGTATCTTTTTGATTTTCACTTTCCGAAACATCAGAACATTCAAGCCATCTTTTGACAAGTATTAGATCAGAGTTATTTCAACTTTGAATTATGTAACTAGTCCCAATTTTTTTTCTTTTTGATGAAGAACACATCACCTTAGATTCAAGCACATAGTCAACAAGTTTCAGTAAAACGAAAAAAGAAAGAAAGAAAGAATAATAATAATAATAATAATAATAAACTAAACTAAACTAAACTAAACTAAACTTCCCATGAAGCTTGAATCAGCTACTGGAACTTGCATGTTCCCATCAGTTTAGCCTCATTATTTATTTTATTATTTTTAAAATTTTTTAATTTTATGTTTATTTATTACTTCAAGTTACATCTCCATCACAGTGCCCTCTTTCCACCTGTGCTGGTCCCACCCTCCCACCCTGTACTCCTCTCCCTCCTATCCTACTCCTCCAGAGTGGCATGTCCCTACATATCAGCCCCCCCGCCCCCAGTTCAGCAGTCATATGAGGGCTAAGAGCTTGAGAAAAGATCTTTACCAACCCCACATTCAACAGAGGGATAATATTCATAATTTACAAAGAACTAAAGAAATTAAATGCCAAAAACACCCAAATAATTCAATCAAAAAATGGGGAGCAGAGATAAACCCAGAATTCACAAAGGAGGAATCGCTAATAGCTGAGAGACACTTGAAGAAATGCTCAACATTCTTAATCATCAGAGAAATGCAACTCAAGACAACTCTGAGATTCCATCTCATACCTGTCAGAATGGCTAAGATCAAAAACTCAAATGACAGCACATGCTGTTGAGGCTGTTGAGAAAGGGGAACATTCCTGCATTGCTGGTTGGAGTGCAAACTTGTACAATCACTGTGAAAATCAGTCTGGTGATATCTTAGAAAACTCGGAATAGCCCTACCTCAAGACCCAGCCATACCACTTATGAGTATATATCCAAATGATTCCTCACCAAACCACAAGGAAGTTTCCTCATCTATGTTCATAGCAGCCTTATTTGTAATAGCTAGAAACTGGAAACAACCCAGATGTCTCCCAACCAAAGAATGGATAAAAAAAAAAAAAATTGTGGTACATCTACACAATGGAATACTACTCACCCATCAGAAACAATGAAATTCTGCAATCCAGCCAAATGGATGGAACTAGAAAAGTTCATCCTGAGTGAGCTAACCCAGACTCAGAAGGATGCACATGGCATCTATTCACTTATAATTGGATTTTAGCCATATAGTACAGGACAACTATAACCAACACACCAAAAGGAACAGGAACATAGACTTTGTTACCTCTTAGTGAGACATTTTGCCCTAGTGATGCTGCCATGTAGGCCCCCAGTACATGAGGTAGCCTCATTATTATTACAGTAAAATTTAGATATTACTTTAAAAACCAGGTTCAGGTTCTGTTCAAGTAGATGAGCAAATCTTTACCACCCTCAACCCAGCCTCCCAAGTCAACTGTCACAGAGAGAACCTCTTAGTTCTGAAGCAAGTGTAACACGGGGCACACTGGCCTCACACCTGCCCTCCAAGATTTTCAAACAGTTGAAAGGGAATGTTTTTGAGTGGGTCCATGTTCTTACAGGCCATCCAGGATGTTAACTCCATAATTTATATTCCAACTTTGCAAATGCTGTTTTTCACAAAACAGCCTTTTGTGTGTTTGTGTGTGCAGTACTACAGAAAATTACTTACTGATGCCCCTTAAAAGCAAAAAGTGCCTGCTAAATTCAAGTTTAGTTTCAAAACCATTTAGTGTAACACAATTAAACTACTCTTTCCCAATCTATTAGATCAACAGGGCCACTTGTTTTCAAGACAATTTGGCATAGAAGGCGGGACTTTAATTCCTGATGCTGACTGTGAGTGGGGTTTTATTTATTTATTAATGCCATTTATGATACTCAGGTCCCCATCTTTCTCTTTTAATATCATAGGGACCTGGGCCTCTAAATTCTGAAGTTCCACAGAAACTGGTCCTTTCAAGCACAAGGAACAGCCAACAACTCATAGATGGTGAACACTTACCAAATCATCCACACTGAGTTTTTAGATGTGAGGCAATAAGATGTGACTACTGTATGTATTAAAATCTATAAATACATTTTAAAAATCTAGTGTCAAATTACTCATACCATAGTAACCCCAATGCATGAACAAATTATTCTGACATGTATATTTCTATCCACATAAAAAACAGTTTATATTTGTATTAATTTTTCGATAGAATATATTTTGATCATATTCTTTCCCGTCCCCCAACTCCTCCCAGATCCTCCCTACCCACACCTAACTTCATGTTCTTTCAAACAATTCATTCTGAAACAACATTCTCCTCCTTAAACTGGCTTTATTGTCAAAAAATAATTATGCATTTATAAAATATACATTTTATCTAACCCTATACATACACAAATATAGGAAGCAAAACCAGAAGGTTTGGGTTTGCTGGAGCTGGGAATTGGCTTTAAATCCTAAAAACCACTATAAGGAAGCTTTGGGTGCCTTCCTGCTCATGAGCTGTGTATTTTGGCTTCCTTCATATAACAAATGTGTATTTCTCAAATGCCCTTAAAAGTAGAGTGAACTTGAGTTTGAACTTTAAATTATTGCAGTAATTTTAAAGTCACTGCAGAAGAGGATGTGACTACAAAATGATTACTGTAGTAAAACAATTACATGGCAATATCATGTTGAAGCAAATATTTTAAAGTATAAATATTTGCAGAGAGCAATTACATTTCAACTTCTTACTGCTTCAGGCAATTATGTAAGCAACTCTATTTCTATTTGAGGCAATTTCTACATGCTTCTAACTACAGATTGCTCAGTAAACAAATACAGTTTTTTGTAGTTGTAGACTGAAACCTCTACTTAAGTCATCAGCTTGTACTTACCATGGTATCACTAATAGGCAGCTAACTGCATGTATGTAATTACAGGAAAAAAATCAGTATTCTCCCTTCTTCATAAACTGAATTTAAAACAAAGAGGCAATTTGAGTTTCCACTCTGCACTGCCCATTTGGTGACTGGAGACAGATTAGACGGAGGAAGGTTTGTAATGAGCGGTATCGAGAAGCACTGTATTTGTTAAGAATCTTATTGCCCTGGACTCTTACAAATATCTAAGCTAGGAGCAGGCCTATGGTTAAAGCGTTAAGGAGGCTGCGGCAGCAGGATCTCCACTTTGATCTCACTCTCAAAAAGCAAAGTAAATAAACACACGAATGAAAATGTGGACCCTGTGCCTCTCCTCTTGCTTGCACGTGGACAGTCAGCACCCAGGCTGTGGAAGAGACTGACTGCAGGGACAGTCACAGCCCTTTAATGTTCATGCACAGGAGTCACTAAATGGTTCATTTCAATGACTTGTCTGGCAAACCCTGGTTGGAATATATATTCATGAAGATTCGGTTTCTTTTTCAAGAAGTAAGAGTTATGATTTTCAGATGCTTTAAAGCCATTTTCCTCTTAATAGACAATAAGGTAAAAATACATGTGAATTGAAAATCATGATTGAAAGTATGATCTTAACCTGAACACAGAGATCTGCGAGATATGCTGTTGGGAGATATAAGACAGTCTTATGTGGGGACAAGAGGGAGGAAAGGCAAATCAGGGACTGGAAAGTGTACCTCTTGGCAACCAGCTGTTTTGAAATTCAATTTAATGAAGATTTAAGCTTGTATCAAATGAGTGCACTAACCCAGCAGGCAGTTTGCAGTAGGTTGTAGGGAAAAAAAATAGAAAACAACCAGATCCTTCAGTATTCCACTCAAGTATTTTCCAAGCTAATTCCCCCTTTTGAGTTAGTTAGGTCCCAAAAAGGTGCAAGATGAAGGTAGAAGCTGGGTTTGATGGAGGAAGCTGTTCAGAGCCTGCAGAGACAGAAGTGGGTATGAAGTGGTTCTTGGGAACACTGGGGATGATAGCTCTCCATTGCCCTTTGAGGTCCATGTTCACAAACTTAAAATGTAGCCAGGCAGAGGAGAAGCATGTTTCTCACTCAGCTGCTCAGGAGTCGAAGGGAGGACTCCAAGGACTCCATCTGGTGAGGGCTATGGCCTTTCAGCGTGCTATTATTATGAACCATGGAGTCAAGTTGGGGAATATGAAGGATTAAAGAAGTCTATATTCTTTAAATCAAAAGATTAGCATTTTCAATAAAGTTATGCAATTAATGGAGTGAAGGCATGGGAGTAGATGAGATGGACGTGGTAATGAAAGAGTGGAAAATCTAAACGTGAGACCTTGGGATGACACAGTTGTAACCGAAGAGAAGGTAAGGTTGCAATCACTGGACTGTGTGCATGAGGTAGACCGAAGGAGGTGAGGCCAAAGAACTGAACAATCAGCACATAGGTTGGGTTGTCCACAGACACACTGGAAGTGACAAGGGAAAACTGATGGAAGGAAAGACTTGGCCTGATGCAGAAATCCACAGTGAAAGAAAGAAGTAAACAAAGAATATGGGAGGAGGTGGGAGTAGCATGGTGGGATAAAATTCAAAATGTAAGCCTCTTCATTTAGAAAAGGTTTTCCTAATTACTAGTGCTCTCACTACACCACATTAGGCTACCTTAGTTCTTAACAATATCACTCTACTTCATGCACTCTTTATGTGCAGGTTGCTTAGACAAACTCCCAAGATGCAAACTACATGGAAACAGGAATCTTTCTCATCTGGGTCACACTACATGGTCTTGGGATTTAGAATAACTGACAGGCTCATTTAGCCATTAATGATGAACTAGTATGCAAATATGTAATTGATCTGACCTACTTATGAGTCATTTACCATATGTAACTAGTAATGAAAATACCCAAGATTTAGAGTGTTAACTTTCATTTGATGGAGAAGCTGAACCCTAGAGGCAGACAACACCAGTAAACATGAACTGCTCCCTAAGTATGATTCAAATCTTCCACGTATTCAAAAGTACAGAGCGTTCATTTCTGACACCTTGGCTCAAATGCCACCCTTTTAAAGATGCCTTTCCCAACAGACTACAGAGGTTATATACTCCCTGTAATATACTTCAGCTCTGATTACAGAGGAAACTAAACAATTAGATTACAAAAAAATGTCTCTCTTCTCTCTGCCTACATCATATGTATGCTCCAGGAGAAAAGAAAGGAAAGCTGCCTTTTCTAACACTATAAACCTTCTCAAATAGCTTGTCAGACCAATCTTTCTGCAGGACAATGCTCGATGGCAGTACAATGAGTAAAACAGTGTCATATAAATGATGGTCTTTCCTTAAGACTTGACAAAACAGCCAAGCAATTGCTTTCTTGGTTTGTGGGACACTTTTGCTGCCAACAACTCTATTGTGGTTTAGAGACAATTCTTTTGGTTTCATAGGTGAAGTGTACTGATACATCTGGCCCTTATTTATATAGTTGTTTCTCTGGGAAAAATTAGGAGGAAAAATACATTTGATTCATGTTTTCTAGTTCCCTTTAAAGCAAACAGATTTCATTCTTAGAATTAATCTATCTGTGATTCCTTTTCCAATGCTCTCCAGGGGTGACTTTTTAAGGTTTATTTTCATTCTGCTTTTCTGAGAGCAAAGGACAATAAATCTTGTGGACAATTGCTGTGCTTTAGTAACCAGGCTGCTGGGCAAGGGAAGATGCCACGGAGGCTCACATTAATGAGGTAGCTAGAATGAAGTAGTTCTCTGGTACGTGTCCCAGGAAGTGTGAGCCGGCTCTACGCATGTCCATCAATCAGCACCACGTACTATAAACACACCTGCCTTCTAATAACCTCCACTGTAGTATGTGAGATGGTTGGAGGGCATTCTGTGTGCAAATATTCCTGAGATCAGACATGAATTCTCCCCATGAAAAGACATTTTGAAAGCTGAGAATGACCTTGCCAAGAATGTTGAGTCAGATATAGACCTTTAAACTCATGGAGATGGTTAGATAGTAGAATGTTAAAGTCAGGGGCCAAATATGTATGAACTGGACATTGGGAAGGTATACTGGGCCATTTAACTCTCATAAATGTGGCATATTTATATCTGTTGTTTTGTATAATACTTACTGTTATAAGAGAAGGAGCCATCTGTTGGACTGAAAGGGGAAACTTCTGGGGGGAAGAGGGTGGAAGGGCGGGATAGGAAGGGGGAATAGGGAGGGGTTTGTGACTGAGATGTAACTTGAAGAAAAAAAATAAAGTATTTATAAAAAAAATATGCGTGGGTGAATTTTTCCTGTGTGTGGAAGGCTTGGAAGTGCCTACTTCACACACTTTGACTGCACAACTCTGAGTAGAGAGACTTGTAGGGATGTTTCCACATTTGCAAAGACATACATCTGCTGACATTCATTACACCCGTCTTAATAGTAAACGTCTGAACACAATGTAAATGCCTATTTATAGGAGAAGAGCATAGTGAATTATCACCTATCACACACAGAGAGAATACAATACAGCTCAGGTCTGAGATAAAATTAAACCCATGTTTTATTTACAGACTATATGGCCTCTAACTTATAGTAAGCAAACAACTTACAAGATGATGACTGTAACATCCCGTCTTCATGGTCTATGAGTGTACATGTTTCAGGAGGTATAATAAGTATACTGAAAAAAGTCTGTATGTTTGAGAATAAAATTGTTATCAGCAGTCACTTCTAGCAGAGCTATGTTTTCTGAAAATGGAGCCCAACAGTTCCGTACTGTGGTTGAGGCCCTGTAGGATGACTAGCAACATACTTCACATGTAGCCATTCTACTGCACATCAGTCACATGACTAATGAAAACCTTTCTAGGCATTGCTACTAAGTGTAGGAGCAGAAGTGGCCTGTGAAGAGTGATTGTCACACATGTCACGAATGTCATATGTATTTATTAGATATGTCATACAAATAGAAGCATTTTCAAAGCAAGCATTTCCAAGTGCTTAGTTTGAAATGAATTGCTACTTTTGTGTTCAGAGTAGCAGTGTCTAAACACCCTTCTAATTTTTAAATTCCACTTCTGTTAAGATATCTAAAATAACAATTTTGAATTTACCAAATGATTAATATAATAAACTCTGTACTACTAATTCCTTTGAAAGTATCTTTCGACCACTTCTTCCTTTCTATAATGAGAAAAATAAACCTTCCAAATGGTTCCAATGCTTCATATTGTAGTAGATACACTGCTGTGGTTCAGTTTTTAAAAATCTGGCTCCAAAACATGTTAGCATTCAAATGATTAAGATATAAGGGTTATAGTTTGAGGGAGAAAGGGCTCAGGTTTTTTTTTATTGTGCTGAGCTTTTAGTGCCTAGAATAGTGATGTATGCAAGGCTAGCATACAAAAAAGCCTAACAAGGTCATATGCAAGGCCAAGTGAAGAGATACACATGGGAAGCATAAACTTAAAGTCTTAATTACCTCTGATTGGAATACAACAAGAATGAAAATAATTATTAGAACTCCTGATGATGAACACGAGCATCTTAAAACAACTCACATTTTGGAATCTTTACAATTCACCAACTGTGTTGTATTTCACAACTTATGGTATGTATGGTGGTTTGTGTTTTATGTGTATTTTCATCATTCAGTAAAGGTAAAATATTTTGAAATGGTGTACCTCCATTTTTGTTTTGGAGTGTTCCTATGTAATTCAGACTGGCCTCAAACTCTCCGGGAAACCCAAAGTGCCCTAAACAACCACGATCGTTCTACCAAGGCAGCCACGAGCTAGGACTTCAGACATGCACTAACATAGAGGGATGAAATTGTTGTCTTTTATTTCTAGGGATGATGGCTTGGCCTGCGATGGTTTATGGAATCTTAAAGTCATAAAGTGTGCCATGACTCCATCACAAAGGGAGTCTTGTAGTATCATTATGCTTCAATTAGAGTGGAGAGAGCACAGTTTTTATTCCCAAGTAATTCTAATTTAGTAAATTCTTTAATAAAAATTTAAGTGCCTAGATATTTCAAAAATCTACTGCTAACTCAGTGAAACTTTGGATTATAGGTATCATGTTTTTCTATGAGTTGGCTTAAACTTTGAATTTGTGTATCAGAGTGCTGGACCTCAATGTAGTTGAAGGCAACACAAGCAGGCACATCTGGTTGTGATGGATGGATTCCACATCTGGAGCATCCTCTTTGCTTTTGTGTACTGGGCAGCAGGAATGACTGCCAACACCATACTTTACTGCTAAGACAGTGAATGTCTGTGATAAGAAAGGTTCCTGCCCCGTCTTTGCACCTGAGAGGCTGCCAAAGGGTGTTACCTATCCCTGAGATGCTATCTGGAAGGTATGCTTCCCTGCAGATCGTTCCTTTTCTGCCACAGGACACCAGGCATGGCAAAGAACACAGCTGACATGCTAGTTCTGAAAGTATGTGTCTGTATGTTAACCTAACATTAAGTGAAGCCAATGGAGAGAACATAAGATGTGTATGAAGCTGAGTTAAAGCCATCAGTTATATACTCTTTTTAGTATGGATGTGGGTGCATATGTGCATGTGTCCATACACACACACACACACACACACACACACACACACACACACACACACACA
>CAJQZJ010033498.1:1152223-1165405 GCA_907164525.1 Lophiomys imhausi | reverse complement strand
ACACACACACACACACACACACACACACACACACACACACACACACAGAGAGAGAGGGGGGGATGATGTTTCTGTTTAACTATATTTTCCAGTCTCCAATTCATCAGTGTTATGTAGGCCCACAATGTTGTATAACTTGCACCACTATCTGGCCCACCCCAGACAGAATCCGTGCCTGTGATGTAATGGCTCCCCATTTACTTCTGATCCCTGGGAAGATCAAATTAACTCTGTGTATAAGTTCTTTCAGCTGGCTTTACTGACACCATGTAAAATGTATTTAGCACTTAGCTTGTGCCACACACTCTGCTATGTGTTTTCCTTGAATTAGTTCCTTTAATATATTCTTAAGGATTCTGTTACTAACTCCTTTACACAGAGAAGGAAGAAGACCTAGAAAAGCAGCTTGCCCAGTATCACATGGTGCATGACTGGGGAGCTGAGAGCGTACACCAGCATCCTGGCTCCAAGGCTCCCACTTGATGAGTGTTGCTCTGCCTATGTTTCAGAAACTCTGAACACCAACCATATATTAAAGCTTATGTTCTTGCCCCTTAGTCCACTAATTTTCAAAATGGACAAAACATCGGAGCACAAAAATATTACCTTATGACATCTAAATCCAAACAGAAGGATGATGCATTTTCCCTTAGTAATCTTTTTAAACAGAAAAGGCACTAATTTGAAGCAATGTGTGCTAAAAATACATCCTTAAGGTTACTCTTGGTTAGTATGCTTGATTTTAGTTGGACTAACAAAGAAAAACAAAATTTCCTTTCTAGAATGCCTAATTTAAAGTTCCCTAACAGAAAACCTGCGACACATATTTTGATTCTAGAAAGCACCTATTTGTTTCTGCTTACTAAGCAGCATATCCTTTTCTACCAGAATTTTATTTGTATCTGCTACTGAAATGATTCTGGTTTTAATCTCACTATTACCCCCATCTGAGAAAATGCTCCCACCTCACTTCATTTACTCTTTGTTCTTTAAGTCAAATCAATGGCTGCCTGACTCTCCACAGCACAGCTCATTAGCATGGATTTCTCCTCTTTGGCACATACATATGGAGGCAAATTTCTCCGATCCCAATGATAGCTATTTTTGTGATTCATTAATTGAATGTATAGTTGCTTCCACCTCTCCTGCCAGCCATCAACACCTGCTTCTTTCCACCAGTGCTGTCTTTTTTTCCAGCCAACATCCTTGGAAGGGATAGCACCCTGGACTTTCAGGTCCCTCTGAGTGCCACACATACACTTAATGCAGTCCAGGTTTGTCCCCTCAAAATCTAAAGCACAAATGCTACGTATTGCTAAAGGTATTAAGTGTTCACCTTTTCCAAAAGAACTCCTTAAAATAGCCTGCTTATGAAATTTGTAACAGTTATTATGAAATTATACCCTTATTTTTATTTTTTAGCTACAAAAAGTGTTGTATAAATTACCGGACTGATTCCCTCATAGCACTGTATCAAATCCCATACATGTTTAAGAAAATGTCCTGTGGTATGAGTTTATTAAAATAACCAATTAAGAGAATGTTTTTTGTTTAATCCCAGCTGTGAGGCTGCTTAAGACACAGGTGTAAAGTATTAACTGCCTCCTGAGCGAACAGGGCGTGGCTTAACCAGCTGAGCAAGTTTAACTCTGAGGACTTGGGAGAGAGGAATAAAAAGCCAGAGCCCTGATGAGGAGGGGCTCTACAAAGAGGTAGGAGAAAAGGCGCTGCAAAGAAGTAAGAGAAAAAGAGGGCTCTACAAAAAAATAGAAGTGGAAAAGCTTAAAAATGAAAAAGTGGTGGAGAGAGGAGAACACACAGGTTTAGATTTGGAGAAAAAAAAATAGTCTGTTCACAGAGAAAGTGTTAATCTCAAGATAACTTTGTCCTCCAGAGGAGCAGCCAGAGGTTAAGAGATTACCACCATTAGTTTTCCCAGTAACCACCAAAAAGCCTCATCTATCAAAGCACAGATAGATAATAAACTATGTGGTAAGTTTGGCCATTCACGAAGAAATTGTAAGGCTAACAGCCTCAGAGACCAAAATGTCCAGCATGGTGAGAAATATGGTACTTTTCAAGCCAGGTGTCAAAATGGCCTGTGTGTTAACTCTGGGAAACAGAGTAACAGCACACAAGTGGTTTCTAGTGGCAGAAAGACAAGATTTTCTGGAATTTTAAAACTTTTTCAGAGAGGTCAGCATTGGAGAAATAGGATATATGTTCAAAAGGGACATACAAAGTAATCTTCTGCAGTCAGGAAGAAACTTTGGGGTCCTACCTCAAGGCCCCACAACAAAATGTATGAGCCATTTCAGACAAGAGCAGCTGAAAGTTGTTGCCAAGACAGAACAGCCAAGAGTTACCAGGTTATACAAATAGATAAACTACTGATACAAAAAGCATTTAATTCATTGAAAATGTCTTTGTTACTCATTTAAAAATGCAAGTTTTAGTTCCAGTCCATTTGAAAGCTACTATTGAAAACTGTATAGGATTTAAGAACTTATAGTTTTGTTAGATATTAGTTTAGTTAATTGCAGAAATATGCTGTATTTAGCCTCTTGTATATGTTTTT
Source organism: Lophiomys imhausi (assembly GCA_907164525.1). Classification (NCBI taxonomy): domain Eukaryota; kingdom Metazoa; phylum Chordata; class Mammalia; order Rodentia; family Muridae; genus Lophiomys; species Lophiomys imhausi. Next base: position 1,162,827 of record CAJQZJ010033498.1, on the reverse strand, counting down.
GAAGTTAAGTAGATAGTACATAGATAAAAACATAAGCAATGTTTGTCCATTTAGATAGACAGACAGATGGCAATAAATCATTTTCAAAAACCTCAGAGACCTACAGAAAATAGCATTTAAGATGTTTTAATAAGAAAAGGTTTCTCTGACAGAGACATCTGTCCCTGGCAGTACCCACAATCTACTTGATAAAAGATGATGGGCAGGCATTAAAGAAACAAATGTGGCAAGATAGTCACTGGACAAAAAACTGTTAATAGCAGGCTGTCTGTCCAACCTGTGAACAAGCAGGACATTGAAAAGTCGACTGACCAATGTTACAGAGATAAGGTAGGTCAGTCCTTTAATATTTCTACTTCACATAAAAGTTTGTCAGATATTCTGAGCCAATAGGTTGAAGACTGGATGCCCCAACGACACGGAGAAACCATGGTGACTGTTCAGGTAGCCAGCAACCTCTGTCATTACTATAGTTTTGGAAGTTGCTTGCTCTACACTTCCTACATACTTAGGTAATAATTTAATTTCCTTCTAAAGTTTCTGATGGGGTTGAAGCCTAAATAGTTATAATCTTACAATTAAGCTTATTTGTATAGGATTTAAGGAATATTTTAAGTCTAAAAGATTTTATAGGTTGATAAATGCAAATAAGAATAGAAAATGGTATAGGTGCAGAACTCTAAGCCAGGTGCTTTCTCCAAGGTTGCTAAATACAGATGGATGGACATTGTAAATATAATTCTTGATAGATCTGATAAACATCTTTATTATATGTAATATATATGTATATATATAATTTTTTGAACTAAAAGGGGGAAATGTAGTATGAGTTTACTAAAATAACCAATTATGAGAATGTTTTTGTTTAATCTCAGGTGTGAGGCTGCTTAAGACACGGGTGTAAAGTATTAACTGTCTTGTGGCTTAGCCAGCTGAGCAAGTTTAACTCTGAGGACTTGGGAGAAAGGAATAAAAAGCCAGAGTCCAGAGGAGAAGGGGGATCTACAAAGAAGTAGGATAAAGGGGCTCTCCAAAGCAGGAGAAAGGGCTACAAATAAGAAAGAGGTTGCTTCTCTTCCAGCTGCTGGTGTTCCCCCAAAGTGCTGCTGTCTCCTGGTTTGCTGCACTTCTTCCGAAACTGGTATTATGCCCAAAGAATGCAACAACACTAATCAGTAGGAAGTAGCCCAAAGAAAATTATGTCCCTTCTCCCTCTAACCTTTTTTCTCTCCCACCTAGTGTTAGGGTGTTGGAAGGAACAAGGGGTGGAAGGGAGGCAGAAGTATTAAGTATAATAAAATAATTCAGAATTTATAATTAATATAATACAAAAATATCAAAAGCCTTACAATGTCACAATGTTCTTCTAATTTATGGTTAAGAGATACACAATATAACACAAAAGGGGGCACAGAATTGGTAGCATGCCTGTGTTGAGAGAGGAGGAAGAATGTTTCACTCACAATCAAGAGGTTCACAGAAAAATCTGTGGAATCAGTACACAACAGTGGAGGTGCAAGGGCATGCCCTAGGCCAGGTGTAAGAATTTGGGTCTAGTACATGCCTGCTGTGTGACCTTGCTCATTATTTAACCCTGATACTAAGTGAAAGGTGTTTTTTTTTTAATGATCCTGAAAATAATTAGACACATTTAAGAAGGTGGTTGGTGTGATTAAAATGAGTTAATGAATGCAAACTAATTGAACCACACTTGGAGTATGCTGAGTCTACAATAATGACTGTCTAATGTATCAGGAAACTTTTAACTTTAAAAATTTCAAAATGAAAGACTGATTGATAGGTGATAAATGACAGAGGACACAAAGGCAGACAGACAGAAAGAGACAGGAAATGTGAAGGTTGAAAGTAAGAAGCACAAAGAAAGCATAAAATTTCAGAAATGAAGAACTAATATCGGGAGAAAGAAGGGTTGTGAGGTGGTAGATATGCCATCTAGAAGGAAGTGATCCTGTACAGGGACAGGTCTTAAGGGTGGAAGCAAATATATTTTGAAGCTTCAGGAAAAGTTCATAATGAAACATTGTGATCCAAGTTTTGGGGCAGCATGTGACCTGGTGAGCACACTGGCAGGGATACATGTCAGGCCACACAACAACTGGAAATTTGGCTTCAGTGTTAAGCTTCACGGAAAAATCTGTCTCTCGTTCTATGACGAGAATCAGGAAAGCATGTTTAGAGAGCCCTGCTTCTGTATCAGTTTTTATCCTCCCTGCTGTTTTGTTCTTTTGTCTTCTGCCCTCATCCTCAACAGTTTGGTTAAAGTTCTACTGCAATGATATGAATTGTTGCTGCTTTAAAGGGAGTGACAGGAATGAAGGGAGACGGTGGTCTTTCCAACTTGGAGAATGCCACGTGAAGAAAGAAAAATGCTCAGAGCCAGGTTTGGCAGCACATGCCTTAGTACTAGGGAGACAGAGGCAGGAGGATTGTCAGCCCATCTAACTTACGTAGGCTACACAGTTATATCTGTACAGCAAACACCAAAAAGGAACCCTCCTTCCAAACAAAAAATACATTGCTGCCAACAAAAACAGAAACAAGGAACTCAGAGACTACGCTGCAGAGCAAGCTGAGAAAGTGGGAATGACATGAACCCCTTGGGACGTGAAGATCCATTTTGGAGAAACTGTGACACAGGATGATGCCATTTGAAGACTCGAGGGTAGTTCAGCTCCAGAATGCCAAAAGTTTAGAGATAAATGGGAGGATCAAGTGTGCAATCTTGAACAATTCCACATTTGTGTTATGAGAGGAAGACAAAAGTCAACCAGATGGATCACAGCAGGAAGAGGACATCTGAGCAAATGAGCTAGGAAGAGAGGACAAACATCACATGTCCCTGTCACATGTGAATGTTCAACAGGTTGATTTCATGGAGGTAAGTAGGATGCCAGAGGCTAGAAAAAATAGGGGAGTCAGACAAGAGATGCCAAAATGCAGCTAGATGGGAGGACTTCATTCTAGTGTTCCACAGCCTGTCGGGTAACTATAGTCTACTAGGAGAGTTTAAGGATTTCCAACTGTAAAATTAATAAATGTTTGAGGAGATGAACATTATCATCATGCACCATTAATATGCAAAAAATGAATGCTTCTGTGCATATTCCTCTGTGGCAAGGAAATAGGCTTTGGGTTTACTCAGACCTGCACTGAATTCCTCCTGTTCAGTTTGGTAACTGTGTGACCTTGACAATTCACAGACTCTTTAGCTTTTGCTTCTAATAGTGAGAATGAATAAATATAAACAGCAGTAACTTTTATTAAGAAGTTATATGTGATTGTTAAGAGAGTCATTCAAAGGAATGGGGCGGTCTAAAGTGAACAACTAGAGCAAGTGCCAGGCACTGAGAGCCATCTGTCCCTCCTATCCACCTTGCAGGAACAGAAATATCCCAAAAATGTGATGATATTCTATAAGAATTCATTACAAATAAAATCTAACACTCTTCCCCACTATAATTCTATATAATCTAACTGTAGTTATTTATTCTGCCAATTAGGCAGTTGGTGTTAGCTCTCACTCAGTGGAGTGTGCACAGTTTTGTGTGTAACAGAGATCCACTTCCCACCTGTTGTAATTAAAGCTTTGTGGAAAGAGGCCTTCTCTTCATTCACGGAGTGAAGGCTTTAGCATCTTATAATTCACACTATGCTCTTGACTCTGGCCCACTAAGGACTGGTCACAGGCACCTGGGTTTTAACTTATCTAGTCTTTCTGAGAATGGTCATGATTCTATTAATGATAAAAAATAATCATAGTTATTGTCTCTACAAGGTCAATTAACTTATCTTCAAGCCAAAATCCCAGGTTTAAGCAATCATTTTACTTTTACTGAGTTAAATATTTTTAAACTTAACAAGCAGTAAAAATGTAAGTGGCTGTTCACACAAAAAGGAGAAAAATCTAAGTTGTCTTTAAGACTGGAGTTGAGCCTTCTAAAATCTGAAGAAAAAAACTTCCCTAAGTGATAGAGTATTTCAAATAAAGGCCACAAAGCAAAGAGAACTTTCTCACCCAGAGACACACTATAGTCTGAGAAGTCCAGGACCCCAGTGTTCCTTCACTTACTTTATTCATGTTCTGATCGGACTTCGAGTCAACCTTCATTCTTACTCAGCCTTACACTTATGTTCAGACACAGATACTGAGAAAATTGGCTATGGAAACCACTTGTTCTCTACACACTTAATCAGCTATGTGCTTGCCTCCTAGGCCCAGCAGCAGGGGTCCATCCTGGAGTTCCCTGTGAATGAGGGCTGAGATCAGAGCTCTCAAACTCTTTGACAGCCCTTTCCTCTAGTTTGTAGTTTGGCACAGTTTGTAGTTAACAGTCACCCCAAAGGTATGAGCATTATTCTGGAGCTGCCTGTTCTCTCCCTGTCCTTAGGATAAACTGCTCCCCTGTATAGTCAGACAGTCAGAGCACAAAGCTTCAAAGAAAGAAGCCATATTTACTTCCTGCATCTTTACAAACTTCCACTCATGCTGTGTATGTGCTGGAGCTTAATGACTGCTAAACATAGAGGAACTGGCATAAACATTCCACAATGTTAGCTCCTGTTTGCGAAGGCATTTTGCTGTCCTATGGTGCAGCAGTAGCACCTTGAACACAATTCCTATGTCCCCACTCCACTGGCTATACGGAGATCAAAGCAAAGTACTAGTCTATTTGCAACTCAGCTTCCCCAGTGGTGAATAACTGCTTTATAGTTAGTCATTATGGAGATTAGAAGTGAGGTCCTAATAACAGCTAACACTTACTGAACCATTGCTGTAACTGTTGTATGCACTAAGTCATTAACTTCTCCATTTAAAAAAGAAAATTATCATTACTATTCCTTTTAAAACAAGGAAATCAAGACACATAAAGAGTTAAGTGATTTCCCCCAGCCTACACACACAGTGAGTAGTGGGAGAATTTGTACATGGACATAACAGCCACCCACCCACTGAGGCCTCTGGGTGATGTCCTCCGAAGCGTACTTTGCCGCAGCAAGTCCTATGAAAGAATATGACATCAAGGATCCCAGGGACTCTCAAGAAGCAAGTTCCATTTCATCTGTATGCAGAGATTCTGCGTGTCCACAGCCACCTGTCATATGGGATCTGTCTGACCAGTCCAGCTTGCCTACTCCTTTTCACATATGGTTCTTGTAATCAGAACATTTGCTATCTGGAATGAATCTTTCCTTCCTATTAAACTCCTTTTGATCCAGTGACTCCTTGAGTCACACACTATCTTAGCACTTCACATATTTAAGGATATTTCCACACATCACATTTCCATTCTCTCATTTCTTTTCCATTCAATAAGCAAACATCAAGGGTTCATTCACCTGTGTCTTTGTTTCCTCTAAAACTTTATCTCCAAGTAAACATTTCCCCATTCCCTCTCCCACCTGCCAATAGCCACTTGGAAACTCTTAACCAGAGAGGTGAAGGCCAACCCAAAGGAAACAGTATTTTCTATACATAACAGGGTAGGTGCACATGTGAACTTACAGAGAGAGTGACAGTTTACATATGCTACGTATACTGAGAAGGGGAGGTGGGCACAAAGTTCCCCTACCCAAGAACCTACTTGCAATTCATTGCTCCTGGGAAGGGATAAGTTTTCTTCTATGCAGTCTCACTGGCTAAACCAACCACACTCCAGGACACACCCCATTCCCAGGAGCAGTTGGCCAATGTGAACCAGACCCCTTGTTTTTTGTTAGTTTGGGTTTTTTTTTTGTTTTGTTTTGTTTTGTTTTGTTTCATTTTGGGGGATTGGTTTTGTGGTTAAGAGAGAGAAAGAACATGAAACTGTTTGGATTAGGGAGGTAGGAGAGGATTGAGAGGAGTTGGGGGAAAGAAAATATATGATCAAATACATATTGGGAAATTCCCAAAGAATAAATAAAAACACTTTTAAAAAATCAACATTTTATATATAAAAGTGAAAATCTTTTGAAATTCTCAAAGATCTCCACTTGGCCTATTTTCTTGGAAACTTGTTCTTCAGCAGCTAGAAAGTGATTTTTCCCTGGCACTAGCTTCATGGTGTGCCCTCATTTCCAGTGCTAATTAGGCAAGCCTTACAGTAAGAGTATGAAAAATGTCCCATCATTCTTGCTATCTATTATACATGACTGATACTGGGAAAGAGTGAGCAGGATTTTTCCAATTAATCTGAAGGACTTGGAAGAATGACCTTGGACACTGAGAACTACTTTTTGGGGTTATTTTGGAACCGTTTTGTTATGTGGCCCTGGGTTGATTGTGAAAAAGCTCAGAGTGGCTTCAAACTCACCTTAGTCATCTCCCTCAGCCTCTCCAGTGCTGGGGTTACAGGCATGAAGCACCATGACTGATTTAACTACTTTTAGGAAACAGAATAGTATGTAAACGCTCATGAAAATTAAGTTTTAAAGATTTCCACTTGAACTAAATTTTTTAAAGTTTGCAAATTCCTGAATCAAATATTTTAAACTACTACACAGTGCTAAAGCTATATCAAAGCTCATTTGTGAGTGAGTGAAGGACACAAGAATCACTGTAACCTTTCTTTGACGATATTCCTGGGCATCCCGATAACTCAAGATTGCTACAAAGCCTCAATAATCATACCAAATATTACCCAATTAGTACTTGTCAAATCTTAAATATTATGCTGCCTTGCCTATTTCATTGAATCTCTAGACAAATTAAGGCATGGGAATGAAGTAGCCTGGAAACAGTCACATGGCTGGTGAACAACAGAGCTAGGACTGGAACTGATGCTTCTCTGGCTTCAAATTTCGTGTGTTATTGAACCCTGGGTTAAACGCTGCAAGGAAGAGTACAGCTCCACATAACACTAAGGCACTAGTGCCCAACTTAAAAGAATCCAAGGATTGCTACAGGAAGAGTAGGTATGTTTAAGCACCCAAATTAACACAAATGGATGTCGCAGCTGGAAGCTTTTGGTGAGTTGATTTCTATTGTTACTCCATTACTGGGGAAGGTAGGACAGAACCCAAGTCTTAGTACAAGAAAAGCAATCAGTTGAGCTCTGCATCCCATTGCCCCTGTGTTTGTTTTGTTTTGTTTTTGTTTTTTATACTCTTACTGAATTTGGGGGTATACCATTCCACCATGTGTCATTTTGTTAAGGAAAAGTGTGTTATATTAGAAATGTCTTGAAGATTTTCTCTTGCTTTTAAATATATTTTTAGTCTTCCCATGTAAAGTGACACAAAATGATACAAGCTTCTACAAAATACATCTTATAAAGGTAAGAGATTATAAAATTGTAAGATTATAAAAATATGTTCTTTATGATGAAAATGTGGGAACTCAACCTTATCACTATTTGATTCACATCAACAATGCTTGCTATACATATTTCTATCAAAATAACATTATTTACAAAAAAAGATTTTTACCACATACTTAGTACTATATCTATAATTGCTAATAAACTAATACATAATATATATAACTAATACAACAATCTATAATTTAAAGTCAGTAATCCCTAATCCATTAGAAGTTATTTTTGAAGCAAATTGATAGTTATATGCTTCTTGTTCATTTCTTTGGTTCTCAACTATGTATATTAACAAGCTAATGGAACTTAAACTTATGGTTTTTGTTTGTTTGGTTGATTGGTTTTGTTTTTTCAAGACAGGGTTTCTCTGTGTAGCTTTGGCTGTCCTGGACTCACTTTGTAGACCAGGTTGGCTTTGAACTCAGAGACATACACCTGCCTCTGCCTCCTGAGTGCTGGGATTAAAGGCGTGCACCACCGTGCCTGGCCATTACAGACAGCTGTGAACTGCCATATCGTGCTGAGATTTGAACCCGGGTCCTTTGGAAGAACAGCCAGTGCTCTAACCACTGAGAAATCCGTCCAGCCCCACTTATGTTTATTTAAGTACTCACTAAAAATTAAAAAAAAATCATTTCATGTTTTTATCTGTGGCTAAGAAACTCACCATTTTACACATAGTAATAAGGAAGTCATACATCACTGAAACATATGATCTCCCCTTTATATTTCAGCATGTATTTTGCCATTTGATACCAACTCTTTTCTAGTTATAAACATTTTAATTTCATCTAAGAAAGTAGTTCCTTATAGGAGACTGTCAAAGCTTTTAGTGTTATGTGCTAAATTATTATGAAAGATGTGCTTTTCGTATGAGACAGCTTTGCATGTTAATCATATCACTAAACACATGTCTGCTGAGGTTTAGCCATGGACAATAAATACAGAATGGCAACTATGGAGCTGTTAAATCTTGGCACATACATTTCTAACACACTGTACTGACTTATGCAAGAAATAATCACCCTACTAAATCCAAGTCAAACATCTCATAGAATATTTGGATGCTTAATTAAAAACAAAGTTATGCTCTTCATGTGGGTGATTTTGTACAGTAGCTGAAAAGTCCATGAAAAATTAATTTGGCTCAATAAAGAACACACATATAGCTCCTTTTTGAAGTTAGTAAATCATTTCTTCCATTTCTACTAAGACACAATGCAGAAAGAGGCTAAATAAATGAGGGGAGGAAGTTCTAGGGACACCTTCTCAACTGAAATAACAAGAACTGGTAAATGGTCTGCTCACTAAGATTGCTTGTGAGAGAACTTGGAAGTTCTTTATCTCATTGGGAGGCTCAGCGCAGTACATAGCTGCTGGACTCACGTGCCTATCAGCTTCTAGGCTTTCCACACACACAGCTCCATTAGGCTAAAGCCCACTCAGTCTATTCTGCACTTGGAAAGCACTGCCATCTGGATGCTTTCCATCCCTGGGAGAGAAAAATGGCCGTAATCATCACCGTTAAAGCTAATAAGATTACCATGCACTTGAAGTTGTGAGCAAAGCAAAAGCAGAGATCTGATGAAAAAATGGTGGGACACGAAATTCTGGAGCAGGTGACATGGTATGAGAAAAAAAAAAAAAAAGGAAGGGATGAAGAAAACAATGGCCTAGAGATAAATTCTAGATTGCAACACGGATCTACCGTGAGGCTCTGAGCCGTCACATCTCACCTGCTATATCAGAACCACACAGGTGACCCTAAAGACCCCTTTAAACTAACATGCAAAATAGTCCATCAAGGAAGTTAGCACACCATTTTCCTTCATCAATAAGTTGACAATTCATTTACACATTTATTTAAGGAATATTTCCCAATATGTGAACCATATACTTTAGCTAAAGGGTATGAAAGTGAACAAGACACACCCTGTGACTTGTTTTTAACTTTTGTGGAGTTTAGTATCTACAAATTAAAATAAGGTGAGGAGACAGAGAATAAATCAACACCTTAGAGGACCTCTATTGAATATAAAATAAGAAAATATGCCCTTTATCAGAAGAGTATATATAATAAAATACCACATCAGGAGTAGAAAATATCAGAGGTGATATGATGACATTTGTGTTCTGATGTTCAGTAGAGACTGGAGGAGAACCCTCATGTACTTCATACAACACCAGCCAAGATGGAAAGATGGAAAGGGTTGGAGCCTGGTCCACTTAAGAATAATAGGTTCAGTTTGGGATTCCAAAGATACTGGGAGACACTGCTTAGAAAGCAAAAATCTGGGAGTAGAAACATTTTTTGTTGCAGCTAATAACTGACTTTAGGGGTTTAAAAAAATTAAATCACTCAGAACCCAACATCTAAAAACTCCAATGTAGATTATAGCTGCCTCAGAAGAAAGCTGTGAAGATTGAAGTCAAGGGCACAGACAACAGAAAGTAAGGGGGCACAGGTGCACCATGGGAGTGAGCTTCCAGCTTCTGTCTGTGCTCAAGGCCCTTGGCAGCTACACAAAGCTACTTAGAGCCATGCTGGGACTGTCTGCATATAGTCTCAAAGTTCAGGGATAGTTGAAGTGAGATAAATATTCTGATGGCTATTTTTATTTCAGCACTGAATATATCACTGTTAAATTAATATAACGCTATTGCATATTTTTACAATCTCATCATGTGACTTTTAAATAAATAGATGAATGAGATTTAGGACTGGACATGATCATTATTCATCAATGTTCTAGACTATTGTCCTCACATCAGGGAAAAAGTCTTAAAAAAAAAAGCCAGTAGCTAGACTTCTAACCTGAACCAGCACAAAGTGTTATTCCCTGGAACTCTTATCATCAAAATGTTGAAGTACAGAGGTTCATAGTGCACCTTTGTGTGACTGGGAATAGTAGTGGAGAAATAAATATTGGAGGATAGAAATTTTGGAGAAACACTGCATCGATGGCACCTGCCTTTGATCCAGTAAATTCTGCAGGAATTGATTCCTCAAAATCTGTATGTTTAGAAAGTTAACCAGTTTGATTCATATACAAAATATACTTGGAGGATTCAGATGTAGGAAATGATGTCTTTAAAGGAATCTGACATATAACAATGTCACTATTTCACATAAGGGATCTGAATCAATTATTCACTGAACATTGAAAACAATTACCTATAGGCCCATCTGAAACAGGTGACCTAGGAAGTAAAGACCTTCGTCTGTACAGCCTGCATACTCCAGCAAGACCTTACAGTAAGGTGTGCTCTTCTGTACAGTCTACATACTCC
>CAJQZJ010033498.1:1115514-1152213 GCA_907164525.1 Lophiomys imhausi | reverse complement strand
TGTGCTCTTCTGTACAGTCTGCATACTCCATCAAGACCTTACAGTAATGTGTGCTCTTCCCAAGTAGAGCAGTTTATTTTCTTTTCTTTCTTTTTTTTTCATTTTACATGAATTTATTTTTATTTTTTAATATTTATTTATTACTTAAGGTTACACCTCCATCACAGAGTCCTCATTCCACCCCTCCCAGTCCCACCTTCCCACCCTGGTCATTTTCTGTTTCCCTGAAAATGAATGATGATTGGACAGCATTTTTTTCTAAATTGCGTGACTCTATAAGTGCAAGAGAGTCACACAGGACAACTCCTGCAGGAAGATGTATGGGAAGCAATGTGGCATATGAATGCAATCACCACTGTTAGATTTCTCCTGGGAGATGAGGCGGATTCCGAGGTCACCTGCTTTTGGACTCCTTAACTAATGGCAACCAAACTACCACTCATGATTTCAGCTGGGAGGAACACCTGGGTTTTATTGCTAACATGAGCTTTTCTCCTGACAGAACCTGTTATTTTGGTGTCAGGAGCTGCATGCACATCACATAGTCCTTAAAACAATTTTTGAAGTTTCTACTAGCATTGGTATCTCTCAGAAACAATAAATTCAGTAAGCACTTAGATGAATAATTTAGGAATATGTGCTTCGAACATTTTCTAATAAATAACAATGAATGAAACTGGGCCATTTTTTAATGCCTCAAGTATAAATGCAGACTGTAGTGTACCCTTGGATCAGACACAGCCATGACCTTGAACTCTATAACTCAATATAGTCATAGGGTTCTGGCAAAAATGTACTTAGAATGAGAAATAAGAATTACTAGATCTTGAAATCCCGCAATCCCACAAACCTTTCTGGAAAACCTCAATATGTATTTCGTAATAGCTGCAAAACCTCCGGAGTGACTTTAGAGAATTGCCCAGTGACCATGTATGACTGATGCTTCTCCCCTCCCCCCCAGCACTTCCTTATTAATAGTGCCGTGCTTTGAGAGCCTACTTGAAACCTGAAGTGTTATTTTCCTCATGAGTTACTTCATGTATCAGGATAAAAAGTCATTTTGTAGATGAAATGATAGTCCTACCTGTCTCACAGCTGGGTCCAGTGAAACCTTGTGGGCACGCGCACACGTTGGCAGCAATGCAGGCACCTCCATTTCTACAGCCATCTTTGCAGAAAGCTACAATAAGGCAGATACATGAATAAGTCAGACAAACAGTATCAGACACATGGTTGTCACCGTGTTGGAAGTCAGCCACTCTGTAATATATATGCCCAGCTTTTCTTTATACATGTGTAGATGTGACATCAAATAATAAAATATATAATAATTTGATTGTGATACAGTATTTTCTACACATGAGAGACTCAGTATGAGTTTGGAAACAGTGATGTTTCTAATAGTACGAAAATAGCTGGCCTGAAACACAGTCACCTCACACCGTGTGAAATGCAGTACAGTTTGTATCATGTTCTGTTGTAAAACTCACACTTGAAAATGAGCATTAAAAAGTGGCACCTGTTCCAGATGAAGCAGATCATTAGAGAATGAGATGAGGAAATAGGAAATGATGCAGTCCTGGGGCTCTGGAGGGACTACATGCCCGCTAAAGTGCAGAAACAGCAGGGAATGCCTCAGCCTTCCAAAGGTTCTGACCTGGCCCTGCTGACTTAGACTCACCAAACTGTAAGAACCACCCACCCCAGTGGTCTTCTGGGAGAACAGCACTCACCTCCTAAGGAGAAGTCAAGGCAGAGACTCTGGGAAGCCTGATGTATTAAAAGCTGAGTTTGGGGGAAGAAGCTTTTTCCTGAGTAGAAAGGCTGAGATAGGAAGCATTGAAAATGTGACCTCTTGGTGCAGGCTGCCTCTGACCCAGGTGAGGAAGAGAGAGCAGCAGCATCAAGGAAAACAAAGCCATGGTGTGTGAGCCTGAGCTTCTCAGAGCTCCTCCTTCCAGCTCAGCTTACCCACTGACTCCTGAAGGCCACTGGTGCCTGATGGCTCTCCTGAGGAGCTCTGTGGGTGAGCAAGCAGCTCACTCCAGACACTGGCACAAAGTTCCCTTCAGGTGAAGGCCTATGCTTCATCCATGCTTCCTAACAGTTACGGTAAGATGGGGTGAATTCCTAATTCGAGTATCAATCAAAGCCATTTAGGTCAGGCTGACTTTAGGCCTTAAGTCTGTCTCTATTTTGTTGTACAAAGTGGGGGGAAGGAAGAAAAGGGATAACAACAACAAACAAACAAACAAAACCCAACAAAACAGAATCTTGCCCCAGCAGGATTTTCAAATGCATTTGGAACTTAAACCTCATAAATAATAACAAATGTTTCACCAGATCATGTAGATACTTCCCTTAGAGTAATTTGCAAGCCTATTGATGGCACCACAGAACACATTGACTTAGAGCCCACAGTTACACTTTTATGTCTAACTCCTTTCCTCTGCTCAGTAGGAAGTTGAAAGTCTTTATTCACATAGCCTATAATCCTAACTTCCAGATGGATTTTTAAGTTTCTTAGAAGTGCTCCTCCATTCAGATGCAAGTGCTATCTGTTGGCAATTGCAACTGTTCATAATTTTCTCAGTTACTTATATTTTATGACCTGTTCTTTATATCAGACAAGAATCAGTATCAAGCAGAAATAAGAGTAGGAAGTATTGGGGCCCAACAACTCCAAACCAGATGTTTTGAAGGAAATTCTAAGGGTTTATTTATATTAATTGTCTTTTTTCCCCCAAGAAAATGCTTGTGCAATTTTGACTCTAAAATGAGTAGACCTTCTTTATGATAAGCTACATGAAGATTCATGAAGTTTTGAATACCAGTGCATCCCATAATGCACTGCAGACCGGATATATGACCCACACATGAACCACTGCACTGAGCCCAGTCTTTTCTTCTCACAAACATATCATCACAGTAAGTCTACTCTACCAAATGCCAAGGTAAGGGGATGCCATATATTTGAGAGGTAAGCATTTTTGGAGCTTGAAATATCTACTTTATACAAATCTGACACTAAGGAATATGAACTCTATCCTATGGGATTGGGTAGTATCAAAAACAGGTCTTTGTTTCCCATGTGAAGAAGGGCATAAGCTTACCTGATGAAGAAGGCTTGGGGGAATGTGGGGTGATGGCAATGAATTACAGTTGGAATGCCCAGAGATGGAAACTAAAATCTGAGGTGGACATTTAGAGGAATTTTCAACTGGCACTGAGAGCTAAAACGAGAAACTACAACACATAGAGAACTGGTGGGCAGTTAACAGTAATCCTACAGTAATAGATACTTCAGAAAGAAAGCATAGGAAATGGGGTAGGATTGCAGGGTGGATTAACACAGTATTATAAGTGAGTGATTGTGCTCCCAGAAAAACTGCTGTCATGATACATTCATGTTTGGGTCCCAAAACAAAACAGCTGAGGGTAGGATACTGGTAAAGTGAATGAACAGAGAGATTCAAATAAGTTAAAGACAAACGCTTGAAGAAGTAGAGTGAGCAAATTAGAAGGAGAGGAAATCAGAGCAAGTAGGCTTAGGATTCAAAGATGAAGCAGCTGTGAAACAAACATTCAGAGTGTAGCTGTGGGTGTAATTTGTAGAGAAACACCGCTACATAAATTCCTGTGACTTAAGTCACAGAACATTAGGGCAAAAGGAGCTGAACTGCATGTCTACCTACTGTTGTAGTGGCCAAGGAGGATGTCAGGAGCGGAGGGGAAGGGGATGAGCCACATACCAACACTCAGAAACACGCAAGCAACTCGGCATCCATGGGGTACAGAAGAGGAATGCAAAGGGACAAGGAAAGGAAAGGAGAGGGGCGGCTCTGTGACAGTGGAGTTCTCACAGAAGCTTTCTACCTTTGCACATGGTTCCATTGCCAGTGAAGCCAGGCTTGCAGACGCAGTTGTGTCCTCCAACTGTGTTAAAGCATAAAGCGTTTTCATCACAGTTGTGTTGATTTGTGACACACTCATCATGTTCTGAAAGGAAGAATACAGTTTAGTTATCCAAAGACAGTTTTCGAAGATATCCCACTTTAAATACATCAGCACCTTGCTTATTATACAGCAGGTCTTCCCAATATAAATGTAGACAAATTATGAGGTAAAGACAACCTCGGATCATTTCAAATTTTGAAGTATTATGTACTAGTATAGAAGTATACCATTCAGTTCATATTTTTAACTACTCAGTCCAAAAGTCTCTGAAAAAAAGGCCTAACAGTGGCAAGATACACATTCTCAGAAATAGATGCCAAAGTCAGCTGTGTAACCTCTGTGATTGACATTTAGAGAGTTTAGCCTTGTATATTAAGTCTGCCACCTAACCGTTCCTCACAATGTGTGATTGGGTCATAGGAAAAAAATAAGAGAATTTTTTATTCTAAAAGTCTTGGCCTGCAGGATAATGGGGTTGAACTTCTAGGAGTTAGATGCCTGCAGTTCACATCTGCAGTCACACTTGCCAGCATGAAGATTCTTACGGACTGTAGTGGGGAAGTCGCTCCTTCAATGTCCTTTATCCAAAAATAAAGCATCATGTATCCATTTGATAAGACAGACTTGTTTTCCTAATACATATATCTAATGTGGGCAAATGTTCATATGATACACAGCCCACATTATGTCCTTTTAACCATAAACAGCTTGTTACTGTTCAAAGCCCTCAATCATTTGATTCCTTTAGCACTACCATGAGAGCCAGACCCACCAGATCACAATACCGGGGAGGAGGAAATTGTGCCTCAAATGATCACACATCTTGCCCAAGTCCCCAGAGTATTAGGTGAGTCAGATTTTCAGCATTTGGTAATATATATGTTAATAATAAATATAATGTGAGGGGGAAATATCTAACATCAAAATTGTGTTGAGCAGGAAATAAAATATTTAAGGACATGTCCACTGATTAGTTTAGGGCCCCAAACTACTTATTATCTGTGTTTATTTTACATCGCTGTTTGCTTTTTATTTAGAACTCTGTACCCAGGGCATTTTAACATTAACTTAGTGGAAACTCAAATAATTCTGAATTTGATATATATGGTTGAGAGAACTCTATGTGATTGAAGACACCTGTTAATGGACTGTCCCATGTTTTATTTTTTAAATATGCATTAACATTCCATTATGATCTCATGTCTTGTAATGTAAGGGAGCCCAGTTATGATATTTTCAACTCCAGCCCTATAATAAAATTTGTAGAGGTTATTGCCAATAGTCCATTAGAGGAATACAAAATTACTGATACTGATGGTTTAGAATCACATCAATGGATATGTTATTCTTAAATTCTTAGCAAAATTACTCAAATATTAAATTCTAACTCCCTGTTATTCCCTAGTATCAGAACATCCCAAAGCTTGTGAGTCTGTGCTCCTCATATGTAGCTTAAGAAATGACCATGGTTATGCAGACTCCTTGCAGTTAGACATCCATAAAATGTCAGAGGGGCTGCAAGTGGAAGCTCACCTGCCTTTGGATGCTTCTGACTGAAACAAAAGAAATCTATGCTGTAAACATTGTGCCTGCTGTCAGTTTTCTTCCAAGCACAGTTGAAAGGCCTACAGTTAATCTACCAATCTGTATGGGGACAACTGCACACCCTTTAGAGAAGCTACTGACAGGTTAAGTACCATTTCCATTCCATCTTGTCCTCCACATTAGCTCATACTCACTGTGTAGGGGGAAGGCCTACCAGGATTCATTTAGCACCCAGAATGTAATGTTCCACCTATGTTAAGTAGTCACCCAGCAACACAGCCTGTACCATTTTTGTCTCATTTACTCATGGTTCCCGAAAGGAGGGTGTGTACAGCTCCTGAGCCACTCAAAGCATTGAGAGTACCTCTGGTTTCTAAAATGCTTTTACACCCACGACTGGCAGTGCCAGAAGTGTGCTTTTCCTCAGGCTCTCCGGGAAAACACTGGCCATCCTTAGAAATCATGCTAAAGTGCCAGGCCCTTGTGAAATAACTTCATGTCTTCTGTCTGAGAATTCAGGGCTCCTGCTGCCCTGAGAGCCACATCCCAGGCTCTGCTGTTCTCTTTTACAACACAAAGCTACTTCTCCCACTCTTCCAAGCTCAACGCCACTCTGGCAGTGCAAATATTTAAACAATAATATATATTTATATATACACACATATATTCTGCATATATTCATATAGACACATATATGGATGAAATATATATACACATATATACATATGCATACAATCCACATCTCTTATATACAGAATCCAGAATCTTATACAGATAGCTGGCAAAGATATGTTTCCTGTCTTAAAATTTCTTTGTTTAATTTCTCGTTATGCAGTGTAACCTGATTTCATACCAGTGACACAACTCAATAAATAAAGTTTCTCCACGAAGGGTGGGAATGCAGACAACACATAAAACAACAATACACTTGTATTCATCACTAACTCCTAACTTTGGAAGGTTGATATATTCCGTATTAGGAGTTTTCACAGGGTAAATGAATGATTATAAATTGTAGGAAACTTCAAAAATTTAGTGAGTAGGGAAGTCAGAAAGCATGGCCCATGGCTGCCATCATGAGATGTACCAAAGCAAAGGAGTAAAGACACTTACATGGTCATGAAATCAAGGGAAGGAGTCATTGCTCCATGGCCAGGTAAAGGTCCAAGACTGAGCTCATGGACAGTACGATATATGACATGAATCTTTCTTTACATATATTGGGATGTGGAAGCACAGATGCTAAATTACACTGGCATGTATGCATTTTGACTCTATTTTTGTAATATTGATGCTCTTGCACATTTGAATGAAACAGAAATATTCTTAATAATCATGGCATGAATCAGAGCTTACTACAATCCACATAATTTGTAAAAAACTTAATTCTTGTATTAATTGGAAATTATGTTTCATTATTTTATAGAGTTAAATTTTCTTATGAAGGTTAAGTAATTTACCCAAGATTACAGGGTCAGCAGCTGTAATAATTGTAAAGCGCAATATCAGACTCCAAAAGCCAGAAAATTGCTTGCTAAGCAATAGAATTAACTCATGTACTTCATGAGCATATTTCTTCAAATCTTTCTTATAGTGTCCTTTATAGTTCTCTATGATTTTTTAAAAAGTATTAAAGTATTATTATAAAAAAACTTGTAAATTAAAAATATCACACAGTCTTCAGCCATTTGGCCCCATTTCTTTTTTTTTTTTTTTTTTTTTTTTTACTTTATTTTTTATTTCTTCAAGTTACATCTCAATTGAAATCCCCTCCCTACCCCGCCTCCAGTCCCACCCTCCCACCCTCTTCCGCCTCAACCCACCCCTCCCCTTCCTTTTTTTATAAGTTTAAGATATATCTTTTCCCCCCAACAGCTCCCCCTTTCAGTCCAACAAATGGCTCTTACTCTTATAATAATAAATACAATACAAAACAACAGAGGTAATTAGGCCACAATTATGAGAGTTATATGGCTTGGCATACAATCCCAATGTCCAGTCTATATGTATTTGGCACCTGACTTCAACATTCTACTGTTGATCTATCTCCATGAGTTTAAAGTTCTATATCCAACTCAACTTTCATCCCAATTTAAAAAGCATCTTCTTAGAACACCCTCTTGATTCCCAAACAACTCAAAATTTAACTATGAGACTCTAGCTATCTATTCTTCAACCACCTCAGAGACCTGAGAGGGACAAATATATCTGATTATATAGGAAGTGCAAGGATGCAGCTTCCCAATCTAAGAAATGACATACCAGTGGCTGCCTGGACAGCTCCCATTTTCTCTCCATACATTGCAGCATCAATCTTCAGTCATTTGGCCCCATTTCTCTGACAGACATTGATTGTAGAGCAGGGGTTATGAAGGACTCTCCTACCCTGTCTTGGCAGAGCTAGGCTGTCGACTTACCTGCTTCCAAGTTTTGTCCTTTTTGGACAGCAGTCTGTCTACAGTTGGAGCAAGGGGTTTTTCCTACCCTGTCTTGGCAGAGTTAGGCTGTCGATTTCCCCGCTACCAAGTTTTGACCTTTTTGGACAGCAGTCTGTCTGCAGTTGGTGCAAGGGGTTTTTTCATGCCAAGAGAAAGGCTTGCCACTAATTCAACCATCTTACAGTGGAGGTTCTTCGATGCTTATCCTCTACTTGGAGTAGAATAGGGTTGCCGTCAGGCGCTGATATGTCTTGATATAAAAAAAAATCTTGATTTAAGATAACATCTTTGAATGCCATATTCTGCAGATCTCAAGGGGTTTTTGAAGATGCCCTATCCATCTCTTGTATTTAGATAAGCAAATGTTGCTTGTCTCTTAGCAACTTGATTACTGGGTCATTTCTTAGTTTTGGAAGCTGCAGGCCCTGCACTTCCTATATAATCAGATATATTTATCCCTCTCAGGTCTCTGAGGTGGTTAAAGAATAGATAGCTAGAGTCTCATAGTTAAATTTTGAGTTGTTTAGGAATCAAGAGGGTGTTCTGGATCTAAGAAGATATTTTTAAAATTGTGAGGCAATTTAGTATGAAAGCTGAGTTAGATATAGAACTTTAAACTCATGGAGATGGTTAGATAGTAGAATGTTAAAATCAGGTGCCAAATACATATGGACTGGACATTGGAAATGTATGCTAAGCCATATAACCCTCATAATTGTGACCTATTTATTTCTGTTGTTTTGTATTGTATTTATAGTTATAAGAGAAAGAACCATTTTTTGGACTGAAAGGGAGAGCTGTTGGGGGAAAAAAGAAATACCTTAAACTGAAAAAAAAAGGGAAGAGGATGGGGGGTTGAGGGGGAGGAGGGTGGAAGGGTGGGACTGGAGTGGGGAGTAGGGAGGGGATTGTGATTGAGAAGTAACTTGAAGAAATAAAAAATAAATTATTTAAAAAAAAAGAAAAAGCAGCATGTGCTCTTAACCTGTGAAAAAAAAAAAAAAAAAAAAAAAAAAAATATCACACAGTGCAGTTAATCAGACCCAAAGCATATACATCTCATTAAACTTCTATATAGTTAGACTAGCTATTTTGAAGCTATGGAATTTTACATTGGAATATACACTTTCACTATCAATTGAAGCTTTATACACTTATCCACCACCAAAAATTGAAAAACCCATCACAGAGTTGGAACTAAGAAAAATATTGCTTTATATTCTTTTATGAATCGTGTCCACTACCTGCATCCATGGATTTTAATGCTTATACATAAAGTTTACATTACACATAAAGTTTAATGTTTCTTGTGTGTGTGTGTGTGTGTGTGTGTGTGTGTGTGTGTGTAGTCTTCTACTGCTTTACAATGAGAAGTTATCATTTTATTATCACATTTTCCACCATACTTTTAACCCTGATGGTAAAAGCCTTATCAGAATTATAGCCCTTTCCAGAACTAAAAAAAAAAAAAAAAAAAAAAACTTATATTGTCTGCCTCATTTTTACAAAACCAAGAGATCCTCTAAAAAGAAAAGTAAGGCACATAAAATGGTCAAGCTCAATTGCCTTTGACACGAGATAATCAGCTCATAAAAGCAGCCATACCACTTCTGGGTATACATCTAAATGATTCCTCACCAAATCACAAGGAAGTTTCCTCAGCTATGTTCATAGCAGCCTTATTTGTAATAGCTAGAAACTGGAAATAACCTAGATATCCCTCAACTGATGAATGGATTAAAAAAAAAACTGTGGTACATCTACACAATAAAATACTACTCAGCTATCAAAAACAATGAAATCATGCAATTTGCAGCCAAATGGATGGAACTAGAGCTCATCCTGAGTGAGCTAACCCAGACTCAGAAGTATGCACATGGCATCTATTCACTTACAGTCAGATTTTAGCCATATAGTACAGGATAACTATACTACTATAACCAATGCACCAAAGGGAACATGAACATAGACTTTTCTTTCTGTTAATGAGACACTTTGCCCTAGTGGTGCTGCCTTGTAGGCCTCCAGTGTATGAAGAGGCTCTTGGCCCTCATATGACTGCTGAACTGGGGCGGGGGACTGTTATGTAGGGACACTCTACTCCAGAGGAGTGGGATGGAAGGGATAGGGGTAGAGGGTGGGAGGGTGGGACTGGGAGGGGTGGAAAGAGGACACTGATGGAATGTAACATGAAGTAATAAATAAATAAATAAATATATTTTTTTAAATCACATAGAAAAATGTACAGCAATCTTGAAAAATTTATCATAATAGCATCAGGGTACAAGTTTAGACAACTGATTTACCTCCACAATGAATGGCTGCCTAGTGAATTTCCTCTTATGTTTCTGCAGACCATATTGCATACTTAAGAAAGCAACAGAATCTGCAGAAGCCTCCCTCTTCCTCCAGCACTGTTCCACACAGCTGCAAAAATATCACGTAGTTCTCTGTGTTAACTGGTGAAGAGCCACAAAACAACAGTACAATGCATCTGTGCGACATGTAGACTAAGCTTTATTGAAAACGGCTGACAACAGCTATCAAGTAGCCAGATGAAATGCACCACCTCTATTCTATCAGCCCAGGTCTCTGTACTTGCACACAGCTTCTTAGTATCACCATGAAATAATCATCCTAACTGTCGATCTTTTCAGGAAGGATATAATCTGAGTTTGAACAACATTCTATGCTACAGCATAAAGATTTCTAGATGACTCAGGGTGTGTAAGGAAAAAAAGAACTAGGATTCAGTCACTCTCTCTTTGGCCTCTTTCCTTCTGCACAGATATCTAGCAAATATGCTCCCACCACAAGCAGAACATATCCCCGTGATTAAAACACGTGTCCTAATATCACTGATACTTGTGGGAC
The DNA here is from genome assembly GCA_907164525.1 of Lophiomys imhausi. Classification (NCBI taxonomy): domain Eukaryota; kingdom Metazoa; phylum Chordata; class Mammalia; order Rodentia; family Muridae; genus Lophiomys; species Lophiomys imhausi. The sequence continues at coordinate 1,141,399 of CAJQZJ010033498.1, read as the reverse complement.
ACTGCTGTAATATATTAGAGGATTTCAAATGTCTTGAACTGTGCTGCATTATGACCATAATTAAAGGTGGACAGAAAAATAGAAAAGTAATAAGATTACAAGCTATTTTAATGAGCAATATTAGCAAACAGTACATCCAGTAGTGCATGTTCTAATTCTCAAACAGCTTGCTTTCAGACATTGACCCTCAGAAAGACAGGTAGTCAGCTTTTCTAGACGAAAATGGAGGGATTATAAATTCTAGCAGAGAATTATAAAGAGCAAACGCAACAAATGCAAAGACTCTCCCCCATGATAGACAGTCAGAACATACCTGTTTGTTACCAGTGCCAGTGAGATTTTTTTTTCCTCTCCATTAGGTCACATCCTGTCTTTTCTATGTCAACTCTGTTGGTAAAACCCTAAATATTTTGTAGAATTTATTCTCTTTATAGACTTTCAGAACCCAGATACATTTTGTGCATTTTGCAGAATGTTCCTATTTTCTGTGGCATCAAGAGAGAAACCTTGGCTGTCAGAGGGATGAAATTTACTCATTTTGTTTCTTAGGACTGCTTAATTCATTCATTCTATATTACAGAAAGAGCAGGACCGCTTCATTTTAACAGAAACATACTTTCAACTCAGTTAAATAACGGCAAGAAATCCCCCTCTAGAACTCGGCTGGTACCCATGAACATTTTTGTTCACTATTGAATTTCCTGTTCACTGACCATCCAAATTCAACAGTGACTTCGGGCTGTTCTTCAGTCTTCTGGGAAACCAGGAGTCTGTTCAGACTGCCTCCTCTGGCACACTTGGTTTGCTGCTCTCTGTGTTTCCACTGGCATGCCTACCTCCTCAGTTAATCCTATTTGATCAAGAGTCCCAAGAAAAGCACCTCAGATGTCCTCCTCACCCTTGAGCGATTCCACAAAGAAATTCAAACTTGTTTAGTGAGAATGTTTTGTTTCATTCTGCTTCATGAAATCAGCATTGTCTAACATATTGTAGGGCAACAGGTCTCTTGTTACTGCCAGCCAGAAATTTTTGTAATTGTTCTATGAACACATTTTGTAGTTTCTATTATGAACAGAGACAAGGGAGCTTCTTACTTTTAGGGATTTTTTTATTATTCTTTTTCTTTTTAATCTTTTCTTACTCTGTTATTTCTTCTTTTTCTTCTATTTTTCATTTACGGAAAATAGATTATTTTTCTATACAATATATTGAGACAGCAGGATATGGAATTCAAAGCCATGGTGGGCTATTGAGCAAGATACTGTTTTAAAAACAAAACAAAAAAGATTTCACTAATTAGTCTCAAAGTTTTAGGCTGGAGAGGTGACTTACGCTTGTAATTCCACCACTCAGCACAGTGAGGCAGGAAGATTGCAAGTTCAACACCAGAAAAATAAAAGCAACAGTGCTTTTAGGTAGAATTAAAAACCCTTCTCTCAAAAAACAAGCAAACAAACAACACAAAAAACTCTCAGAAAGCAATCTAAAGTCTAGACAGTAGTAAGCCCTTGAACTTGGTTTATCGAACACCTGAACATCTGACACAATGACTGGCACAAGATTGGTCCCCAAGGAATGCCTGCTGAAGCATCCAACAGTCGCTCAGAGCCATGTCCCAGGCGAACATTCAGAGGCCTGTTGATGCAAGCCATCCAACTATTCAAGAGTAGCATTCCTGAACTTTTCCCTGTTTTCTTTTCAAATACTTGTTTCAAACACTCCCTTCCCATCACATTTAGCACCAAGTACATCACACAAAAAACACCTAAGCCATTAGGAGAAGACACCCTCAGACTTCTAGGGGCACAATGGGCTGCTTCCCCTTTCTCAAGAGCTGTATCCCAGGGACCACGTCTTCGGGTGTCATTGCCTCCACTCATCTCGTTCCCATTGACACTGCCTGGCAGCTATCAAATGTGGGCACTAAACACCCCTTGCTTGGATGAGTGCAACCTTCGTGTGCCGTCTACACTGCCTCCAAATAGGCACAGCTCCACAGCATTGTCAGATGACTTATGGCACGCGTCATAACACCTTCTCTCTAGCCTAGCCTCACCCCCTTTTGTTCCCCTCTCCTACTCTCTTCCAATTCAGTCTGTAGCAACTCACTATTCTTTGTTAAAATCTCCACTGCACTGCCAACCTATTAACACTTTCACTGTCCCCTTTCTTCCAACCAGATCCCCCACCCACCCACACACAAACACTCATACAGTGCATTATCCTACTAGTGAGTCATTAAGTGAGGTTCTGCTAAAGGCATGAAAGTTGAGTTGTGTATATTCACAAGTGCTTTGATGTTCATATGCACAGTATGGTCGTGTCAGAAGCCTTCCTCCATGCTACATGACTGATCTCTATTCAGACCAGCAATGTCTTCTTCAGAAACCTTGCCTGAACCTGTTAACCTAACCTACTTATTGCCATTTCAAAGAGAAGGGCCTTTGCTAACCTAGCAAGAGGCCTATCTACAGAGGGGAAAGGCACCTGACCTCACACGAACCATAACAGCCTCCTGCACTGTTGTAACATCTGTAGGTAGGATTAGGGGAAAGAACCAACAAACCATGCCAAAAAGCATGTGAGAACAAGATTCAGTGTAAAAGGAACTTCTGAATTATAAAAAGGGCAACCCTGTGATCTGCACCCCAAGCAGAGTGGCAGACTGACAATGAGCCCATATTCTGACCATTAATCTACTAGTTATAAAAACACACTAATTTTTCATAATTTTAAGAAGCTATTTCTGTGAGCCAAACCAAAAACAAAAAAAATCAATCAATCAACAAACAAACAAAAGCATGTCATTTTCTTCACTGGGGACTTAACTTTAGTGTGAGCTGCTGCAATGCACAGTTCATCTTGTTATCCTGAGCCTCCACCACAGAAAGATTCACAATATAATACCACTTTCCATTCCAGAGCATTGTGTATATTGTTCTTCAATACACTTGTACAAACACGAATAGAAAAGTGTTGTTTGTGGACTTCCATTTCATGCTTCTGTGCATGCTGTGAACTATAGTGTTTAAATTTTCCTGACTTTTTAAACTAAAATCTTAATATCTTCTACTATTTCTAATTGGAATCATGTTCATGTTGCAATATTATTGATGTTAATGTTGCGTGTTAGGGTTTTTCAGGTTTTAGTAACAAGTATAGTGGTTACAAGAAGAATATGGGGGGCTGGAGAGATGGCTCAGCGGTTAAGAGCACTGGCTGCTCTTCCAGAGGTCATGAGTTCAATTCCCAGCAACCACATGGTGGCTCACAACCATCCATAATGAAATCTGGTGCCCTCTTCTGGCCTGCAGAGGTACCTGCAGACAGAACACTGTATACATAATAAATAAATCTTTAAAAAAAAAAAAAAAAAAGAATATGGAAAATCCATCTTCATGATATTTGTAGAGAGTATTTTGTCTTATATATGATATATACAATTATAACCTTTTATGTGTTCATATACACATGATGTACTTTTATATATAGGTATATTATTATATATACACATGTATATATTATACTATGTGTGTTATATACATATATGTGTAGATACATATGTATATTACACATATACATACATATATATTACATGTAGGCATGTATATAGGCATTTACATGAACTAGAGATAGACAGAAATATTTATGTTGATAGCTACTTTATGCCAGCGTTTTTTTCTTAAATATTTATTTATTACTTCAGGTTACATCTCTATCACAGTGCCCTTTTCCCGTCCCTCCCAGTCCCACCCTCCCATCCTCTACCCTTTATCCCTTCCATCCCACTCCTCTGGAGTGGAGTGTCCCTACATAATAGTTACCTGCCCCATTTCAGCAATCATATGACGGCTAAGAGCCTCCTCATACACTGGGGACCTACAAGGCAGCACCATTAGGGCAAAGTGTCTCATTGACAGGAAACAAAGTCTATGTTCATGTTCCCTTTGGTGCATTGGTTGTAGTATAATTATCCTGTACTATATGGCTAAAATCCAACTATAAGTGAATAGATGCCATGTGCATCCTTCTGAGTCTTGGTTAGCTCACTCAGGATGAGCTTCTCTAGTTCCATCCATTTGACTGCAAATTGCGTGATTTTGTTGTTTCTGATAGCTGAGTAGTATTCCATTGTATAGATGTACCACAGTTTTTTAATCCATTCTTCAGTTGAGGGGCATCTGGGTTGTTTCCAGTTTCTAGCTATTACAAATAAGGCTACTATGAACATAGATGAGGAAACTTCCTTGTGATTTTGTAAGGAATCATTTGGATGTATACCCAGAAGTGGTATGGCTGGGTCCATACCACTTAGAAAAATTCCAATCTCACACCTGTCAGAATGGCTAAGATCAAAAGCTCATATGACAGCACATGCTGGAGAGGGTGTGGAGAAAGGGGAACCCTCCTCCATTGTGGTGGGAGTGCAGGCTTGTGCAACCACTATGGAGGTCAGTCTGCTGATACTTTATGCCAGTGTTTTGTTCAGGTATTGCGTTCCAAGAATCAATTGAGGAATACGATACTTTTTCTGTTGTCCTGAAAATTACCTCTTTAAGATTTGGAATTCATTTTCTTTTTTGATAATATAATATAGCTGAAGAGCCTCTTTGTTTTCTTCTTACAATATGAAATGTCTTTTACTCTGAACCTCACTCAGAAACATTCACATTTACTTAATGAAGTTCCTTCCAATGCAGTTATTCTCTCCTCACTTTTCCTCAAGATGGGATTCTTGTCCTCAAGAACCACTGGAAGTTTTAGAGCAGCCTGAGGAGTGTGCTGTGTGCCGCTGGTGTCGCATTCACTTTCCCAGAATAGTGTGTGCCACACTGCAAGCCGAGTCTCCATTTCTCCTTGTGCCAGTCATTCTTCCCTGAGCCCCTGGCCTCAGGAAACGCAGTCAGATGGTTGATGAGACATTGATAGAAATCCGATTGTGATCTCAGAAGACGTGTAGCCTGAGGTAACTGCAAATGAGAACTCTGTTTTCCTCACTTTTACACATCTGCTTCTCTCATTGGTTTCTGAGCTGCAAGGTTCCCTGACACCTTCTCTGTTTCATTCTTTCATTCCTGGATTATAACATGAATTAACACTTTAAAAAGCTGTAAACATGATCTGTCCCCGACGTAGAAGTGGATTTTTCACATTTCTTCCCCAAATGATAAACTCTATTCATTTATTCAGTGTCTTCTTATGGAAAAGTGGTATGAAGGGGAAGGCAGGAAAGCAAAATGGAAAAGATTTATCCTCATCAAAGAATTGGCATCGCAAGTAGATTTCTGGGCTACATGTGCCCAGCTTCATCATGACTTGCTCATTTCCCACATCCCTGACTTGTCTAGACTCTACATTCTCACTCCCCATTCTCAACCCCAGGAAAAAAAAATGGTAAATTAAATAAAAAAGATTATGCCAAAAGTAACACCTATCTATTCTGAAAGCTCCAAATCTGATGAAACCACGATAGCAAACAGAATTCTCCGAAAAAGATGAAATCATTCAGCTAAACAACTAATGCTAGGAAGTGAGCTGTTGTCCTCCAAGATTTACTTTCAGATTAGAAGGGTCCTCCTTTAAATCTCCATGCCATTTGCCATTACACCTGTCATTCACGACTGGGCCACTCTGCCTCACCTATATCCTTGGACAGAACGGTTTCTCTCCACCACAGCACAGAGCACCCTGGGTTGTAGCTATTACTTACCTGTCAGTGTTTTCTTAGAGGTTATGAGCTCTTTGGTTACAAGACAGATGATAAAGAATGACTGAGGATGAGTTAGCTGTGTCAACTGGGTGTCAGCCAACTCTCCAGTGACATCCATACAGCTAAGTAAATGCAGCCTCAAGTGTGACCCCAAGTTCTATGTGTCCAAAGTGCCCTGTTCTCCATAGTCCCAAGTGTTCTATGTAGTGTGTCTACCTGAGGTTGAGTAACCCATATGTTTATTAGGTGAATAATTTCTCTAACTGGAAAATGTGAGTCAGTTTGGCATAGCATCCTGATATAGAGGTGAAATAACTCCACCTGGGTAGTTAAGAGCTCCTGGTCTGAGAACTGAAGATCTCCAAGCGAAGGCTTTTCCTCCTGTCAAATTGAATTTATACCCAGATTCCCTTGTCTCTGTCTCTATAAATCTTTCATAGAAAAAATATTAAAGTTTTCATCATGGTGTGGTTAACCAAATGGAAAAAACACATAATATGTTGTTCTCAAAAGCCTCCCCAAATTGGATCAGAACACCAATATTGTCAACCTAATGAATTCAGCACTCTCATTTCCTTCATGCTTATTCTTGTCCATTCTGCATTACAAATTTTATCTTACCTAAGATAAAAAGAAATCCAAAACTTAACTGGAAACAAATCCAAAAGGCATTAGAGAAATCTCAACTGTAATCACCAGTCTTCTCTAACATCCCGAGAAACGTGACTCTCTATACCAATATATTTGAATATATTTTATGAATATGTAATTGTGCCCACCGTATCCTTATTTCATATGGCAGGCAGAATGATCAAAACAAAATCACCCCCTGGCACCTTTCCTGCTGTCTTCCTCATCCACTTTCACACTCTGAATAAAATCCAAAGTTGTTGCCTTGACTAAGAATGTCCCCTGTCCAGCCATCACCCACTGCCTTCTCCTCTCACTACAGTTTTCCATGTTCCTTGATGTGGGCATCTTTGTGTCCTGTCCTTTTTGGATGACTTAATCCACATGTTTCCACAGCTCACTTGTACAGTGATTTCAGGGCTCTTCTTATAGGGTATGTCTGTGGAGAAAGTTTCCTAGCACCTCCCCTGTGTGGATTTTTGTTGTCATGGCACTATTTGTATCAATTCATACCATATGAAAATATTTGATGGTATATTTGCATCTGTAGTCCACATTAGAATAAAAAAAATTTCCATTAAGATAGAAACCTTAATTTGTCTTTGGTACTTTTCTAGAGCCTATAGGAATGTATCCAGAGCAACAAAACAAAAACAAAAACAAACAAAGAAAAAGAAAGAAAGAAAAGAAAAGAAATACAGAGTTCAAGAAACAAACCGGACCCTAAAAGTTTCATCTTTCACCATTTTTTTTTTTGGACCCCATGAAGAGACAGAAGCTTAAGAGCAGTCAGTGACATAGCCAAGGTCACCATTAATGAGTTACAAAACTGGATCTTAATTAATGTCTTAGAGATTTCACAACAGCTTCTGATGATAAAGAAAACAGTGAAGCCAAGGGGCATCCATACTGGAATCAACTTCACAGAAATAGACCATTTCTGTTTTCTAGACAAATCTCTCTATAATTCTATAATGGATTTTAATCATGTTTTATTTTTGTTTTCCTTCCACTCATGGAGAATGAGCCCTAGTGTGATTTTGCAAATCCCCAAATGTGAAAGCTAACAGGATGTGACAGCTGGTCTGTCCCATGCTCATCACATTCAGTGGTCTGTAACAGGGTAAATGACACAATTACCTGGTGTAATTACTGCTGTTGACAATGTAGTGTCCCCCGAGGATGCTTTATGAAATTCAAAACTGCTTTTCTTGTCAGTCCAATCAAATCCTCTGCCTATGTATTTTGAGCAGTACTTTGCTGAATAAATGTTTAAAATCAGAATTAAATCTAACAGAGTGTCCATGACTCAGTCTAACCCACGTACTGTGCATGTGCTCTGCTTGAATCTGATTCCCTGCATGGGAGTGGGAACCTTTTCTAGCAAAGTTTTGCTTCCAATCCAGAGTTATTTCTCTCTAGTGAAGATTTAGAGGAAACCTCACAGCAAGGCATGTGCACACACAAGCCAAGAGACCCAAGTAAACAAACCTTCGCTGATGTCTAAGGTCTATAGGGGGCTGCTAGTACATCAGATTTATTACTTAGTAGATTTAAACCACAATTGAGAACACAGACACAAACAATTGTAATAGCTGATTGCTCTGTGGTTGGCTGCCAGTCAAAATTCCCCACAAGTCATAAGTAGGCTGTCTTCATCAAAACAAACAAACAAATAAAAGGTGTAGCTATAACTTCTTTCCCTAGTCTTCAAAAAAAGAGTACAATTGTCAATTGCCATTGTAGACCAGGATTAACAGACTAAACATCTTAAACACACTATGAGGAGCAGCCCACTCATGAAGAAGTAGAGCAAGCTCTTCTCCTGCACACTCCAGAAGCACACCTTTCTCCTCTGTGCACAATCACTACAGAAACAGAAGTGGGTTGGTAACTGGTTGACTTTGCCTTTGCAGATAAGACGCCTGCTTTGTTGGTGCAATAGATTCCTGGCAACCACAGCAAAAGGCTGATTATTGTCAGATGGAACTAATGGGGTCATTATTGAGTTCTCATGTTTTCACGCAGTTTGGCATGAGCAGCCGAAGCCAATGAATACATGGGTGAGGAGGTCAACAGTAAAGGGTATGTTTGCACAACCACTGCAGACCAGTGAAGCACAGAGATGGGGAAAGAGAGTTGATGTCTAAGGTAGCACACCATGACTGGATACTGAGGTCCTCACATGAAAGAACTGAATCCACCTTGACTTTTAACTTCAAATGCAATAAATAGTCTTGTTAACAAATTTAGAGCAAATCAACACAACTCTAATAACAAGATGGAAATATAACGTGAATAGTAAAGAGTCCTTAGTTACATCTTAAGATTTTGCACATTCAAGGATACAGGATGCAGTCAGTGTTAGTGAACAATAATTTACAACTGGATATTGGAGCACTTTTAGAAGAAAAGGCAAAGGTAAGTCTACACACCCTCTGCAGACTCTTAGACCTGGTTGTTGCTCTAGACCTGCAATATTCCCACCCTGAGGCAGAGGACAATAGAGTCCTTAGCTGCACCCACCCACTCTCTGACAAGGACCTGTGCCAACATGTGTCTGCTTGACTTTTCCCTGAGATCATTAAATCTATTCATCTAATCCCATCCCCACTGGCTTCCAATCTATCCTGGCTTGAGATCTGCTGTCTGTTAGTGGTTAGCATCGGGGTGGTGGTGCGCATGTCTCCATACTGTCATCGTTCACGTCTTAGGATTTTAAAATGTCCCTCTCTAAGCACAGTGCTGGCCTCGCTTTGTTCACAGGACCCATTTATCAGAGGGCAACATTCAGCACCTGTGTGCTTCCTAATCATCTACCTGCCTTCCTTTTACTCCTGGGGGTGAGGTCAACAGAGCATGGGAGTCTATGACTAGTCCCCAATAAATACGAATTAGATGAATGTATCCTGCAGACTAAAAGGCTTTCACCCATGCATGTCTTTTTTACATGCTTCATCACTCTGAGTTTGAAATTCTATAGGTCTACAGAATAGTGAAGGTGCGCTTGAGGGAAATGAATAATAGCTTTTCTGTTCAGTGTGGAAGAATTATAATATCAGGCTTTTATTTAAATGTAATTACATTTCAAGAGACATGATATTATATAAAGTGTACCTAAATTTGGATACAAAGGAATCCAATAATATAATTTCATTCTACTATATTAATTTTAACCATGAGTGAGAACTATTTCAATATAAATGGCCTAAGTAGTCACTTTCAAACTGAAGCATAAAGGGTGTAATTTCAGTTTCAGGATTTTAACAAGAGTCCACTATAAAGGAAAAATAGCAGGTTTCCAGAGTTTGATGATTGAAAAGGGCATTTGGAAATTGTCTTGGGAGAATTTTTAAATTTTAAATTTATTGTGAACACGCTCTTTATTGATGTGATTATCCGCCCAACAGAATTATTACAAAATAGATTGATTTTGGAGGTTTAAAATGAAATAAAGACTGTTTTTAGGAGCTGGATACAAAGTTGCATTGTCTTCACACTAATAGATCAACAGAAAGAGTACTTCTGAAGTGTCCGTGGAAAGTTGAATAGAAATATATAGGGTGATGCATGTAATACAGCACAGGGTATCTAGGGATAGACTCCAAATTTCAGGGGGTGCAGGTTCATAAAATGAGAGAAGGCATTAATAATCTTACATATATGGATAGGCACCATTCACTGGGCCCAGATGGCCTGCCATGTCTCTGAGTTAAAATTCACACATTTAGCAATCACACCAGCCACTCACTCTGCAGGGGGTCCTGCTCTAATTTATTTAAAGTAGAATAAGAAGTTAAAGACTTGCAGAGCAATTCAGTGAAGAATGGTAGGTTTCCCAACATGTTACAGTTTCCTTACATCTAATTCAATAACACATTTGAGTAGCTTGACCAAATCAAGCTTTAACATGCAGTATACACAATGTTTTGTGTAAATATTTTTAGGACAGTAGCAGTGAATCTGTTGGGAGGGTTGCATTAGCTTGGTTTCTGCTGCCCTGGTAAGTTGGGTTTTTTTTTTTTTTTTTGCCTCTATACTCATAACTACTCCTATACAATGTGTTACCCTGAGGAGAAGATATTTCAAAACTGGAAAGGTTGCGAGCCAAAAGGATCCTAAAATAAACCTTTAACTAAGCACATTTTCTATACATAACTGACACAGATCCAATTGCTTCTGTTATGTAACATCCTGAACTACTTTAAACAAGACAGTATTTGACAAGTCTTTCTGGGATTTGGTTTTTCTAAAAGGAGAATAGTGGACTTAACACTATTTTTAAGAAATTTCTTTAGCTGTGTGTGTAATGCATGTCCTCATTTGTCTGCAAACTTGTAGTTGTAGAATCAGTTCAACATTGGAATTGTTTTATTCTTGGATGATTTTAAGACTGAGTTTTTTTTTTTTTTTGTACATCTAAAAAGTTGAGAATACAAAGATGCAAAAATAGTAAGAATTGTTTCCTCTTCTTTTTCTTTTATTCTTTTCTTTTTTTCTTTTTTGGATTTTCAAGAAAGGCTTTCTCTGTGCACTTTGGCTATCCTGGAGCTCACTCCGTAGGCCAGACTGGCCTTGAATTCAGTGATCCACCTGCCTCTACCTCCTGAGTACTGGGATTAAAGGCCACAGAATGGTTTTTATGATACAAAATGCAAACAATATTCCAGACATTGTGGAACATTTTACAAAAGCAAACACATTATTAGATGGTGAAGTATGTGTTTATCATGTATGTTACTGGTTTCAGTTTACTCAACTGCTTTGTTGCCCATTTGCTCTGTATTACAGATGATAGTGGGCATTGCTTGTAAACCAATTAAAGCACAGGTATGTTTTCTGTCCTTTCAGGGTTTATAGATAATAAGGAAAATTGAAATTAAGCAGAAGAAATATATATATTTATATTTATAAATAAATATATATCAATATATTTATCTCAAATATATTTATAAATATATATATAAAGTAAATATTGTGAAAGAAAAATGTGCATGTTTTAGAGAATGTTGGGGATACAGTGTAAGATTGGGTGATCCCAGAAAGCCTTATGATCTAAAAGAGGAGTTGGTCTTGGCCCAGAAGAAAACAAGTAACAGAATTGCTACAGGCCAAGGGGAAGAGTATCCTAAGGCCTTGTTATAGTTTGTCTAGAGAATATGCCCCAGAAGCTCCTGTGTTTGAACACTTCATGCTCAGCTAGTGGTGCTGTTTGAATGTTGTAGAATCTTCTAGAGGTGGGTCCCAGCTAGAGGAAGTAGGTAGCCAGAGAGCAGATCTTGAGGGTTAGAGCTCATCCTCCCTGCACCAGTCTCTTTGCTTCTTGTTCCAAGAACATGTGATCAACACATAATGAATATGTGAGCAAGGCATCACAAAGGCACCCCAGCATGCCTTCCTCACCAAGATGGGCTTTATTGTCTTAAACCACGGGGCCAAAGTAAAGCCTTCCTCTTTTTAAAGTTGCTTCCTATCAGATATTTGTTCAGGGCTGTGAGAAAAGTTGCTAACACAATCTGGTCCCAAGAAGCCTACAAGTGTCTGAAAAATGAAGAAAAGCAAAATCTCTCTCTCTCTCTCTCTCTCTCTCTCTCTCTCTCTCTCACACACACACACACACACACACCAAATGCATAAAACTAAGTTTGATTGCGTCTCAAACTAGCCTTAAAAGTTCAGAATGAAATTGTGATAACAGTAAAATGTAACTTCAAGAAAAAAACCATTTACAGAAACATAAACATATCCTCATAAAACCCACCCCATCTATATTGGTCATGTATAGTGCATTTACAAAATTCCTCCAGCAATGCCTCTCTACCCATTGCTCCAGCAGCTCTCACTGTGACATTCAGGTTACAGTGTGGACTGGAATTTCAAAGACCCTTACTTCCTCAAAAGCCCTTTGAAAAGTTCTCTCATCCTTTGTGCTCACTCTACCCATCCCTTTGTCTCTATCCTCCCTTAAACATTTTTTCCTCTGTTATTTTATGACACACCATCCCTACATGTACCCTTAATTCATAAACTGTCCATTTATACCTCCTGAAATCATCCCTCCTGCCTGAAAGTCTTTCTTAACCAATGAAGCTATAGTCACTGTTAAGTTTATCCTCTTCTCTCCAGATGTACAGATTCTTTGCTTTTTATATGCTCAGTAGCTACTCACTTGAATCTTTGTTACTCCACCACAAAATCCACTCATAAGCACTATCACGCCCTAGGTGCCACTCAAGGCTAAGTGACCCTTTAGGAATTTAAAGCCATATAAAATTCTATATAGAAAGGTTTACTGTGTAAACATTTTCTTTGGTAATTAGCCCTGGAACACTACTTGGCTACTGACAGGAATATGAAACATGCATCATTGTAAGCAGGAATAATTTCAAAAAAACAGATAGCTGAATATTTATCAGACAAAACTTGAGGGAAAAAATCTGGATTGTGTAGAGGAATCAGGAAATATATTAGAAGAAATGTTGGCAGTGCCATGGGATGGTTTCCAGATGTCACTCACGTTGAGTTGAGTATGACAGCTGTCCTGCACATGAAACCCACTTCTGACATCAACTATAGTTACTGATTTGTTGATGACACATCCTGTCATGACTCAATGCCTTAAAGGATTACCGAATTGGTTACAAGACTTTTCAAAAGGTCACTGGCTTTACCTGAACATGATTTAAATGTATGACACATTATGCACCTGGTACTGGATGAAATCCTTTGCTGGGTCTCTGAGTACTGCTCAACAACTGCACAAGGTAGATGCTCTTTTCTCATCTGCAGTAATGATGTTGAAACTAAAGTCAAGGGCTCAATACCTGGCCTTTTGTTGCTCAGCAATTAAATAACAGAGCTGAGATTTAGACCCTAAGCTGTTTCTGCAAGGAACTGTCTCTCCCTGAATCTCCAAAAGCTTTAAGTGCTTAATTTTTCTCTAGCTTTGATAATCAATCACCTAAGCAACTGAAAAATGGTAAAAATCAGTGTACAAGTGAATTGCTTCTGTGTTCCACATTGTTCAGCCATACTGACACTGCCTTGCTTCAGTTGCTATTGTGGGAACGTGGTACCATAGCAACATGGGTCATTAGAAGAAAGGATCTTCTAGCTTGTACTTTTAAAACAATACATTTCACGTATTGTTCATGTAGAAATACCTGAGGTTAGAAATGTTGTTATAACACATCAGAAAACAGCAATTCTCCCACAGCATGGAACAATAATATGGACATTTTATTCTCAGGGGCACTTCATTTCTAAATATTTCTTTTTAAAAATACATTTTAAATTACCACAGGTTTATATCATTTTCTGCCTTGCCTTTCCTCCCTCTGTTGCCCTTCCAGTTGACCCAATCTCAAATAGCCTCTTTTTCTGGCATAATTATTGTTACATACATATATGCATATGTGCATATATATGCAAATATATAAATACAATGTCTTAAGTCTGTTTTTGTTGACTGTTTGTATATAGTTTCAGGGCTAACCACTTTGTATTGGATCACCAATAAGGAGGCTCATCCCTGGAAGAGGCTAAATTTTCCTATCCCAGCAGTCATTAGAAGAAAAAGCAGAGACAAGGGGCAAATAGAACTAAGGTTGTTTGATAAAGCCTTAAGGAACTATATTATTTTATATTTACTAAAAATTATATATGTGTATATATACATATACAGATGGAAGATACACATGCATATATATATACATATATATGGAAGTTATGTAACCTGGGCTGACAATTGACAATGTTCCTCCCAATAACCACAGACTAGCAAAACCCCCAATGCCAGACATGATAAATCACCTTTCAAATGGTTAGTCAGGTAGTCAAAATGACTCCCAAAACAATAAAGACTATTGATGTAGCCATTGGTTGTCTCTCAAAGGTTGAAGGTAAACCCTATTGCTGAAGACACCATACACCTTGGACACAGGACTCATAGTATTTTGGTGTGATCTAACCTGAAATTCTCCTTTCATTGGTCTAGTTACCATGGTACAAGAAAACGCTATTCAAGTTGCCAAGATAGGGAAGGAATTAATAGTCCTTCCCAGCTACAAAACCTACAAACCACAACAATGACCAGCTATGACCTTTAAAGGTGTAGAAAATGTCACTCATATGTTGTTGGCCACCAACAACTACTGAGTGGGACTTAAGGCCCACTGAAGAGGAAAAAAAAAATCATGCCTGGCACTAGAATCCTGGCTGGCTTTCAAGGGTTGGGAGTTTATGGATCTTAGAGAAGAATCTACTGCCACCATTTTAAAAACATAACTACATTCTAAATCTTGTCCTTATATCCACTGATAAGTGTGGTTACCACCCTATCAAAGAAGGCTCTCTTTACAGTCAGTGGAGGCCATCACAGAAAACCACAACCATATACAATGCATAGATTAACAGGCCATGTGGAGCCAATCCCCAATTAACACAACTATATCACAGCTCCTGCGTCTATGGCTTAGGGAACATATAGAAGAGGAGGTGGAGAGATTATAAGAGCCAGAATATGAGGAAGTCTGCTGTGAAACTTTCTCCCCCAGAAGGGGCTGCATAAACAAGACCAGAACAATGCCAATATCTATGAACATGCTCACTTGGCAGAGTGACATATTCACTGGGTCCCACCTCTAGACAAAGAACTACAGGCAACTTATGACTCCAAATATTTCTAACGTAATCAAGAATACTTGGAATCCAACATAGTTGGGCCTGACAACATGAAACTCTGGATATTGAAACTTTAAAATTAAAAGCCTAGTCAAGAGTAGTGGGACTGGAAAGAGTTGTAATTGTTTTTATGGTGGAGGAAAAACTTCCACAGGTATCAGAATGCATCCAGATTCCCAAGATGCACCCCTTGGAGGAACTAGATGGAACTAGAGAAAAAGCACAATGCTGGCTGTGTCAAGAGTCAGCACCACTAGTTAAAAATATAGGAAGTGGTCCAGTGAGATGGCTGAGTGGATAAAGGCGTTTGCCACCAAGCCTGAGGACCTGACATGTATCCATATTGTCCACATGGTAGACAGAAAAAAATGAATTTCTTCAAGTTTGGGTCAAAACACAGGGCCAAACACACACACACACTTTAAAATTACTTTTACTTAAATGATAGTACATATCTAAAAAGTAATGACTTTTTTACTACCCTTTTATATGAAAATAAATGAGTGACATTCTGTTATGGGAGATGCTGAAGGCACAAAGCATAAACCTCCAAAGGGAGCTCACATAACCATCTACTAAGTCATATGTCTCTTTCCTCAATGAATTTGTTAAACTATCATATTTCTCCAGGTATGGGCACATGCCTCCAATTTCCATGCTTAAGAGACTGAAGCAGAGCTTTGTGAGTCTGAGGCTAGTCTGTTCTGTTAGAATACAAAATTCTGTGTCAAAAATATACTTACATTTAAGGGAGTAAATAATAATATTAGCTATGAGACTCAATCATATTTGGCTCATAACAAAATGATCAAGATGGCAGGATGATTAATCTTTCCCATGGTGCTTTCGATGTTTGACACAAGCCAATGTTACTTGATTGACAGGAGAAGCCTAAACATAGGGCCATCGTGCCCCAGTGAGTGCTGATGCTTTCTTAAAAAGAACATGGAGTAAAACAAGGTCTAATGGAGACGAAAGAAAAGTGATGTGTGTAAGTTAGTTGTGACATGGTAAAAGGACACCAGGCTTGGTATCTGCAAACCTCATTGTGATCTTGATTATTTAAACTATCAGGCCATGGACCAGCTTCTTAATTTTGGGAGTTGTACTATTCTTCCTTGTGGAATGCATATGTCACCTTCCTTGCCTGATTCACAAGTTTATCTGAGATAGGGAAGATCCTATAATAAGGAGACCACTGTACTTCCCCACCACACACACTGTGAGTCTCTATGGAGACCTGTGGTAGGTAGAACGGGCTGCTGGCCTGTTCTCTTAGAAAGGGCTCAGAGGATTTTGAAAACACATACAACTGACTAGTATGCAGTATAAAAAAATACCAAAAGCCCAAACAAAAGTGTGAAAGATTTAAATTATCAATTTACAAAGGGATAAAACAACAATACACACATGACCAGTCAAAGTCCATGCAGTCCAGTTAAACAATCATACAAAACAGTTAAATTTGGGGAAACTGAGAGAACTAGAAGGAGGGAGAATAAAGGAGATCATGCTGTCTGATGCATGAAAGTCTCACTGTACAAAAATAAGTTCCAGAGCTTTAGTTCTCAGCCTTCCTAATGCTGTGACCCTTTAATGCAGTCCCTCATGTTGTGGTGACCCCCAACCATAAAAGTATTTTCATTGATACTTCATAACTGTAGTTTTGCTACTTTTGTGAATGATAATGTAAATATTTTTGAAGATTAAGGTTTTCCAAAGGGGTTGCAACCCACAAGTTGAGAAGCATTGTTCTAGAGACTACTGGACAACTTGGTGTAGACAGATTAACAGGATGTGTTTCATTGTTCACTTAACATTGGCCAAGAGTAGACGTCATGTTGTGTTCTTTCCACAATTAAAAAAGGCAGCGACAGAACCAAAGTGGGTCTATACTAATCTATTTGTCTATCTACACCTACTTCTCTTATACTGAAAGGAGAATGGAAAATAATTTTAATGCATACAAGAATTCAGAGAACTAGCCCTCTTCATACACTTCTAGTAGGAATATAAATTGTTACAAACTTATTGTCCAAGAGGAATTAAGGTATGTGGAGTCTAGGCCTCATAATTCTAGCAGAAGTGATAAGAAAAATCTTAGAATGACAACAATTCCAACATCATATATAATGTGTAAGAGTGAGATTTTGGAAAAACTTTTGTCGGGAGCTGAACGTTCTTGAGGCTCCTTCCTTCATGTCCATCTGCTATTCTGAAGCCTTTAACATACAGTGTTCAAGCAGTGTCAGAAGCTCTCTGAGAAAGGGGTTCTATAAACATGTAAACTTCCTAAAAAGCTATCCGGCATTTTGCAATGTTTATGCTAAAGATGCACCCCAGAGTTGCTTCTTGCTAACACCTAGCTTTTCCTTTCATGTGTTAAAACTGACATGGAGTGAAGATTCCCTCATTGCTAATTGCCACTCTTCTTGTTTGGCCAGACTTCGTACAGAGTCCTACAAATGTGATATTATTATTCCTGATAAGAGTTTTACAAACTGCCTGACTCAGTCCAAACTATTGTAGAAGTTAAAGAAGTTAGATAGTTGATAGAAAACATACAGCTGTATGTAGTAAATCCTCTTCCCAAACATTGTCTATCTCATTAGGAGTCAGGCCTGAGATAGATTTGACCTCAGATAAGCTTTCACTCTAGAGGTGATAAGACTGACTCCAGATGCAAACCATAAATCCAATGAAGGGTTTTAAACTTCCCATGAACTTGGGATATAATGAGGCTACAAGAAATGCCTAAATATTAGTACAAATCTTTTTGACAAAATACACAAACCATATTGTGATTATTCCTTATACCTTGTCAGGTTTGACATAATATACTGTCATCTTAAACTTAACTTATGCATAGAAAAGCAAATTTTAATGTGTCATTGTTAAGTGCCCTCCTGCTGCTATGGTTTTATCTGTCCTTGTGATAAATGCCTTTTAACTATGAAGTAATTCTTTCCTTGATGTAAAGAGTCCTTGCTTAGGGTATAAAAAGAATGGTCACCACATTAAAATTGTCGTTGCATCCTAGCTTCGTCTACTTCTTCTTTCTGATATGAGTGTGTGTGAAAGAGTCCCTCTGTTCTCATTTCTTTCTTATTATTTTCATGTAACTCATGGATCAGGTAAAAACCTTGGAGCTCCACCATCAACTTTTGGGATAAATTGGTCAAAATGTAGTTTAGTCCACTGAACACTCAGTGGGTGGCCTGCCGGCTAATAGACCAAGCACTTGCAGTAAATTACAAAACAAAGGCTGTTTTAGCATCTCCTGGGCTTGCAGCCCCAACCAAAGGAAAAAAGTTGGCCATTTTAACTCTGGAAGTCACCAGCAAAAGACATAGGTTTCTTCTTTCTCTCTCTCTCTCTCCCTCCCTTTCTCTTTTCTAAACTAACCAGCATTATTGGCTGTCTCTTGCAACCCCCGAATTTAGAAGATTTCTGATAGAAAGACGTCAGTCTCCGAGAGTTGTGACTGACACCTATTGCAGACGAGTTTATGAAAGAAAGACTTCAGTCTCCGAGAGTTGTGACTGACCCCTATTGCAGCCAAGTTAAGAAGGATCCTGAGAAAGTCATCAGTCTCCGAGAGTTGTGATTGACCCCTATCGCCAACTATGTACTCTCAGTGGTTTTGTGGATGTCAAAGGCTGGTCCTTGACAAACTTTAATTTGCAACCATACACAACTAGCTAACTAATTTCAGATTCTCTATTTTAGGAAATGCTATGATAACATGGAAATATGTCCTATGAAATCACATCAAAATAAAGAGTTTTCATGATAAACTGATTAACTGATAAGACTAAGCAAGCTACAACAGTGCATTTCCAGTCTTATGTGAAAGCACATGGGCATTACTAGCTGTATAGATAAAAATTAAAGCTTTGCTTTTCACAGACCCAAAGTAGTTAAGTAACAAGGAAGGCCCAAAGGAGGATGCTTGAATCACTCACTAAGAAAGGGGAAAATAAGGACATTGGAAAGAGATGAAGAGAGGGAACTGGGAGGGAAAGGGGTTGGGGAGGGGAACAAGGGTGGGGACCAGGTGGGAGAAATCAAAGGTGGGAGGTGGGAGGGCTGAGAGAGAGAAGGGAAACTGATGGGGGTGGGATCTCTGGGATACTGGAGAACTGTGATGGGGTAGGCTCCTGCGAGGATATATGGGTAACTCTAGCTGAGAATCCTAGAGGCGGGGGATATTGAGACTGAAGTGACCATCTCCTAAAGCCAGGAAAGACTGCCAGTAGAAGGAGGGGGACACCAACCTATGCATAAAATTCTTGACCCAAAAATCTACTCTGGCTACAAGACATACAGGGATAAGGATGGAGCAGAGATTGGAGAAATGGCTGGCCACTGACTGGCCCAACTTGAGACCTGACCTGTGAGAGAGAGCCAACCCCTGACACAATTAATGATGCTTCACTATGCTTCCAGGCAGGAGCATGTCATAACTGTCCTCTGAGAGGCTCCACCCAGCAAAGCATCGAAACAGATGCTGAGAAACACAGCCAAACATTGGACAGAGACCTGAGAGTCTTGTGGAAGAGTTGGGGGATGAACAGAGAGGCATCTAACCCAGAACCCTTACAGTTGTGGAGCTGAGGGACAGTCTGGTCTTTATGTAGGCCCCCTAGCAATTGGACTAGGGGCTCTCCCTGACATCCACTCTGTTGCCCACAGTTCAATAACTTTCCCCTAGCTGGGCTGCATTGACTGGCTTCAGTGGAAGAGGATACAGTTATTTCTGATGTGACATGAAGTCCTGGGGAGGATTGTTGGGTTAGGTCCCTTCTCTAAGAAGGGGAGGGGGGAAAGGGGATAGAGGGTGGGAGGATAGGATTGGGATGAGACAATGGAGGGGGCTGTGAATGGGATGTTAACAATTAATAAATAAATAAAATTAAATTTAAAAAACTGTACTCTTCAAAAATTATCAGAGCTTCCCTAGTAGAACCGATATGAAGATTTTGGTTTCCTTCTTTGGGATTTCCTATATTTATTGCACTATATGTATGGAGACCAGACACATCTACATCAGAACAAAGTGTATCTATTAAGAAAATGTACTACTGTGAAAGACCAAATATAAACTCTCATATTAAAGTAGCATTTCTAAATTACCAATATTGGACTTTTAGGTTTTATATGTTTGATATTTCTATCTTTTCAGTAGGGTTTATGCTGATAAATATTTTCTCAATACATTACATTATGAATGTAATACAGCTGTGCAACACATCTGTATGTAATGCATACATACAGATTTTTGTGAAATAAAAATGAACCTTTTGTGCTTCTGCAAATACTTAAAATACTTTACAAGCAATTAGAACATAGGTGAGAGTTTCTAACTGAAGTGACAGCAATGAATTCACTGAGTAAATTCTAATCTAACCATGGGATGTCTGAAAGAAGCTGGAATGGAATGGCATGGGATGGCACATCTGAGGGAAGGGTCCTGCACTCATATTTGTTCCTGATACAGAAAGATACCCTATTATCAGTGACTCTGAAGGCAAAAGCTAGGGAGAGATAGGCAGCTTCAGCCCAGTCATCTGCTGAGACGACTTGCAAGAAAGTATTTGTGGCATTATGTTCCAGGAAAGGAAAAAAAAAAAAAAAACAGATAAAACTGACTAGGTTTTACAAAGTACAAAGAACTTGAATGAGAGACAGGAAAGACTGGCAGATAGGAACTCGCTGTGGCATGTAGCTGGGTTTAATTTTGTATAATATGTCTGAGATAAAGTCTCAGCAACGTCACTGAAATGAAAAAGTCAGCACTCCAATGTTGAGAAATCCTGATTTCCTCATGTAGAATAAGGCAAGTACTGGAACTGGGTGTGAGGACAGAGGAATCATCTTCATTTAATATACTCCCAGCTTTTTGAGGAAGAGAGAGGCAGACTAAATGCATTGTCCTTAATACATTTCTTTCTTTCTTTAAAATCGTATGCTTTCATGCATTCAGGAGGTGGTGATATTTCTTGATTAATGGAACCTAATGCCTGCTAATACACATTCATTTAATACTTTTCAAGAACCATCCTGGGACTCCAGGAATTGGTAATTATTATACCAGAACCAATGCATGGTCATGGTCCTTGCCCTTGTGGAGCATAAAGCAGATAGAGAAAGATGGACAAGAAGTAAGAGAAGCTCAAGGAAGGCTGATATGTATTTTCTGTTAAAGGAGGCAGCCAGGAAATGACTCAGAACCATAGCGAATGCATAGAGTACACAAGGAATGTGACATTTAAGTCCCAAAGGATAAGAGTCAAGTGTGCAAGGGAGAAATGTGTTCCAGGGAAAAGCGATAAAATACAAAGAATTCCTGAGACTAGAGAGGATGGAAATAGTAAAACAAACCTGGAGAAATGAAATACCAAGTGGAATGAGGGAATAGGAGAGACAAGGGAGGGAACTCTCAGGACTAGTGGAGAGCCATCAAATGGGGATGAAAAGGGCGTACCATGGGCCAGGGTGCTTTTTGAAATTTTTGCTGCAACTTGTGTGGAAAACAGGTTGGTCATGCTGATAGCAAATGTAAAAAGCCAGTAGGGCAGGGAGACCAGTACCGTAGCTTAACATTGTACAATGAGAGGGAGCCTGGATTTGAGATTTTTATTTTAAAAATCTAAAACCAGGGGCATCTATCTGAATAGTGTGTGAGGGCTAATGACTGCGCTCTCAGCCCACAGCCACAGTAAGTGTGTGGGACCTGAGGCAAATATGGGTAAGACTGGGAGAGAGGTGTTTCTTATTCTTAATTCCAGCCTGCTTCCTGGATACAACAATCCACTCCATGGTTCAATAGAGCTTCATGGTTACCTACTTAAGCATCACCATTACCTTATAGCTGCTGTGAGAGACATATTAAATACCTACTGCTTTTAATCCTGTAAGGTGGGTGAAAATTTCCTATTTTATTTAATAAGAAACTCAGTGAAGTTAGTAACTGGCTATGCTTCCCAGATGGTTACTGATAGGGCTGTCAATACACTCTAACTCTTTCTCTCTCACACTGTCTACATCCACCCTTTATAATTTTACACAGACAAAGGACAAGAGCATACATAGTGCTTACAATTCTGCTTGACAATCTTTTTATAATCTTTTTAGGTTAATAAACAGAGCTATACCATGGGCCAGGTCTACCTTTGAAATTACTGCTGTGGCTTCGGTGTATAGGACAGATTGGCCCTATACACAGAAAGGGACTATATTATATGAATGATATATAAACACATTCCTACCTCCCTTTGTGAGTTATAAGTCCAAGAGTCCAAATTGTATTTGTTTTTGTGTTGAGTATTTGTCTTTAGAAAAGCATTTTAGAAGTACTTTTAAATGATATATCTCTGTTACTATAAAGTGTTTACATACATTGACTTATCTAGGCTTTGAACAGGATATGAAGTGATGATTACTGTTTTAATTTTTCTTCTCTAGAGGAGTAAATGGAGTGCAGCAACTTTCTGTGGGTCAGATTGTTCGTTAATTCTGGCTGCACAGCCAGAATTCCAAGGTAGGTGATAAATGAGTAACTTGAGATATTATATGAGTTTCCTTGGCTTTCTTTCCTTCATGTGTAAACTGAAAATAACAATAGTGTTAATGTCAAAGATGGTGACAGGATTAAGTGAAAAAGGACAGATGAAGGGGTTAATACTGGTAGTCTTCTTATTAGCTACCATGGAGACTCAGGAAAAAGTGATGCCTAGAACACAAAAATGGAATAGCACATGGTCATTCCCATTGTCTAGAAGGAATCAGAAGCCAACAGAAACCAAGAGAGCTAAGAGAAATGTGAAGGACTGACAAAATCATGCTGGGAGGGGGCCTGATGTGAAAGTTAACAGAAATGAACCCCAGGATGGTGAGACACACAGTCTTCAAGGGTTCACCTTCACTCTTGCCACTGTTCCCCTTTGTAGGGAAGGCTGAAAGAAGAAAGCAGCCATTTTTATTACTATTTCTCTGTAGTATAGCTTGAAATGGGGGATGGTGATACCTCCAGATGTTTTTTTTTTTTTATTGTACAGGACTGATTTAGCTATTCTGTTTTTTTTTTTTTTGCTATTCCATATGAAGTTGAGAATTATTCCTTCAAGGTTTGTAAATAATTGTGTTGGTATTTTGATAGGAATTGCATTGAATCTGTATATTGTTTTTGGTAGGATGGCCATTTTTATTATGTTGATCCTACCTATCCATGAGCATGGGAGATCTTTCCATCTTCTGATGTCCTCTTCAATTTCTTTCTTCAAGGACTTGAAGTTCTTGTCATACAGGTCTTTCATTTGCTTGGTTAACAGACCAGTTGATCAATGGAATCGAATTGAAGACCCAGAAATAAACTCACACACCTATGGTCACTTAATTTTTTGACCAAGAAACCAAAACCAAGTGGAAAAAGGACAGCATCTTCAACAAATGGTGCTGATCTAACTGGATGTTAACTAGTTAAAGAATGAGAATTGACCCCTACTTATAACCTTGCACAAAATTTAAGTCCAAGTGGATCAAAGACCTGAACATAAAGCCCAACACACTAAATCTATTAGAAGAGAAAGTGGGGGAAAGCCTTGAACTCATTGGCACAGGTCACAATTTCCTAAACAGAACACCAACAGCTCAGGCTCTAAGACCAACAATCAATAAGTGGGACCTCACGAAACTGGAAAGCTTCTGTAATGGAAACTGTCATTCGAACAAAATGGCAACCTACAGATTGGGAAAAGATCTTTACCAACCCCACATCCAACAGAGGGCTAATATCTATAATTTATAAACAACTCAAGAAATTAAACACCAAGAAAGCAAAGAATCCAATCCAAAAAATGGGAAACAGAGCTAAACAGAGAATTCACAAAGGAGAAATATCTAATGGCTAAGAAACATTTGAAGAAATGCTCAACATCCTTAATCATCAGAGAAATGCAACTCAAGATGACCCTGAGATTCCAATTCACACCTGTGAGAATGGCTAAGATCAAAAACTCAAATGACAGCACATGCTGGTGAGGTTGTGGAGAAAAGGGAACACTCCTCCATTGCTGGTTAGAGTGCAAACTTGTACAACCACTATGGAAATCAGTCTGGAGATATCTTAGAAAACTTGGAATACCTCTACCTCAAGATCCAGTCATATCACTTCTAGGTATATACATCCAAATGATTCCTCACCAAACCACAAGAACATCTCCTCATCTATGTTCATAGCAGCTTTATTTGTAATACTAGAAACTGGAAACAACCCAGATGTCCCTCAACTGAAGAATGGATAAAAAAAAAAGTGTGGTACATTTATACAATGGAATACCACTCAGCTATCAGAAACAAGGGAATCATGCATTTCACAGCCAAATGGATTGAAGTAGAAAAGCTCATCCTGAGTGAGCTAACCCAGAAAGATGCACATGACATCTATTCACTTATAATTGGATTTTAGCCATATAGTACAGGATAACTATCTTGTAACCAACACACTAAAAGGAACAGGAACATAGACCTTGTTACCTGTTAATGGGACTCTTTGCCCTAATAGAGTTGCCATATAGGCCCCCAGTGCAAGAGGAAGCTCTTAAAACTCATATGACTGTTGAAATGAGGGGTGCTGATATGTAGGGACAACCCACTCCAGAGAAGTAGGATAGGTGGGAGAGGTGGGAGAGGGTGGGAGGGTGGAGCTGGGAGGGGTGGAGAGAGGGGACTGTGATGGAGATGTAACTTGAAGTAATAAATAAACAAATAAAAAAAAGAGAGCAGCCAATGTTCACTGAACTCATTTGAATAAGGGTCCTCTACTTACATAATCAGAGAATTTGAGCAAGTTATTTATTATCTGAGGAGATTTCTCATCTATTAGGCAGAGATATTTGCTATATGGAGGTGAAAAAATGGTACAACCCTTGTCTTCAAATAACATCATGTAACAAGAAAAAAGATGTGTAAACAATATGTTAGAAGGCTATGATTTATAGGACCCAAAAGCTGAAGAGAAGCAGCTGAAATCTGGACTTCTGTGTCAAGTTGTGGATCACTGGATGGCCAATGGGAAGTCACTGAAGTTCCTACAGAAGGAACTGAATCCATTGCATGGGAAGACAAAGTTGATGACAAAATTGAAAACATGTGGAAGAGGCAAAACGCTACAGGCAGTGAGATAGCAGAACTTCTTTGGGTGTGGTGGTTTGAATGAGAGTGAAGTGCATAGTCATGAAAGAGTGGTACTATTTTAAAGGATTAGAAGGATTAGGAGGTGTGGTCTTATTGGAGGAAGTGTGTCATCCTTAGCTCACTCAGGATGAGCTTTTCTAGTTCCATCCTGAGTGAGTTGACCCAGACTTAGAAAGATGCACATGGCATCTATTCACTTATAATTGGATTTTAGCCATACAGTACAGGATAACTATCTTAAAACCAACACACCAAAAGGAACAGTAACAGAGTGCACTGGTGAGCTTTGAGGTTTCTAAAACCCATGCCAGGCCCAGAGTCTTTCTCTCTCCACCTATAGATGACGATGTCCTTCTCAGCTACTGCTCCAGCACCTACCTACCTGCACCATGATCCCTGCTATGATGATAATGGATGAAAACTCTGAAATTATAAGCAAGCCCCATAAATATTTTCTCTCATAAGAATTGCCTTGGCAAGTTAGTATGAAAGCTGAGTTAGATATAGAACTTTAAACTCATGGAGATGGTTAGATAGTAGAATGTTAAAGTCAGGTGCCAAATACATATGGACTGGACATTGGGAATATATGCTAAGCCATATAACTCTTATAATTGTGACCTATTTATTTCTGTTGTTTTGTATTGTATTTATAGTTATAAGAAA
>CAJQZJ010033498.1:1000094-1109786 GCA_907164525.1 Lophiomys imhausi | reverse complement strand
ATTTCTTGTGCTGGATTATAGGCACATGCCCCCATGTACAAACAGATATTTAAACATTTAATGTGGTTTAAGTATAGCCATCTTCCTTTATGGTTACTTTTCTGTCTTTAGAAGTGTTATTCTAGGGGCTAGAGAGATGGCTCAGTGGTTAAAAGTGCTGACTGCTCTTCCAGAGGTCATTAGTTCAATTCCCAGCAACCACAATGGCTCAAAGTTGTCTTTAACTATGGTTCCAGGGGATCCAATACCTCTTCTGACCCCTGTAGGCATCAGGCACACTCATGATACACAGACATGCAAGCAACAATATAAGCAAAAAAAAGAAAAAGAAAAAAGACAAAGCATTTAATTGGAGAAAGAAAAGCAAAAAAAGAAAAAAAAAACCCAAAAAACAAAAAACTCGTTTGCAGTAGGATTTAGTTAGGAGGAATCCTTTCTGTTACCATAGCAGAAAGGCACTGGGTAGCTAACGGAGTAAAGAAAGCATTGTTCGTGGCACAGAGCCTAAAGAGGACATGTAGGCAATCGGGGAAAGTTTTAAAAATTAGTGTGTTTTATAACTCTGATTAGGGATACTAACACAGTATTTCTCATTTTGGGCATTACCCTAACACGTGGTGCTATATAATGCTGAGTTTCAGAGTCTACACAAAAGAATTAATGGTCCATTTGAAAAGAAACGAAGGAAAGCATGCAGTCAAAAGAAATCCAGGGAAATAAATCATTTTATCAAAAGGACAGCTAGGCTATAAGAAAAATAGTAACATCCCAGACCCTTATCTCAAGGTACCCTCAGCACCCTACCAGTCCCCTGTAGCAGCAAGTTGCCAGGTAACTTTTGGCAAGTGGGCAGGCACCCTTCCCTATATGACAATCACTGTCCTACAGGATCAAGTGACTTCCTAAGCAGTGTGAGACTTTTTGCTATGCCTTTCACTAGTCCATCCTTTTCATCTCCCTGTTCCCACTCCAAGAAACTGCATGGCTTTAGGAAGGGTGTAGGCAAACAACCTCAAAATAAGTCCTTTCTTAGTTCAGCAATCAATCACAGACATATGAAGAGTCTCTGAGGCACTGGTCTGTCCACTCAGGTGTCTGTCTTCTGGTAGTACAAAATTCTTGAGTTTATCTTTCTTCTTCAGATGCTTTACTTTTGATCTATTACGTACAACCTGTGCCAGGAAGATATGCCCAGTAGGATTTGCCTAATTGGTTTATGCTCATGCAAGTGAGCAAAGAAATAATTTGTGCAGAACAGTATCCAAGAAAAAAAAATCATTGAATAAAAACTGTTATCATTGTAAAGACCCTAAAGAATAAACATTAAATATTTTGAGTCACATCATGTAAAACCTGTTTTTTTATCCTTCCCCTTCTACTGCCCTGTTCTCTCCTTTCTTTTTATTTTTCTCTTCCCCTTCCCTTGCATTTTCCTTGTCTCTCTACTCCCTCCTCCTCACCTCTTTTCCTTACAGGTATAACCAGTTCTTCTTTGACAATGGATGTGGAAAGGAGAGGCATTTTGAATCACTAACTAGGCATACCATAGGATCTTCTTGGAAATAAATTATGTTAATGAGCTCATGAAAGTTTGACCTGCTGCAACATTTGTGAAAATGCTCAACTGAGGATTCTGACTATCTGTGCTGGGGGCTGAGAGATTTCTATTGCGGTAGAAGCTGATAAAACAAGAGTATACAAGAAAGTTTAATTATTGAATGGTACAAATTGAACAGCATATGTCTACATGAAATGTGAATCTTTCCCCTTTATTTACTTTCAAACAACTGACAGACATGGTGACAAATCAAAGCTAAGGACATATATATATATATACACACACCTAGGCTTATCTTTTGTTTCACATCGCCTCTCACCATGTGACTGCAGATAGCCACCAATGTCAGAGAGCTTCAGCTTCCTCATTTGAGAAAGTATAGAGCTCAGAACAGAAGGTCTTCAAGAATTTTTCTGCTTCTTCAACCTTAACAGCATAAGGAAAACCTAATTCAAAGTACTTGAAGTTTTCAAATGCCCAACTCTACCAACCATGGAAGGCAGTTACTCCAGCATTCAAGACTTCCACACTAGCTATATAAGGTTCTCAGAGAGCTTCCTGTATTGATTAGACCTGGATGGTAAAATCATACTTATTGCTCTTCAAGTCTACTTTAAATGTCTGTAATGGATTTTCAGTTGAGACGGGCAGCTCTAAGAGTCTTCTAGGTATATTTAAAAGTGCCAATTCTGTTAGGCAGAAGACTTTAACAGTGAGAGAGAGAAAGAGAGGTACATGGATATAAAACATATTTACAACAATCCACAAAAAAGTGAAGAAGAGAAAACGTTGGGATTCAGCCACAAATAGGGGATGAGGGAGATGGTTTTGTAGTGCCACAGGCATTCACTCTGAGTTGTAGCAGTTGCAGCAGGAGGTGCTTTTCACTAAACTCAGAGCCAGTAAACTGCACCCATCAACAGAGAAGCTGAGTCCTCTTCAGATCTTACAGTGTCCCCTAAGGAGGAATATGGCAGAATGGTTTAGGCACAGAGAAAAACCAAGAGGAGGTTCATCTTTGAGCTTTCTACATAGATACTTCCAAGTGGAGTTGTGCTGCTAGGGACCGGCTTAATGTGTTTTCAATGTTCTCACTGGACTCTAGATAAAAACTGAAGGCTATTCATACTCTCCCAGAAATCCAGCTTTTGGGTCTAGCTATAAACTCTTAAACTGGTAGATCCATTTACAGTAAATGTGAGTTTAAGGCCCCCAAAAGTTTCTCCTCCATAAAGGGAGCAGAGGAAATTGGTTAGTTGGAAAGGCCAGTGTCTCATTAAGGAAGTATGTTCCTGTCCTTTGCCAGACTTTTAAAGTCTTGGCTCTTCTCTAAACAGCGCAAAAACCTTAGCCTGGGCAGCTCTTCTGAAAATGATCTCAGCTTTCCTCTGCATCCTGCTGAAGAGACACTTCGTTCATCTCATGAGGGACTCTGGAATCATAAGGGGAAATTCTTCCTCAGTAGTCAGAAACAAACCAGCGGTTGGTGAGGCTTCATTTGGAAGGATCATTCAGTGAGAGATAAAAAGGCAATGCAAGAAATATGCCATAATGTGGCATAAAGCTGACCTCTGAATTCACTGCAGCTGGATGTGCAGCCAACACACAGACTCAGGACAGGAATGAACCTCTGGAAGCCCATGCCCTAGGGAAACATCAGCATGGGACCCTTAAATCTTGGAGCATATTACATTATCAGAAAAGCAGAGAATCACTGGGAAGGATAAACAGCCACAAAGTTTACCTGAGTGTCTGATGGTGCATCCTCAGACGATTCAAAAACCACTAGAATTCTTACTTTTAAGAATCACAACTTCAGCTGTCACTTTCTTAGAAGCAGCAGATTGAGAAGGTTAGATTGAATCTCTTTTTCTTTCTTTTATTTTTTCTGGTTAATCATTAACATGAAACTCATATTTATTGATATTATCATTAAGACAGTAAATTAAGCTGCAGGTTCTATTCTCCATTATTAACAGTGAAAATGTCATATGGTTTTTATGTTCAAAACCATCTCTACTTCCTAGTTTAGAGACACTTTCCCACACATTCTGTTTAAAAATTTGAAGGAGAAAAAGTGGGGGGGGGGGAGGGAATTGTTCCATCACTGACAAAAGAGTAGGAATTTGTAAACCCATTGGCACTTCTATTAAAAATCTTTCTACCTAAAAGATGTGTTTAGTTATGCCCCACAAAAAGACATGTCCTTTCTCATTTTTTTCATTGCCACGATATTTTATATAAATAACCTGTTTGATTTAAAGGATGTACCTCCTTTTGGTCTGCATGTAGAATGTCATTTTTGCATGGTAGTGTTGCTGTAGTAACAACTCTGGGTAGACAATTACATAAACCCATAGAATAACATCTTAGCCAAAAGTACTACAGAATGTCTTTCCTAATATAAATTCCTTTTTTTTTTTTTTTGCCCAGGGTGTATAGTAGACTCCCCTTCCCTGGAAACTCTATGGATTATGAATAACATTATTTTATCTGAAGAATAATATAAAATTGGGAGAGAGAATAGAAAATAATAAAAAAATGACTCTGTCCAACTTTATGATTTTATCTATTTCTGTTATTTTTATGTATCATCCAATTAAAAGGTAGAATCCAAGTGAATGTCCTGTTTCATGTTCATTTTTTCCTGCAGTCCTAGGGTGATGAAGCTAATCTTCCACCGTTTGTTTTCATATGCATGTATAGGAATCCATGGACCAACATCGACTTCTACAAACACCCAGAGCAGAACTTGGCATGGTACTAGAGGGAATGGCATTTTAGAAAGCAAACAGAAGGGACACTTCAATGTAGGCTCAACTGCACTCCACCAAGGTATGGGATACTTGATGCCCTTTAGTATTCCTGCCTCTTAGAGACTGAAGAAGCCCTTTCTGAAAAACATCACATTGTTTGTGAAATTGTTCTTCCATTACATAAAGTGTCATTTAGGGGCTGTCTCTTGGAGTGGCCTTAGTTATTCACACAAGACCAGTGAAGGAAAAACATTTAAGTATATACTTAGCATAATCTCAACTTTGCTCTTCAGCTTTTTTTGCAAGGAGCATAAAAGTTCTCCAGAGCAAGGAGCTGTGGGCTGTGTCCTCTGTGCATTGCAGCCATGACTATCTTAGTTACAGCAGCTGAGATATGCACAAGGAACCCTCAAGATTAGTTCTACTGAGGTTCCTCCATCAGAAGGGATAGGGTGGGTCATTAGGCTCTCACCCCAGCTTCCAGCCATATCCTTTCATCTGCCCCAGATAGCTCAGGAAGTGCTAGAGTAGATAGACTATGGAAGGTAAACTGAAGAGAGACTCCATCTATATAGGCACAGGAAGTTATCATCCATGCTGGGATGAGAATTTTCAATGACCCAGGGGTGGGAGACTACCCATACTCCTGCAAGTAGCCCCTCACCTATGTTGCTGCAGGTAAGCCTGCAGCAACTAAGCTAGACTTCGGTGGAATTGTTGCTTTGTTCCACTGTATATGCTCCCCTGGGTGAATAGATATTTGTGTCTGTCTTCCAATAAAAGTTTAATGCAACACAGGAATGGAACAGAACCAAAGATGAATTTGGGAGGGAGAGTTGTGTGGTCCCTGCTGTGGGGGATGAGACATATAAATAAGGCTAAGGTGTCTGAGGCTAGAGTGTCTGTGGAGTAACACATGTGTGGCTATCCTATCCTTTGTCAATTAGTATATAATGGTGTTCATTCTGACAGTATTTAGAAGTCACAGTGTCCCTGATATAAGTGATAACATGTACAGTTAATCTATCCATCTAGTGTGAAAAAACCTGTGGGAGAGAGTCCTATGGGAACATCTTCTTCTGTCTTATGAGACAATGTGCGGCCTTGATGAGTGTAATCTGCCGAAGGCCTACAGGGACATCCTGAGAACTGAAGAGGAGGCAGAGGCCTTACTGCTGTCTGAAAGGAATATGTATGGAACAGGACAATAGGGGAGTTGCAGGAGCCATTGAACTGTCCTTACTTAGGATGTTATGATATTCAATTGAGGCTGGGTTGTCTGCCCAGAAAGAACTTTCCCAAATACAGAATTAAAATCAGAAAAAAACAATTACAAAAACAAAAACATGAAAATGCTTCCCTGCATGTTGGTCTCTAAGTCAGAACATAGAGACAGACTGTGGAAGGCTAAACTTTGTAGTTTGTTGAATTCTGAAGCCAACTGTTTCTTTCTAGGTCTTCAGAGATGCTGCCAATCCTCTGTAAAAAATGTCATTACCAATGTCCCCTCCATGTATCAAAGACCACCTAACAAAAACTTCAACACCAAACATGAGAAGCAGTCTTTGAGTTGTTGGTTAGGCTTGTCCAAGAGACTCCCAAAATATACAGGCTATTTCTATTGCCCTTGGTAGACCCCATAAGTGGAAGGTAAGTCCCTATTTCTGAAAATACCATTCATTTTAGATACAGAGCCCAGAAGCTCCTGAGGTAGAACTGATCTGAGTTTATCTTCCCGGAGCACTACCTTTTATAGTACCAGAAGGCACAATGCAACAGTCCTATCCAGCTCTAGTGCCTGTGACCCTACAATAACCACTATGAAATTCTTCAGAACATCATGAGGTAAGGCAAAGGATAACATACAAAATGTGGTTGAGAAAAACCTCTCACCAGCCTGATGTAAAGGTTAAAATAACAGCTAAAGAGAAAAGATGCTGTATAGTGAAACAAATGCCCGCAGAAACCATGAAATTCAGTGTTGGGAGTGGGCTGTCTGCCTATCACCTGTTGGCCAGAGAGCCCTGATACTCCACAAACAATGCAGACCATCTCCCTGGCCGTTGGTTGACTATTAGAACTAAATGGTAAGACCATATTTCTAAAAACACTATGTACTAGGGATGTGAAACATGGGGAAACTAAGATGGACTGAGCTAGAAGCTTCTTCCTTGATGGCTAGCTCATGTAGAGTCAAGAGTTGCTACAAGGACTGCTGGGAAAGAGATGTCACCAGTGGACCTACTTCACTACAGATCTTTGGGCTATACTATTAGCATGACAGGAAAGGACAGCCATCTAGTGTTATAATGGCATGAGTGTTAAGAATGTAAACAACTATTTTCACTTGATTTAAGATCTGATAAAATTCCCACAGAAGGTAATTCACATCAGGCAAGGTAAATCCAGTGACAAGTCCATGTCTAGGGAGGACATAGGTCAGAGTTGGGAAGATAGCATTGCTTTTTGTTTGTTTATTTGTTTTTTGCTTAATGAATATGATTTGCCTATCAAATTTCTTTCTAAAAATTTGTGTTTATATCTGTAAGATTATTGTTTCTGTCATCTTTGGTCATAGAAGTTTCTTGCAGTGAGTGGTGCTTAGTGTATATACTTTTATTCTACCAAACTCCAGAATAAGTGATTTTTGTTGTAGCAGAGTGGTCCAATGTCCACAAGTAAAAGAAAATAGCCAAATATCTATGTCAATCCTATCAAGACTCAGAGACCATCATGGAAAAAAAAAAGGGTAGAAGGAATGTAAGAGCTGAAGAAAGAGTGTCATGAAATGCTGCACTTTTAAGAACAACAGCCATTACTTACCCTTACCCAGAGTAGCTGTGTGTGAGGCTAGAGACCCTCAAGATTAGGTCTACTGAGGTTCCCTTACAGGAGTTGTCAGGGATGTTCATTAGATACATACCTGAGAATCTAGCTACTCTCACCTGTAGCTCCATTCCAGCTGTATAGAATTCTATTTCAGTTGCAGAATTACATAGTTACTCTCAAGAGGTGCCAGAGTGTATGAGTGTGAAATTTAACTGAGATGGGGTCTCATCTATGCAGCCATGGGGACCACCCATGCTGCAGTGAGACTTTTCAGTGATAGAGTTGTTTTGGGTTCACCCACACTCCTGTAAATAATCGTTCAATTATCCTTTTATAGGCAAAATAAACTCACAGGTTTCCTAAGTGAGACTTGGGTATCATTGTAATTTACGTCTGTCTGTAGTTAACACCCTGTGAGGCTGGGTAAACATTTGTTCGTGTGTCCCCAAGTAAAGTTCATTCAATACCAAGTACTCTGTTCTTCAGAGAAGATTCACAATTAAATGCTAAATGAAGATACAATTATTTCCATTTTAATATTTGTTATGAGGAAACATTTATGACATGCTTCTTAGACATTTAAGAAAAAGAAAACTTTGAAGACTGAACAACACAGGAAAAGCTCTATTTCAAACAGGTTCCATTTACCTGTGCAGGAATAATCATCAATCCTGATGTATCCAGTCTTGCAGATACACATAAAAGAACCAGGTGTATTCACACACATGGTGTTCTCACGACAGTAGTGGCGCCCTTCCGCACACTCGTCAATGTCTACAAAAGAGAAAAAGGTCAGAGGTCAATGGTTGCCAATATTCTAGAGTGTCCCTATGATTTTCCTTGCCAAGAAGAGAGGAATAACTACTAATTGAACTGTAATTTTAAAGAGCATTCAAAAATATTTTCTCTAATAAAAATGTTTGATATTCACAAGACAAAAAGCATGTGAGTTTTTATGAGCAATTCTTGCCAAGGTTTCAAATAGGTCTGCCAATTTAAACTTGCATTGTTACGAGTAGCTTTTGAAATCTTCAGTGCATTCATCTACTTGTGTTTGATAAAATGAATCAAAAATTACAGATCAGGTTGCCTTAGTATCCTGAAATCTTCAGTCACTGAACCATTCAACTCCTTTCTCTGTTTAACTGACTACTCTGTACACCTGGGGGAGGTCTTGAAAGAGGTAAATGAAGTATTGACTGTACACAGAACTTGAAGAACTTCACTTGAAAGTAAGAATCCAAGAACAGCAGTTCGGGGGCTGGAGAGATGGCTCAGCGGTTAAGAGCACTGGCTGCTCTTCCAGAGGTCATGAGTTCAATTCCCAGCAACCACATGGTGGCTCACAACCATCCATAATGAAATCTGGTGCCCTCTTCTGGCCTGCAGATATACCTGCAGACAGAACACTGTATACATAATAAATAAATCTTTAAAAAAAAAGAACAGCAGTTCATCAGAGATGCAAATAGAGCAATAAGCATCCTACTAAGTGTCTGAATACAGACAGGATTACAATATGAGGAAGAGATACAGATAAGAAATTATGAAATAGTAAAATATAACATGGAAGCTTGTGCATGTTCATACTTCCCTCAAGTTTTGAGTTATAAAAGCTTATAGATGTTAAGACATACTAGGCAAAGGTATTAATTATGTAGACTGTTAATCTTAACAATAACCCCCCTTATTTAATTGGACCTCTCTACATGGAACCTAAACCACTTACTGAATACTTGCTATCGAGAACCTACATTCTGACCTGCGGAGGCGGCTCAATCAGGAATGTACTTGATGCATGAACGTGAGGCACCTAGTTCAAATCCGGGTGTGTGTGAAAAGCAGAGCAGTGCTATGCGCCTGCAATCCCTGTGACTAGGAAAATGACATCAGTCAAGCACAGAAAGCCAAACAGCATCTAGAAAGGCTGTCCTCACAGAAGACGGAGAGAGTAATGGGTTGTCACAGAGATGGTAAAGCATTAGTGTTAAATCAGATCAGAGAAAGAACTTCTGATGGATTGCTTCACTGTACAAAGACTGCAGTTAACAACAATGAACATTTTAAAAATGTAGAAATTATTTTGAAAAATTTTACCAGAAAGAAATAATACCCAACCTGAATTGAGTATTATATAATGCATTGATTATTAAAATATTATTTGACATTCCATTAATATGAAGAATTTTTTTTGCATTAAAGTATCAGGCAAACTTTAAAAGTAAAAAATGCAAGCATTAGCTGAGCCTCTCTGCCCAGCCCGAACATCTTTCACCAGGGCTCAGCTGCACAAGTCTGTCTGATCCTCCCCTCCTGTACCCTCTCCAAGTCCTCAGGTCTAGCTAGCCCTACTCCTAAATCTTAAACCCTATTCTGGCCACCCTTGCCTGCACCACCCCCAATTCTAGGCTTCTTCCAGGATCTCCATTCCTTCCCACAACCAACAGGCCCCTTCCATTGCACACTGAGCCTCTCCACTTAGCCAGATCCTGTACTTCCTTCCGTCTAGCTAGGTGAGTCTGCCTACTCCCTCCCTACATAGATCCTCCCCAAGCACCATATCTACCCACAAACTCCAGGATTTTACCAAAATGCACATCCTCCTGCATGTCAGTTCAGCTTCTGTCCATCTTATTTCATTCTGCCTAAGCCATATCCAACCCTTAGGCCCTGCCTGGCCCACACACCCTATGTCCTGACTCAACTTGTTCTGTACATGTCAGTCACAGAACTAATAAAAGAAGCTGACAAGCCCAGACTTCATTGAAAAATACAAAAAAGTGCAATCAAGCTATCAAGGCAGTAACTCTACACAAAAATCCATCTAACCTTTAGAATTAAGTTCAAAAACTGCATCAAATAACTCATGAATTTTTTTTACTTATTTATTCAATCAATTTAATCCCAATCCTAGCCCCCTCCCTGCTCTCCACCCAGTCCCACCCTCCCATCCGCTCCCCCCCTTTCCCTCTCCCCTTCTTTAAAGAAGCCACAAAGAAACAGCAAAACAAACGTAAAGAGCAGGGATCAATGAGTGATGCTCAAGGCAGCACAAGCTTAAGGCTGACAGACATGATAAAGACAATCCCGAGGCTGAAAATGGAATTCAGTGAAGTTAGAAACATTGAAGAGTTCTCAAGCTGAAACAAAAATGAGATTTAAAAAGCCAATAACGCAACTACAGAACTCAAGGGAACATGTTGCAAGTAGAATGAAGCAAGCAGAAGACAGAATATCAGGACTTGAAGATAAAGTACAGGACCTAGTCAAAATAAGCAAAGAATTTGAAGTTTTTATTGAAAACCCAGGAAAGGAACATACAGGAAATGTGAGACAACATGAAAACATCACACCTTAAAATTATAAGAATAGATTAAAGAAAATACCAGGTCAATGTCATAGGTCAGATCTTAAACAAGATAATAAACAAAACTTCCTAAAACTATGGAAAGCCATATCCAAACAAATACAAGATGTACACAGACCACCAAAGAACTAAGATCAGAAAAGAAGCTGCCTATGTCACATTCATTATGAAAACACTAAGAATACAGAACATATAAAAGTATATTGAAAACTACAAGGGTGAAAAAACAAAACAAAAGTCACATAAGAAGGAAAACCCACCAGAATAACAGCTTTTTTTTTCCCACTGGGAACTTTGAAAATGAGAAGATGCAGGAACAATGAATTCTAACTCCTAAAAGACTATGACAGCTTGAATTAGTATACCTAGCAAAACTATCTGCAATAACTAAAGGAGAAACTGTCCATGGTATAAACAGCCTTGAAAAATTGTATCTAACAGAACAAATCTAAAGAAAATACAAGAAACAATATTTCAGGCTAAAGAGAATAATAAGCAAAGCCAGGACACAAAGTTATAATCATTGAAACACAAAGTACCACTAAGAACACAAAGAACAGCAGCAAAAAAGTTAATAGCACGGTGGTTGTGATCAACACATAACTTTCAATAATTACTTTAAATACTAACAGTTTCAATTCTTCAATCAATAGACAGAGGCTGGCTGGGTCAAGAAACAAAATCCATATCATCTGTTGTCTATAAGAAACACATCATACCTTTAAAGATAGTAATCACTTTACAGTGAAAAGATATACAAACGTACTCCAAAGAAACAGAACCAGGAAGCAAGAAGGTGTTACTACCCGAATATATTACAAAATAGACTTCAAACTAAAACTTACCAGAAGACTGAAACAAGGGCATTACATACTAATGAAATGAAACAATTAATCAGAAAGACACTTCTATCCTAAATGCGCAAATTCTGGTGCACCCAACTTCATTAAAAGTGTACCATTGGACTTAAAGTGACAGATTAACATCAATCCATTAATAGTAGGTGATTTTAATACCTCACTTTCTCCAATAGACAGGTCATAGGTCATCTGAACAGATACACCAAAAACTAAATGACATCATGAATCAAATAGACTCAACAGATACTGACAGAATATTCCACCCAAATACCAAAGAATATGTAGTCTATTCAGCAACAAATGAAAACTTCTCTAAAATAGCTCACATTCTGGAACACAAAACAAATATTAAAATTCAGGAAGGTTAAACTAACTCTGCACATTCTTTCTGACCACATTGCAACTTAAAATTAACAGCACACAAATCTTTAGTAAATACACAAACTGGTGGAGATCAAACAACTCATTGCTGAATGATTACTTGATCAAAGAAGAAATCAAAAAAGAAATTTAAAATTTCCTTGCACTAAATGCAGGGCACAAGAGATCATGTGATTGCCAGTTGTGGTATGAGTTTATTAAAATAACCAATTATGAGAATGTTTTTGTTTAATACCAGGATTGAGGTTGCTTAAGAGGAGAAAGAGCTACAAAGAAGAAAGAGTTTGCTGCTCTCCCAGCTGCTGGTGCTCCCCCAAACTGCTGATCGTTCTTCCTGCTTCTGTCTCCTGGTTTTCTGGATTTTTACTGAAACTGGTATTGGCCCCAAAGAACCCAACAACCCTAATCAGCAGGAAGTAGCCAAAGAGAACTATGTCCCTTCTCCCTTTAACCTTCTTTCTCTCCCACCTAGTGTTAGTGGGTTGGAAGGAACAAGGGGTGAGAGGAAAATGTTGGAAATAAATATAGCAAAATATAATATAGTACAAAAGTTTTTAAAAAGCCACTGGCTACAGCCAATCCCAACCAACACATCAATAGTATAAATCCTGTACCTAAGCGCAGGGATTTTTGCAGAAGAGGGAGTTGAAAGACTATAGTACTCAAAGGAACAGGAAGTTTGCCATGAAATTATGTCTCTTAGAAGTGTCAGAGAGGCTACACCCACTAATTCTCATCAACATGGCCGCCTAAACAAGATCTCAACAAGAGTAGCAATAGACATGCTAATGTGGAAGGAGGAACGCTCATGAGTCCTAAACCATATAAAAAGAATTACAGGCAAGTAGGGATGCTGAGAGCTTCCTTGGGGAAAACTATCCCAAGAAATTTGTCTATGATCTCCCAATTAGTTATCCAATCCCAAGGGGTCAGCCCTGAAATTATATAAATATAAGTGCCAGTATACAGACTGAGTATGTTGTATTTAGAATGTATTTAGAATATATTCATATAACAATCAAAACTGTACAAATGTAGCTACAGTCCTCAAGCATAAGGTTGTGAATGAACTCAAGGTGAATATTAAGAAGTCTGTGTGCACAAGGGTCGAATTTAATTTGCAGATTGAAAGCCAAAATAAAGAATATAACTCAGTGAAAACACACTGACTACCCCAAGCAGGGATCACTCTGCACATACCATGGATCTCCACAAACAAGTGCATCTCTTGAAAGAGATGGGACAGCAGCTTCAGTGGCCAGAAAAAGACTGTATAGGTCCTGTCTTGAATAAGTGCTTTACAAAGGCAGCATGCTATAGAAAAAGCCCATTCCTGAAGAAATTGCTGCCAGCCCTGACAAATCACACTTGTGAGCATCTAGGAAGCATCCCGAGAACACTTAAAGAAAGCATTGTGAACTTCTATTTTACCAAAATCCTATGGGGCAAAGTGAACAAAACAGACTGTGAATTAAGATTAATTTTGCTAATGTGATCCTAGTACAGCAACAGATGGTAGAAAATGTCAGTTATAAGCATAAATAGGAGTAATTTGTGTGAGGGTAACCTGACCTAAATACAATCATTTACTGCTATATCTCCTGGGATCTACAGCCCACAGAGATGTGAGATCCTGACCTGCCCCATTTCCGCTTGTGGATTCCTCCCTTTAAGCTATCAAATCACTAAATAAAACTCAAGCAAATGTCGATGTGGGGTCAGAAGGCAAAACCAAGCAGCCTATTTAATGGGAACCATTTAGAAACTTCAATCTGGATCTCACAGAGATGTTGAGTCTGTGTTCTAAAGCTATCAAAAGGCAAGCTTAGAGCTTGGGGCAGAGTCCTGAGGGAGAAAAATGTAAAATACCAACCTCCCATCAGTACTGTGAACAGAACATGCTTTGTTTCCTCCAGGAATCTTGCCTTCAGAGGAAGCCCCACAAAGCCGAGTTTATATATTAATGTTGCAAGTTCTAGGAGAGTCATTTCCACTAGCGTGTACAGAGTCTTGCAGACACATGATGCATTTGAAAAGGAATATGGCAGAAAACAATAGTGAACTTGGTCCACAGTATATTTTTGCTTCCAGAACCAACTTACAACTTAAATGAGCCAAATTCTCACATTCAGTTTTACTGTTCATAAATTTATCAAATGTCTTCTTATGAAAAAAAACTTTATTAGGTATTTAGTCATATTTTGATGATCTTAAGTGTACAACTATGACCACAACTTATGCTAAGCAGAAAGAATTTTTTTCTTAACAATTCAATGAACATCTTTGTTTCAGCTGGTTGCAAAATTAAGAGTAACTCTCCCAGTCCAGTTTCTCTAGTTTTCAATAGAATCTGGAGGTATTTGCTGTATGGCAATATATCTCATGTCTAATTTCAGTGGAATATAATATTTGAGGACACAAAATTGGCCAGGACATTGGCTGGCCACAGCTGTATATTTATTGGATGAGTCAATAAACCCTTCAAGACTTTTCACCTTAGAGGTCAAAGGGGAAGTATCATCATTTGTCCTGGTCTAACCTGATGCTCAATTTGGCAGTGATCCCACCTTGATCCTAGGACAGGTCCAGATATTCCCTGGGATGTGGTTTTCTGCTGAAGGGGCAGACACACCCTCCTGTTCTTCTTGAATATGGATTGACTCTCAGTTGGGTGGGGAGCCTAGAATGGCATTCATTGCCAACACAACTGGCAACTCCTCTCTCAAGTCCTTAGTCCCATCATCACAGGATGATTTTCAAGACAGTGCCCATTTTTCAGAGTTTCAAATCTAACGGAGAGAAAGTGACCAATGTGGTTGTGGTGACTTCAGCTTCTCTGCAGTTTTGTAAGACAGGAAGTGTACTTCACTAAAGACAGAAGTAAACCCTGTTCCTGACACTTGGACACTTTCTTTTGGGCCTGGGAACCTTAAGCTGATCTAACTTAGAAACAAGAAGTTTATAAATCCCCCATTCCCTATCTGAAAGCTGATAGAAAATCTATAATTAATCAGAAACACAGAGTTTTAGAGCTCAGATGAACTTTATAAATTATATAACTTAACTGGAGTAATTATGATCAAAGAGAGAAACAAGGGAATTCAGAGACAAAGAGATGGTAGGGCTCAGATCTCAAAGCTGAAGAACTGAACTCTATTATACGTGAAATAGAGAAGGTTTAAAGGAGAAGGTAATTGAATCGTGTGTGTTTTTGCAAACCCCTACCAGTAGAAGTATCAGGCAGTTACTGAGTGGGAGCCACAGAGATAGTATTTCTAGATTAAGGTCCAAAATGAATGAATGTCCTTTGTGACCTGTGGACTTGTTTCTGGATTAAACCTGGTAGCACTGAGCATGTAAGTCTCTACTCTCCCTCTCCCCATCACCACTCTGCCCTACTACCTTGAATGCCAGTAAAACTGCTCTTTTTCTAAATTATGCTACATTTCCAAAGTGATAGCATTTATCTTGACTTTACCTTGAAAAAGCATTATGTGAGCATTTTAGGGAACACTAAGGGCTTCTTGCTCAGCCAGTACAATCTTGAGGTCCTGCCCTTTGTTTCTAGGACTTTACATATTGAAGAATAATATAGACCAGCATAAGTTATTGCTAAGCTTTGGCTCAACAGCTGTGAACTACCCACTGGGAAAAGCTGATAAAGAGATCATCAACGTAATTCACTAACCAGGAACAGACTAAGTTTTGAGGAACTTGGATCTGTAATGAGATATTGGAGAGCAACATTTGTAGAGATAAGAGTGTTTTTAAAATATAAAATTTACAAATCTAAATAGGCTTCTCGGCACAGAACACAATGCCATTTACAAATAAGCTGACTTGAAGGAGGACCCACATCATACATTGTGAAGTCAGTGGCATAAATGAGGCTACTTACCAAAATAATTCTTATATATTAGCAATCACATCCACCTGAATGCAGGTTAAAACATATTCCTGCACATACAAGATTTCATTTACCACCCTCCCAAAAGAACCTCACTAATTGACTTCATTCTTTTTTTTTTATATCTTCCGACTCATAAATTTTATGGTACATTTCAAAAGAATGAGAATTCTTTCATTGTATTAACTTTCTTGGTATTTTTAATTGAATATATTATTCTTGGGCTTGAGATGAGAGAGTGAGAGAGAGAGAGAGAGAGAGAGAGAAGTGGGAAGAAGGAAGGGAGGGGGAGGGGAGTAAAATTTGAGGGAAGAATAAGAAAGAATTCTAAAATAATACTTATGGATAAAGTTAAAGGAAAGAATATTCAAAAGTTGGGGTTCACTGTCATGAGTACTTTACCCATAGAGATTCCATCTCTTCCCTCTATATCCGAAGTACTAACTGAGACATGATAACCAAAAAGCTTGCATAAGGCAGACAAGTGTCAGTATTCGAAGGATCTGATTGGGTTTTTCTGATAAAAGACACATATAACAATAAATCACAATGCTGTTTAGAAGGGTAACACAATCTCCAAATCTAGCCTTGCAGGTAAGGAGAACATGACATCTAAAGGGAAGATTAATGGAGAAGTGCTATTATCTAGGAGAAAAGGGAAAGAAGGGAGCTTTTACACTAAGGGAACTATGCACGCCACTGGAGGCGGGGAGATGCTGCTGGGTATTTACAGTAGCTCATGGAGTAAGCAAGTGACGTTGTGCAAAAATCTGGTAAAACCTACAAAAGTCCTTTCACATCCTTTGATTGGGGATTATCTACAGCAATTTCATTAATGGTACGAACATGTCATATGCATGTGCTATGAAATTTAAAATGCCTAATACATGGCACATGAAGGTAAATCTGATTCTCGGCCACTTTGTTTTCCCACTCCTAAGCTGTAACACAACCACTGTTTCCAATGTCTTGTGCAGTCTTCCAGGTATCATCAGTGCTTATATATAAATGTGTGTGTGGAGGAAGGCATTGCTTATCAATATCTTTTTAGTCACAGAGCAGAGGGGAGATCAAAGTACAGTAAAACTTGATATTAGGAGGGGGTCCACTTAGTGGGTTCAGTTCTTGTCTTTACTGCCCATAAAGTGAAGGCAACTTGACTTGGCAGAATAAAGAAATACAATGGATGTAAAATTGCTAGTGTCTAAGTCTGGGATAGACCCCATTCCAATTTTTCTAGCAGAGCTGCCTTATCTTGCCTCAATGGAAGAGGAGGCACTTAGCCCTGATGTGGTTAGGAGGGCGGAACTGGGAGGACGGAGGGGGGGATGGGGATTGGAATGTAAAATAAACAAAAAAAAAACTTAAATAAAAAAAAGTCTTGTGTCTTGGTACTGATTGGCCCCCTGTAAATTAGGTAGAGAGGTTCTCAGGGATGGCACCCTCTTTCTTTCCATTAGAACTGAGGGTGTCGAGGCAGGGAAGGAACTGGACAGATGCAGTACAGAGATCATGGCTTGTGGCTGCTGGATCTGAAGTGCTTATATTACATCCGGGCAGGAGTGTCCAACGAGATAGGTGGCTCCACCTCTCACTCAGCAGGGGGAACTGAGATAGAGCTCAGACTTTGGGAGTTCCAAGCCATAGGGCAGTAACTAAAGGCATGTCTCTGGAAGCACCATCCAGGAAGAAGGGATGAATGAGGAGGGAAAGCTCCTAGGGAACTCTGAGGAATCCACCTCATGAAGAGAAAATAAAGACTTATTAGGATCAGGCAGAGTCAGCAGCAAAAGCTGGAAGAGTTGTATGGAAGCAAGATGAGCCCTAGCAGTAGCAAATGCCATCACACTCTCTGTATCTGTAAATGCCTTTCTCGAAAGGTGAAAGTCACAATGCAAAATTTCAGTATCCTTTGAAAATGGTGAATAGGCCTGTCTCAAGCAGACTTTTTCTTGCTGTGATAAACACATCACCAAAACAAAAGGTAGAAAGGGCTGATTTCAACTTATAGTGTATAGTTTATTCTGAAGGGAAGCCAAGGCAGGAAGCAGGGGGCCCAAATTGAAGCAGAGGCTATGGAGTACTGCTGCTTATGGCTTGTTCCAGGATCACATTCAGCTACTATTCTGCAAGGACCACCTGCTCACAGGTGGTCCTCCCACAGTGGGTTCGGCCCTCCCACATCAGTTATTAAAGAAAATGCCTCACAGACTTGCCTAGAGCCCAATATGATGGAGGTATTTTCTCAACTGGGGTTCTCTCTTCTCAGATGATGCTCACTAGCTCACAAGTTTACACAAACCTAAATAACACAAGGCCTATGACCTTGAGCTAATACCCAGGGATACATGTATAAAATTTTAATTCAAAAGGTAACTATACAACTAAGGAGGATTGTAAAATCTTCCAGTAAGAATAGTGGAGAAAGCACTGAACATATAAGTGGGTAGTATGAGCTTCCGGGGCTATTCTGAATGTCACCATAAAACAGAAGACAATATTTATGTGATATACAAAGGAAAGATAGTGGGATTTGTACCCAAAAACTTATATGTGTTGTTCTTGCCTTAACATCATTGAAGATCACTCTCTCACATATTGGAAGCTACCTAACCCTCTTAAATATATTCTTTTCCCAAGTAAACTGTGGATTATATTATT
This sequence comes from Lophiomys imhausi, assembly GCA_907164525.1. Classification (NCBI taxonomy): domain Eukaryota; kingdom Metazoa; phylum Chordata; class Mammalia; order Rodentia; family Muridae; genus Lophiomys; species Lophiomys imhausi. The sequence continues at coordinate 1,091,467 of CAJQZJ010033498.1, read as the reverse complement.
TGCAACTCAGAACTCAGATCCATAGAGAGTAGTATCATGAAGACAACGTAAATAAACGTTTGAGAGAAAAGAGTGGCCAATAAAGGTAAATACTGCCTAGAGGCCAAGCAAGATATTGACTAACAGAAATCTGGTCTAGCAATACATACAGAAGTTAATGGGGGCCCTGGTGAGACTGGTTAGGGAGGGGTATGGGATTAAAGAAATCTAGACTGAAGTTGATAAAGGAGAATGTCTAATTTGAAGAAATAGAGATAGCAGAAATAGGTCACAAATTTAAGAAATGGAACCAGAAAGGGGAAAGTGACGGCATACAACCTAGAAGGGCTGTGGAGCAAAGAGAGAAGCAAACGCATTGAAATGGAGGTAGCTGAGACAAACAGAGAGAAGCAGGAAGCCACATCTGAGAGGACAGTGACTGCACCTAGTTTCTCTGAAGACAGAAAGAGATGAAATTTGTTTCTTAGATGGCTCCATCACTCATGGGAGAAGGGTTTCCATCCAACTAAAACTAGGAGGGAGGAAGAAAAGGGTGGGGATAGAGTAAGAGGTCGGCTGAAATGGAAAAGTGGATGGAGGGCGGTATTGTCTATTTCTGTTTCAGTAATAGAGAAGCTATCCACTGAGAGTGTAAATAGACTGACTCTGGGTATGGAGAAGGTTTGCAATGATGTATGTGGGAAATGAAGTAAACTGAGTTGGAATATACAATACCATTACCAAGCTTAGGGTAGGACTGGCCAGAATATCAAAGTCTGTGGACTGCAGCTGAGATCTTAATGACATTTTTGTTGTTGCTGTTGTTACTGAATTCGGTATTCATTAAACTTAACACTCACAGCAACCTTGTGGCCTAGAGGCAGTAAACTGTTGCCTGCTTTGCAGCCAAGGAACACAGGCCATTTCACAAGTTCCTCAAATGTCATTTATAAGTTTGTTATGGTAAATCTGGAAGGGAATCAAACATGATTACCTATGGTTCCTTCCACAGTCTGGTCCTCTATTCAAGTTCAGTCTGGTAAATTTCTGGACAAAGCCTACTGCTTCAGAGAACTCCAAAGCACGTCCCATTTGTTCCTTTCTCTAGCTGTTCTCTGCCAGTTTAAACTGGATTCACATTGCCAGGCTGACAGGAAGCCCCTGTTCCCCACAGTCACTTCCCTGACCTCTTGCCATGGGGATTCCATCTGTCTCCACTCCAGCACCTTCTGTCTGTGCTGGATAGTCAGTGTCCTGACCGAATCCAACTTGCTTGAAACTAAGGAACAGACAGGCTCATTTGAATCATTGCCTTATTCTGCTAAATATAAAAATTCAACAGATTCAAGAAAATTATTTCCAAGAATGCATATCTTTATTTTTGAATATCAAAAACTTAATTAACAATTATATATTTGTTTGCCAGAAAACAAATATTTTAGTCCTTACACCATCAAAATTGCATCTACTTCGAGTTACTCAATTGATGAAAACATTAGATCAGTACCTTTCATGAACAATATAGAGAAAATCTAATTCCCACTGGTTCATTTACACATAGATCACTGACTGAAAAGCACTGTTAAATTTGGCAATTTTAATCAATTTTTAATGTCACTTGGGAATAATGGCTACCCAACAAATCAGTATATATAGGTAGCAATTGAACTGTGTTCCCTCTTCACCAGACTTGTGTCTGAGGTGTGAACACAAAGTTTAATTTAAACATGTACTTTCTTTCAGAGCCCATCCTCCATAGGAAAGGGCAATTACTTGGAGAGCAGCTAATACAGAATTAATATGGTTCCATATTTAAAGGAAAAATGAATAGCTCCTTATGTATTATTGAAACCCAGAGGTCTATTTTTATATCACACCAGTGAATAAGGGACAGAATTTAGACTCATCAGACTCTTGTCTGTTCAGCTGCACTTTGTGCTCATTAAAGAGAGCACTGGTCTCCCGACTGTCCCTGTATCAAAACACAAAGGACTCTTCTCCTGTGGAATAGTTATTGGCCTAATCAAGCTAGTGCCCTCTCTGTCACATAAATCAAATCTGTTGTTCTCTGAAGCACTTGTTTCATTTCTTTCTGCTTCCTGGGATCCAGTTCTTGTCACTCAAAACTTGTTCCTAGTTCTGTTTGTTACATAAACACTGAACCTGACACTGAATCTAATATGACACATCAGCCATCTTGTCCCATGTTGCCTCGAAAGAAATCCTACTATAGCTTAAGAACCATTAAATCAATTATACTTGCTTATTTGTGCAACCTGTACTCTTTTCAGATTCATTAGTTTCCCATCATTGGCCATGCCCACGCACTGACGGTCATCTTCAATACCTTTCTTTAATTAACAGATGCCCTGAAGAACATAGTAATCATACCATATGTTAGATTTTATTCTTTTTGAAAACTGATGAATAGAGAAACAGAATTGTCAAAAGAATATTAATAGTTCATCTCGAGCAACCAATTGTCAATTAGCCTCAAGCATATTTAACAAATGTACATAGAACATGTGACTTGGTTTCTTTGAAGGGAAGATGAAGTTGGAATTTATAATTTAATCTCTGTGCATACCTCATCTTCAACTTAATAGCACTGAAAAAAAGACTTTTCCTATAAGTTAATTTTTAAAATTATTAGTCATATGTGCCTTACATGTCACTTTAAATGGATTCTATTCTGGGAAAAGCCTTTTTTTCCCTGTAATGATTTGCATTTCTATAATGAAAGAAAAACCCAATAAATGATTTTTTTTATATGTTACTCCTGCAATTGATTTGTTTAGAATGAATTGCTAAATTCTAGCCACACTTTTTCTCTCTGATATTAATAAACAAAAATATTCATAGGTAATTACAAGTTTTTAACCAGCTATTTCTTTACACATGCACACACAAATGCAAAAATGAATCCCCAAAGTTACATTTAAATTCATAGTATTCACAAAATGAACGAACCATATATGCTCTGTGTTCAGTAACCAATTAGAACATTATTTAGACCAAAAGGGAGTTTGACACAGTAATTTGGCCATAGATGCAATCTGTAATAAATTAGTTACTGAAAAAGCTAAAGATCTTAGAAATGGCTTCAAGTCTGCAACAATTGTATCATCTAAACTCTTAGAAGAATATTTCCCCAACTTTCCACTAGTAATATAATATTTTACTTCCAAGAATAAAATGTTGCAAAATTTCACTGTCATTAGAATTATTAAATATATGTGAGAACATAACTTCAATGACAAGCTTTTACCAAGAACTTATCTTACTGGAAGGCATTTTTCTAAAATTAGTTTAAGCTAACTTTCTTCCCTAAAAACCTCATGAAACAAACTCTACTTATTAATAGACAAACAATGATACTCAGACATACCAAGTGCCCTGTACAAGCTCTCTCAGTAACTAGCAGGAGTAAGAACAAGTCTTGAACAACAGTATCAGAATTGCAACCATTTGTCAAAGATGAATAGATAATCATTTTATCTGCACAAACCTGTTATGTGCATTTGTCTACTAGAACTCAAATTCTTTCAGCTATAAAGAATAAAAATTTGAAATAAACAGGTGGAGCTGAAAAAAATCATACTGAGGGAGCTAACTCAGAACCAGAAAGACATATGCCATATGTTCCCTGTCATATTTGTATTCTAGTTCAAATCTCCTATTTTACTGTTTTTCCTTTTTCTCATCATGCTTTTGTGACTCTCCTAACACAGAGCATCCAAAGTAGATGTAATAGGCCCTGTAGTCCTTACAAGCTCACACATAAACCTTCCTTCACCTTTGCATAGAACCAACATTTCTATATATATATATATTGGCACTGCTTGAAAATAAACAGTGTGAACACTAAAATTTCTCTCCAGTTTAGCAATATGGCTGAAAAGTGCTGGAGAGCTACCTATTTATTAAGATGATAAATTAATGTATCCCATGCTTGAAAGCAATGTTTCTCAGGTTTTGTGTGTGTAGGGGAGTCACCTGGAGATCTTGTTACTATGCAGATTCTGACTCAGGTGTCAGAGAAAACACAGCATACTATATTTTTAATGAGGCCCCAGGCGATGCCTTACATTGCTGTTCTTTACACCCTGTGTTGAGTACTTGATATCAAAGTTTATTTGTTTTTTTAAACAAAACTGTCAAGAATATAAAAACAGGGGAACTTTTTTTTAAATGTGAAACAAAATCAGCTATTACAATTCTCATTGCCAACAGCAGATGGAAAATGGGCATATGATTTAAATGTTAGCTTTGATGGAAATTTTCCTCTATGAAACAAGCTTAGCAGGTTTCTCATCATGACTGTATGACTAACACACACTCTATACTTAGGGATAGTTTCCTGATGAAAGACTACATTTCCCAGCATCCCTTCTGAACAACAGAAGTCATTTCCACCCTTACAAGGGGCTGCATCCTATCTTTCCTTCATAGGCACTTTGTCCTCACATGTAGGAGACAAAGATGCTCCCTTGCTATGAGTGAACATGGGCAAGCCCAAGGTCACACCAAGCCTCTTCTTTCTTTCCTTCTCTGTCTCTCTACAGCTGCCTTGTAATAATCTAACCCTTAGCACATAGTGTGCTCTCGGTTACTTAGAAATAAATGGGTTCTGGACAAGCCTTCTCTATGTTAAGCCTGAGGTAAAGCAATCATAAAGTAAATTCCCAGGAGCTTATAGACCCAACATAGAGAGAATAAAGTGCTCTATGTAACAGCTAATCACTATTGATGACTGGAGTCCTCATTTCTTCTCTTTGTAGAATCTTGAGCAATCATGAACTCCAGTAAGTTGAAATCTGTATAGTTACTCTGCAGCACATGTCTAGGAGAGGTACTACTGCCTACCTGGAGTCACATGCAATGGTACACTGGCTGAAAGGACCAGTGCTTGACCCATGCTTCTTCTACTGGCTTTGAGAAACCACGCACAAGAAGAAATTCAGAAAAACCATATATATGATATTACTCGAGAGAAACATGCTTTAAATTTAAAAATACAAATTAAAAATCCTTTCTTTCTTCAGATATTAACTTGTTGGTAGTGTTCATGAGTTAATGGAAATTGTTTTTGGAGCAGAGAAACCTATGTGACAGGAAGTAAATGATGGGCAAGTCAAGAAAAGCTTCTGAGAAGTTCATATTCAGGATTCTGGTGGGAATTTTCCAAACTTCCACACTGTACTAAAGATCCTGAGAAGAAGACGAACCCATGTTAAAGACTCTAGAAGGCTGACTGTGAACTTTTTAGAGAGTTGGAATGCTATAGATTCAGGGCCACAGGAGCTAGCTTACTCCCCTTAACAGTCACCTATTGTATGCTTCTGTGTTAGACCTCATATCCTTTTGACTATCAGATAAAGATTCTTGGAATGTATTGACTTGGCAGGACTCTCCTTTCCCTCCTTCATATGGGAATGCCTCTTCCAATCTGATGAAGGATGTGGTAGTTTGAATGGAAATGGCCCCCATAGTCCCATAGAGAGTGGCACTATTAGGAGGTGTGACCTTGTTGGAGTAGGTGTGGTTTTGTTGGAAGAAGTGTGCCACTAGGGGCAGGCTTTGAGGTCTCAGATGCTCGGGGTATGCCTAGTGTCCCACTTTCTTCCTGCTACCTGCTAATCTGGATATAGAACTGGCAGCTCCTTCTCCAACACCATGTCTGCCTATGTGCTCTCATGCTTCCCACCATGAGAATGATGGACTAAACCTCTGAACTGCAAATCAACCCAATTTAAATGTTTCTTTATAAGAGTTGCCTTGGCCATGGTGTCTCTTCACAGCAATAGCAACCCAAGACAAAGGCTGAGCAAAAGGATGCCTCCGCTGTCTGTCTGATTGGCTTAGGACATTGGTTTTCTCCTGTTCTTAGAGAGATGGTTCTAATATAGACTCTTTGGGTTCTTTGGCTCTCAGATTACAGTTGCAGTATTGGCAGCTCTCCTGGGCCTGTGGCTTACCAACTTCAAACCCTGCTTCTACAACCTCACCAGTTAATTCCTCACAATAAATCACTCTGCTTCTGTTTATTTGCAAAATCTCGAATGTACAGCATCGTTCAAGTTTCTTTCTTTCTTTCTTTTTAAGAAATGTTATCCTAACATTCCACAGAGAGCGCATCATAGCTATAGCTTTGAAAGCAACCATATCTGTCAGGCGTCCCTAATTAATCCCATAGGGCTTAGTTCTCTGGGCCATTCATCCCAGCTGTATTAGTAGGCCTCTCATTAGTTCCAGTAAGGACTCTTGGGCTTCATTTGTAATCAAAGATTTCTGCTCATTCTGTATTTTCTTTCCCATCCCATAGAGAACTCTTCAAGGCCCTCACTCTGTTTATTTTTAGAGGAGTCAATTCAGATGCCCCTACATTCCATGGTTAATGATATGCTGATATTGCCTAAGTCAGGAATTGATGACTAAGAGAGTTAGCTGTGAGATCACAAGTAGCTGAGAAACAAAGGGGATAAAGGGAGGAGGAAGGAAGGGATGGGGAAGGAAGAGAGGAAGGAGGAGGGAGTGGAGAGGAAGTAAAGAAGGGAGGAGGAAGAAAGGAAAGAAGGGAGCAAGGGAGAAAAAAGAAAGAAGGGAAGAAATGAATTGAGAGAAAGAAAGGTAGGAGAAAGGGAGGTCACAAGGACTTAACTCCTCATATCTCTAATTGCAAGGAGCTGTTTAATGTAGGACTACAAATTTATTCCTTCTTTGAAATAAAAAAAAATTAACATAGCCAAAATGTTGTGAAAAACCAAATTGCATAAGGTAACCAAATAAGTAAACGAAAAGAGGTAAAAACAGAAAACCCAGCAAAGCTTGAGGACAAGTATAGATGGCATAGCGTGGACCCTGAATTGGCCAGTTGCTGTCTGAGTAAAGGAACCTGGACAAGTTGTTTAGGTTCCCAAGCTCTCCAGTTTCCTCACCTACAATGGAGACTACAACAATAAGGTTCAGGGCTGATTTCAGAAGAAGGGGTGGAAAGACTGTAAGAGACAGAAGCAGTGACCAGCAGACACTATCTCTGGACACAGCAGGGGGGCTCCACACATGGTCACATGGTGCTTATGACAACCTGCATGAGACCCGTGAAAGGCCAGTCAGAGAAAACTCCTGGAGAGGAGAAGGGAGCAGAAACTCCACCCTAGCTGGGGAGTTATCTGCAATTGACAGATGCTGGGAGAGAGAGAGTGGGTTTTCTTTAAGAGTGTAGCCCTTGGTAAGTAGACCACAGTGATCCAGTAGGAGGCTGCACATCTGAGCATGCGTGGGCAGCACAAGTTAGATTTGATGGTTTAAAAGAAGTATTTTATTATTACTAATTATTATTATATAATAATTATTAATTATTACCTTCTACTCTAACAGATGGCTCCTTTCACATATACACACCAAACACACACACACACACACACACACACACACACACATTTGAAGAAATGTCTCACAAACTTTAAAGTCTATCAATAGGCCACCAGCTACTAATTTTTACAATTATATGTGTCATTCAGTTATTTACATGATTCACTTTTGCAAAACATTTTCTCTTCTCAGGGCATCATCAAAGGCTTGGAAAGCAAAGCCCCAGTGACTGTCAGAAGTGTGAGAATCAGGGAACAGCTGCTTCCTTGTGATCGGTGTGGACAGATGTGGTGCTAATTTCCAGGATCCACAGCACAGAAGAGAACATTTCTGGATGAGCACTGGGGTCACCGAGTGAGAACTCCAACATGACCCTCTCAGGTAAAGAGAGAAGATAGCATCAAGGGGTCCAGACATTTCGAACTGAAAACAAAAACTGACAAAGTAGCAGAGAACCATTCTAAAAATACAACCCCCAACTAAATTTTGGACGTTTAGATATCATGTATGAACTGATAAGAGAAGAAATGAAGGTAAAGTATTTAAAACCATAGTGAAAATTCAAACAACTGGGAATGGGTAGAGGTCAATATATCTCTCAGGGGAAACGTGGTCAATATAGCATTCACAAGAAACTGAAATACAAACATATTTTCAGATATTTTAGTTCTTTTATATCTAAATGCTGGGCAAGCTGTGAGGTCATAAAAATCCTAATTTTATCCTATTATCAGCATGTCCCATTGTGTTTTTGTTGTTGTTGTTGTTTGTCAACATGACATCAACTACAGTTTTCTGGAAAAAGGAACCTCAATTAAGAAAATGCCTTCATCTGACTGATATATAGGCAAGTCTGTAGAGCATTTTCTTGATTAGTGATGGGTGTGGGCAGGACCAGCCCACTGCAGGTGGTGCCATCCCTGGGCCAGCGGCCTGGAGTTGTGTAAGGAAACAGGCTGAGCATGCCCACCGTGGAGAACAAAATGTAAACAGGGTTCGTCCACAGTCTTTGCTTCAGTTCCTGACTCCAGGTTACTGCGTGCATTTCCTTCAATGGACTACGACTGAGCCATGGAAACCAAATAGATCCTTTTCTTTCCGAGTTGCTTTTGGTCATTGTATTTTATTACAGTAATAGAAACTCCAAGTGATATCCTGCAAAGCCTTTCTTTAAAAAACAAGAAGGGACGTAATTTAAAAGGACAAAAGCAAAGGGTTGGGTCCTTTAGGTCTCCTCTTTTCCCCTCTCTGTCTTGTTGAGACCCCTGTCTTCTGTGATGTGCTCTTCAGAGCTACAAACGGGCTCTACCATCCATCAACTCTGCAACAAAATCAGGGATGCTCATGCCTCCAGTGTCAGCTGTCAGTATCAATGCCAAGGATGCCATACAATCTTTCTGGACTTTTCTTGATCCAACAGAAGTTAATGTAACTTGATTGTGTCTATCAGAAGTCTACATGTTGAAAATCTACTCTCTAAGGTCCTGTGCTAACAGTTCTAGCAGGCAGGGGGCCTTGAGAAGTACTGAGGAGTTTCAATAATGACGCTATAAAGCGGAGAATAGAGTGAGCATGTTTTCTCTGTGTCACCTTGGTCCTATTGTAATGTAGAAGGGAGATTTTTACCAGATGTGAGCAGGACTCAGAGCCCTGCTGTACGTACTTCACAAATCCCAGAAGTGCAAGGTAAATATACTTCTCTTGTTTGTAAAGTGACTGGTCTTGGGTATTCTCCTGTAGCCACTAAAATATACGAAGAAGCATTCAACATTTGCTTAAAATCCACTTTTCCCTTGGGTTCTGTGGCACTGCCTTCTCTTCTCTTTTGTCCTACATTTGATCTATCACATCACTTTTTAAAAATGCTCAGATATTCCTCAAAATTCCTTAATTCATTCCTTCCATCTCCTCGAATCATTTATATACTTAAGAATTTCATTGTATACCCATACTTAACTGAATGCCACAGCTATGCATATTTAGAAAAATATGCCATGAACAGAACCAACCCAGAAAAATTCTCCCAACCTCTCCCATGAGTGAGCTACATCAACATTCATCTACTTCTTGACTAACAACCAGAGAATGAACTTCCATGCCCCACTTCATTATCTGCCATCAACTGTCAATCACAGAACCTGGTAGTTTTACTTCATGGATGCTCTTAAGTGAATCCACCTCCCCATTGCCATCTCATCATCACTAGTTTCCCAGAATTCAGTCTTCCTCATATGCCTCACAGCTTGAAGTGATTTACTTAAAACAAATAGGCCCCCTTTGTGCCTCAGATGTGCCTCAATGAATCCCTGTTATTATTTGAATATGAAATGTCTCTCACAGGCTCGTGTTGGAAAACTTTGGGAAGGGCCCTGAATACTGTGACCTGATCCCTCTGGACCCCAGATTAGGCAGCACCTCACCCAAACACCAATTTCAAAAGACAAACCAAACAAAAAGAGATCCTTTATTAGATAAAGCAAAGAGACAAGGCGGCTGAATCTGAATTGGGCAGAAACAGCAGGAAATAGCTTTGCAAGTGTTAATTTTAAGAGGGAAAAGGGGAGGTATGTGTTAGAGGGAGCTAGGATGTGTTGGTAGGTTCTGGTTGGGAATTTTAATTAGCATAGTCAAAATAATGAATTTTGATTGCTGGAACTTGATGTTTTGATAATTGAACCTTGGTGATCAGCCTTAGAAATGAGTCAGGCAAAACAAAGTAGCCAATAAGGGAATAGAGCTTGGTGGTCAGCTTTAGGAATGTAATCTAAAGGTTTACCGAGAGAGGGGAAGGGTGGAACCTGCCAGTCCCAGGTCTGTCGTGCTAGGGACTCTGTTTGTGAGGCTAGGACCTGCTAGAGCCCCTTCACTTGTCCTCAGCAGCTGTCACAGTTTGGGGAGGCTGAGTAACCTGGGATGGGGATCCTCGATCCACAGAGCAGGTTACTTATAGGAGAGGAGTTGAAGGTTCTCAAGCTCTGTCTTGTGATGTCTGCCTCCTGACTGCCTACAGCCTGTGGTAGCTGCTGGCATTCCTGCTGGCCAGCATTGAATTGCTCTTGTCAAAGATCTTCTCTGCATAGTGGATTGTAAACATCTTTCTCTCGCTTTAAGCTGCCATTGCCAGGTGTTCTGTCATGGTGACAAGAAAAGTAGGTAATCTGGCAGCTTTGACATCCAAGACTGTGTCTCATCATGCCTCTCATACGCACCTCTGCTTCTCACTAGGCCGGCCCTTCATCTCCGAAAGTCCTTCTTTCCCCAGAAGCCTGACTCTTCCAAGTAGGAGATCCCTTCTTTCCCATCCTTCCTTCTGAGGCTAGCTGGCATCGTTCACCCTTCACATTTCAGATTTAAACTCTGCACACAAAATTTTCCTAATCCCCACATGCACCTAAACCTAGTAATCTATCTCTCTCTCAAGATACTTGACACATTTCGGGAAATGTTGTTTAAGAAAACATGTATTGTCTTCCTTGCCTGAGAGAGTATCAGCCATGTGTATCTTTGCTTATGGCTTCACATTCAGTACTAACCTTGTACAAGAGAGGCATTCAATAAATGTGTGTGAGGTGAATAAATCAACTCTAACATTTACTGATGCTGTAGTAGGTGCTGAACAGGCACACTACAGTCAAAATCAATAACTTCAATTATAGCTGTAGCATTAAAATAACCTCACAGATTTAGAAAAGAAAATGTATGTCACTTACAAACTATCATTCACCTACTTTTAATGTAAAATCTATTTTTTTACAGGGTCAAAGCTCTAGAAAACCAGAGGGTGATAAGTATCATGCAACACTGCATCAATTTTAAAATACATATTGGATCTAAAAAATCAACACAATCAACAAGTTACCAACAATGCTAGAATACAAATATAAATGAACTTTGAATAAGATATTGCCAAGGTGGGCTGGCAAGGTTGCTTGGTCAGTGCCCTTGGGTGGAAGGAGAGTACCAGCTCTTGTAAACTATCCTCTAACCTACACATGTGCACTGGCACTTATACAAGCATGTCACACACACACAAATATAGATGATAGATGATAAATGCAAATTTTTTTAAAAAAGAGAATGTGTCCCAAGAGGTTGACGATGTGACTCTGTTGGCAGAATGCATGCTTAGAGTGAAGGAGTCTTTGGATTGATTCCTAGTGCCGAGTAAGGTAGATGTGATGAGATTATACCTGGAATCTCAGAGCTTTGGTTGGTAGTGGCATACAGTACCAGAAATTCAAAGTCATCCTCGGCTATATACAGAATTCAAGGCCAGTCTGAACATACATAAGATCATGCCTCAAAATAACAGCAAAGGAAGATTTCCCTAAGTAAGCCAACACTGCGTGAATAGGCAGAAGTATAAAAGGTTTCGGAGCCCTCGGGTATAAAAATTCAAGATCTCCCCCACATCCTTCCATCATTTTCTTACGTTTTGAAGATTATATCTTCAAATGACAAGAACAAGGTTACAAGACATTTCAGCATGATACATTCAAGATGGAAATGGTTACATGCGGATAAAAACTCCCAGGGGAACAAATATTTAAGAGACTGAACTAGAGATAATGTAAATGGAGTATCTTGAAATCTCTAGCTTCTTAGTCAGTTGCCCATCTCTATAAATGGTAACAGTATCTAACTGAGTGTTGCTTAGCCCTCAATTCTGGCTCCCCTGGAGACCTGTCAGCTCTACACATTATAAACTATCAGCATACACTATTGGCTTCTGCTCTGAAAACACCATGAGTGTGTTCCCCCTCGTCACCATCTCTGTCACTTTTCCAACTTAGGCCACCCTCATCTTTACCCAGACTTCTACAACAGCCTTCCCTGGTCTCCCTGTTAATATACTGTTCATCGCCCACATTGTCACCAATCATTGCCTGTCCTACATAAATACAAGAATATCTACTTGAAACCATAGCCGAAGTCCTTGCAAACCCCTGATATGTGATGGCCTAGCTAATTCTTCAACTGAACATCCTACTTTGTTTTCACCATGTCATCATCCTTTTTTTTTATTTCTTGATCATTCCAAGTTTGTTTCTAGTTAGGACTTTTCCACACGCTGTTCCTTCTAGTTGAAATGCACTGTCCCAGATCTTTCCAAGTCTGTTCCTTATCATCAAAGGCTAAACATTCCACTTACATGAGTCCCCTGTCATTCTCAGCATACTGTCTGTTTCGCATCCTTCCCATTATTTTCTACCACATGTAATTATCTCCTCTATGGTTACTAGCTTATTCTGTTTTCCTCCCAGCATGCAAAGTTCCCAAGCAGACAAATTTACTCATTTTGCTCACCATTTACTGCTCAGTGCATAGAAAAATGTTTGCTAAATAGTGAATGCTCATTAAAGATTTATTATATAAGTGCATACAGTTAACAAAAGAACTAGCTAAAAAAAAAAAAAGACCAGAAGACCAAGGTTCAAGAAGACATATGTGTCATTGGTTACATATGCACATTAATAATAACCAGGAGAGCTCATTGCATGCATATGAGGGCACTTAGCTATTATGAGGAAAACACATACTTTTGCTAAGAAATTTCAACTCTATGTTAAATAAAAATCACTAAGTAAAAATCCATTTCTTACCTAAGATCTGCTAAAATGAGGACCTTGAAATAAATTTGCATTATGAATAGGGGAGGAAAGCCCTGAATCCTGCTTTCGGCAGGAAAGGATGTGTCTTTTCATAGCTGAGTAAGAAGCACTGAGAGAAATACTTGATACCAATTCTCACACAGAGAAAATCTACCTAATTGTAAGAGGAACAGTACAGGGTGGTTTCCCAGGGCCAGGCAGCTCTCATAGGAATAAACAGAGGCTGTTGTCTCTGAGTGCTTTCTACCTTCAGGCACCTGTCGTGTGAGTTTGATAACTGCAGGGGTTAAGACCAGAATCCTCTAAGTCCCCAAATACTAGTGCCGCCAGATCAGTGTTTTCATTTGGTCATTGGCTAATGGGAATGGTTTGGGTCCCACAGAAGTGTAAATGCCAGTATCACAGGGACTATGGGAGTCACAACTGAAGCCAAATAAAGTACATGGCCCACCTACTGTATCTGCATTGTCTCTGTGAGGTAAAACACTACCTTAGAAACTAGATGATTCTTTTTCAAATAAGCAACAAATGATTTTCTCTATTGAATCTTTTTACTAGGTACCAGAGTGCATGTAGGTTATCACAGAGGTTATATGCAGCAGTAAACACTTTATCTCCCTAGTAATTGACTACTTCTGTTACACAACAGTGCCTTGAAAAGTGTGACTAGCTATAATCATAACTGCAAGCCACGGTGATCATGTCAATTCGTGAGCTACCTGAATATCTAATTATTAAAAGGAGAAGGCAATTTCACAGTGAAGACATTGTTCTAATTTGAGGAACAACCATATTAGCTTATTAGCAGATAGCTGAAAAACTCTAATTTGAAAGATAATTATTTTTAGCTGATTAATATGCTTCAAATTAAACTCACTGCTCTTAATGGACCCATCAACTTGACAACCTGGGAAATTAATACATTTTACATGCAGGAATCCTGGTGAATGTATACAGCCAAGCTACACATGATGATAAGGATTACCTTCACAATAGGCATTGTCCTCCCGGAGAGCCCTGAAACCATCCCTGCAGCTGCACACAGCCCTGTCATTCAGGTTCCTGCAAACAGAGTTCTCCATGCAGGTATGCTTCTCAGAACAAAAGTCATAACCTGAAAGAAGAATATGTTTCAATAAATAAAACTAGGACAAGAAAAACTGCTCCACAGTTTCCTTTTTTTTTTCAATTGAAAATAAATTTTTAAACTATGTATTCTGATCATAATTCCCCTCCCCACAATTCCTCCCAGATACTCCCACCTTTCCATCCATCCAACTCCATGCCCCCCACCCCACCTCTAGAATATAAACAGCAGGCGAAGGAAAAAAAAACAACAACAACAACAAATGAACCAGAATTAAAAAAGAAAGAAAAGCCAAGCAGTGGTGGCACAGGCCTTTAATCCCAGCATCTGGGAGGCAGAGGCAGGTGGATCTCTGTGAGTTCAAGGTGAGTCAGCTCTACAGGGAAAGATCCCGGACAGCCTGGGATCCACAGAGAAACCGTGTATCAAAAACAACAACAAAAACCCAAAAGCAAACAACAACAACAAAGAGTAGTTTCTGTTAATTTTGAAGCTATGTTCTCTAAAGACTTATTAGGTTGATAATTTGACAATTTCATATATATATATATATATATGAATATATATATAGTATATGTTCTGATTACCCATGTCACCTACCCACATTAATCTCTACCATGTCAAGCACCAGTCTCTTTCTCAGGTTCATGACTTTCGGTTTTGTTTTGTGACCCATTTTGCTTAGGCAGGACCACCTGTGCATGTGGTCACTGGTACCCAACTGAAGACAACACCTCCCCTCTTCTCCCTGAATCAGTTAGGAGCAAATAGCTCAACCATGAGGGGACCCTCTCCATCCATGCCTGACTGTTGCCAGACCCATTATCATGTAGACTCAATGCAGGCATCCACAGTTGCTATGATTTCCTGACTGCAAAAAAAAAAAGTTCTTTATGTTTGTTTGACTCAATAAGTTTCTAATTCAAATGAATTCGCGTTTTTTTTTCTTTTTTGGTTTTTGATTTTATAAATGCTACCCAGTCCTTAATTGTCTTATTATAGCTCTCTACATATTTGAAACAAAGATTCTTTGAGTTAAGAATAAACGCTAGCACATTTATTTATTATTTACTCGTTTATCTATTACTAATACATTAGTAAAGGTGTTAACACAGTAAGAAGCCAACACATATTATCAGGACCTTTAACAGCCATCGAGCCACAGGGAACTGTGCCCAACAGCATTAAAGGGATGAAAAAGACAGCTTAGCATTTTGGACTTGTTAGAAGGATGTTCAAAATGAGAATTACATCACTTTATTTAAATTCCTCTGGAGATTTATAAGGCAACATGAAGAAACTTTTTATGAAAAACAGGATTTTCATCTATCTCAGAGTCTTTTTGATAAGAAAAGAAAATGGAACTTTTATAAACAGTGACACCAACTACTTGCTGTTTAACAGGATTTCTTTCCTCTGTCAGAGCCCCTTGTTGAATGATATCTAAAATGCTAGGATGAGAAGTCTGAGCGGAGGAATCCATCTTAAATGGACATTATATGATTGTGTGCCATTCAATGAAGTTTTAAATTCCCTAGTGCATCCTTATCGGGAGGGCTTCACCCTGCCTGATTATTTACGGTTTCATCCTGTCCATAAAAAGTCAAGAAGGGCTTAAAATAAGCTTGTCTCTATATAGCAGGAATAACTTGGATTTGGCAAAATCTAAATGGCCCTTCTTGTTTGTAATGGTGCCAGGGTCAACTTTTACCAATTGGCCTGCATTCTGCCCACTCACTGCCTGAACTATTTTCAATACCACTGCACAGTTACATGGACTGCAGCTCCAACATGTAACGAATCATTACTAGTGCAATTTAACAAATCTTAAGAAGGCCAATACACCTGAAAAACAGTAAATATCATTAAAAGGGACTACAAAATATCAAATGGATAAATGAATGCTATAAAATAAATTTAAACAATTGTAAGTGTATAAAGAAAAAAATAAGAGTTAGTAATACCTTAAATCACTTGGAAAAATAACTACTCTTCACAAAATAACTTCTCAAGATTAAGACCAAATATTTAGAAGCAAAGTTCTCAAAAGAAAAATTTACACAATTTAAAATTAAAACTTTAAACCTTTCTTTGAGGGTCATTTTATTTCTTTCTTTTTTAATAACTAAATTAAGGTGATATTTCTTTAAATGAATTTCAGTGACTTTTTACAATGCCTGAAGGGAAATAATTTCATATAAAAAATCTTTACTATCTATCCCAATAGCTCAATACACCACCAAAATAACATTTAAGAGCCAAAAAAAAAATCCCTTTACTTTTTAACTTGAATTAAGAAAAAGGTATATTAAAATAGTTCAGTCTTAGAGGTACATAGGGAACTAAGTGACTGGGTGCTAATGTAGTGGTAAATCTCTGTGATTTCCCCCACAGGGTCTCAAGTGTGTTTTAGAGGGTTATGGCTGCAACTGTGGGAGTTATTTCTGGTGCGTTTCTTGAGTTTCTGTATTCAAAATCATTACCTTTTCACTTTGTTAATTTTTCTCCGATTTTAAAGAACCCCCCCATATTATCTAGGATACTCCATGTGCCTCCTTTTATTTTAGCTATCACACAGAGAGAGAGAGAGAGAGAGAGAGAGAGAGAGAGAGAGAGAGAGTTCATTGGCCCCTCTGAGTGTTTGAGCCTATATAATAAAATCTCAGGGTCAAAATGTGTAGGAGATTCACAGTCAGCTGAAGCAGATCATTTCTAACCTGCAGACACTCAGTCTGCAAGTGGCCCGCACCATCTACGTCCTCATTGCTGTTTATGCGTTGTGTGTGCATGGCTTTTGGAGATGTGACCCAGCTTTCCATAAAAATCTAATCTCTGCCACGTTAGCTGCATAGACACAGGCTGTGGGAGCTAATCCATCTATCTCAGCCACTAGATTTTATCACTCACAAAATTAGGATAAATCCTGCTTATAAAAGTGTAGGGTTGAGCTGGGCGTGGTGGCGCACGACTTTAATCCCAGCAATCAGGAGGCAGAGGCAGGTGGATCTCTGTGAGTTCAAGGCCGACCTGGTCTACAAAGTGAGTCCAGGACACCCAGGGCTACACAGAGAAACCCTATCTTGAAAAACCAAAAAAAAAAAAAGTGTAGGGTTGAACTGGGGTCTCCTATACAAAGGCACCGTAGCGTGTGTGGTGATAGCAGAAGCCAATAGCCTAGTAAGAGCAGACACTAACATCTGTATCTTAGAACCAGCACCAGCATTCGCTCCAGTCTGATGCAGAGAGCACACCTAACACAGCCCAGCCGCTCTGTTTCCTTCCACTGTGTTTTAGCCTCAAAGTCTCTGGAACTTGCTCTCTCTTTGCAAGTGTACATGGAGCTCTGTGTGTTTCTGGTAAGAACCCAATTTCCTATAAAAATGTGTTTGTCCATAACTGAGGGCGAAGACAAGGGAAGACACAAGAGGTGGCAAGGATGGTTTACATGTTGGAATAGAACAGGAGAGAGAGCATGCAGTAACGTTGTGGTGAATATTAACTGGTTTGACAGTGGGCACTAGGCATGGACTTGTCAGATTCGCAGGGGTGAGAGACCTAGTTATACTTTGGAGGATCCACTCATCCCAACTTTTGACCTAGGTGTTTTCAGGAGAGTGGACTTTATCCTATACAGGCTTAAGACACATAAGTCACTACACACCACCAGTCTAAACAAAGTGACTTCTTTTTTTTAATGTTTATTTATTACTTCAAGTTACATCTCCATCACAGTCCTCTCCCTCCACCCCTCCCAGCTCCACCCTCCTACCCTCTCACCCTTCCCCCCGAATGCATAATTCTTTTTTTTTTCAGTCCAACAAACGGTTCTTTCTCTTACAACAATAAATACAGTACAAAACAACTGAAATAAATAGGCCACAATTCTGAGAGTTATATGGCTTAGCATACATTCCCAATGTCCAGTCCATATGTATTTGGCCCCTGACTTTAACATTCTACTATCTAACCATCTCCATGAGTTTAAAGTTCTCTATCTAATTCAGCTTTCATACTAACTTGCATCACAATTTTAAAAACATCTTCTTAGATCCAGAACACCCTCATGATTCCTAAACAACTCAAAATTTAACTATGAGACTAGTGACTTCTTAATGCTAGCTAATAAAGGCAACTGAAGCTCAGACTTGGGATTTTACTTACCTCGTGAGGATATTAAACCCTTTCTTCTCCTTATGAATCATAACAATATGAATATGAACATAAGCATGTCAATGGTCTACCTGAGAATACATCTAGCCCCAAAACAGTCACCACAGAGGAGAGCGAGGTACTCCAGCAGTGAACTTGATCTGAAATCAGAGTCATACAGCACTGAAGTTGGCTTACTATCTGCTTTGGGCTCCACAAGGTCCATCTTCTGGCCAAGCCAAGAGAATTCAGTGTCTACCACATGCCCATTAACAAATGCTAATGTAGTTAGGTGTAGTCTGAAAGCTCATAGACTTTCCTGGTGTTTTCTAACGTGTAGATCAAGGTGAAAAACAAACAAACAAAAAAAATAGAATTTTGACACCAGAGGCCTTCTTCTGAAGCAATTAAGATCAATGTGTAAGTAACAATTGCTGAGCAATGAAGCTAAAATTGACAACCACTAAAATAATATTACTAATACACAGATAAAGAAAGTCATGAAGGTAACTATTAGATATTGTGGGGTGTAGAAATTATGTACAAGTGAAAGAGAACAACCCACATTTCTTTCACAATGCTCCCCAACGTGCAATAAAGAGGTGTGAGTAGGAAATGGTCTTGTAAATAGAGAGTCAGATTACCAAGGGAGGAGAAAGTGAGAGAAAGGAATGTAGACATTAATCCACATATTAATGTAGACATTAATCCACTGTATGTGTCTAAGGATCAGTCTATCACAGAAGCTCTGGCTTGTACCTGTTGTCCACTTCCTTCAAAGATTCCCAACTGTAAAGAGCAGGGCTCCCTGCCCAGGTCCTCCTGTTGATATCAGAAGTGGCCCATGCAGAAAGCACAGGGAATGTTGTTGGTGGGTTTGATTTGGTTTCTGACTCCTGCCCTTCTGCCCAAACCTCCAAGCTCAAGGTCAAGACTTTTGCCTCATGATGGCTCTCCGGGACATATACTATCCAGTGCTTATCCACATGTTCATTCGGGTGTCAACACTGTGTCTTTAACACTAGGCACAGCAAGGAAAACTGGAGGCCAATTCTATGACAAATGAATTTGTCATAACAAATGTGAAGGAGCTGACTTAGATTTAAGACTTGGGAACTGGACTTCCTCTCCTGAAAGTCAAAGAAGGCTAGGAAAATTCTCATAGATGAAGTCACACAAGCCTGAAATCCTTCAGGTGGTAAATGTTTTAAGAAGGGCCAGTTCTTGCTGGACACCTTGAGGCATGTTTGTGATCCTAGCTGAAGAGTGCTGTCTCAACATGTGCTCACGCTGTAACTGGGATGATGACTCAGTACATCACTATGAACGTCAGCCTCACTGCAGACACCACACCAGTCTTAAGGTACAGAGGTGAGTACAGACTCAGCCCTTCCCTTCAATGCACACTCTGTGGCAGGAGGTGCAGACACACGTGTAACCTCAGGTTAACGCAGGTCAGGCCTCATACTCCCATAAGTGACAAGAATCATAAAGAGTCTGTATAATTATTGCTTCATTTTAATGCTTAAACCAACAAATTTAAGAACCTCTAGTGAAGGGAATTCACTGCCTCGTGAGGTAGCCTATCACATTTGTGAATAGTTTTGCTATTTTCTTTCAATGAACTAAAATCCTAGGACCCTCGTACTTATTGGTTCTAGGCTTATCACTCAGAGGCAGCAGAAAAGAAGTGATGCATATCTCTGCATTCCGTCTTCTGCATACCTGAGAAGCTAATGCATGATTAAGAGCAGGCGTGTTGCAAGCGGGTGATCACCTGCAGTCTGTTTCTGCATGCAGGTCCACTGAAAAAACAAACTGAGGAGAAATGAGAGTAAAGTTATCAGTAGGATAACTTTCTCCAGCAACTGAGAACCAGGACTCAGGTTTAGAAGTCAGACCCGAAGACAGGTACAGACATATAGCAAAAGTGTCTGTGAGCATCTCTGTTATAATTCAACAAATGGCTTCCCACCATGTAGCAAATTCAGGTAAATGTTAATCTTTAAAAATAGTTTATTAAATTTTCTCATGCATATCAGTTATATTACCCTCCTACAATAACTCTTGTACAGAAATCTTTTAATATGTTTTTGTTTTAATTGGCATCAAGTAATTGTGCATATTATGGAATGCCTTGTGACATTTTAATAGATGCATACAATTACATAATGATTTGAGTGGGGTAATTGGTATATCTATCACCTCAGAAATATTCCATTTCTTTGTGTTTGGAAGACTCCAAGCCTTTTCCATTAGGAACTTTGAAACACCCAATTAATTGTCTACTACACATAGCTTAATGTAACAGAACATTGGAAGTCGTTCCTCCCATCCAACTGCACCCCTGTGTCTGGCAGCCGTATTTCTCAATCTTCCATTTTCCAAGCTTTTCTAGACCCTGGTAACCACTATGCTATTCTTTACTTCTTTGGTGATTTTTACTTTTTAAATTCGACAGGTAAGTTCAAGTGTGTGGCATGTGTCTGCTTGTCTCTGGTTTTGTCATTTACATGGGAGTGGTATCACTTCATCACAGCCTTACCTTTGCAGACTTTGCAGCAGCTGTGGGACAAGGCAATCTGATGGGATTCAGGACAATCCAACACTGGGCAGCCAATGTTCTCAACAAGCTTCATCGTCTGATCCTGTTGGACAACCAAAAAGGGATGCCTACATTTCACAATTAGGACTTGACTGGGAAGTCAGAGTCAGAACACTCTGCCCAGGCCATTGGATCCCTGCTCCATGGCACTAAATCCCATCTGGAAATCCCACAGAGGGAACCAGCAGCCCTGGGAGTCAGAGCTCAAAACACAGACACCTTGGTACCCTTGGATGTGTGTGTTTTCCGCCAGATTTGTAAACACGGTGAGATGCACAACAAAGACACATCTTGACTCTCAGGAACAGGACACTCTGAATTCAGCAAATGTACAGCAAACTAGCAAACGAAGCTGGAGGTTTTATATGAGGTCATTTCAAAGTTCTGTTACAGAGTCTCGCTGGGCATTGTGGTATACACCTGTTATTTGGGAGGTAGAGGGAGGTCAAGATCAGCCTGCTCTACACAGCAAGATCCAAGCCAGTGAGGGCTATACAATGTGTGTGTGTGTGTGTGTGTGTGTGTGTGTGTGTGTGTGTGTGTGTGTGTGTGAGAGAGAGAGAGAGAGAGAGAGAGAGAGAGAGGAAAGGAGGGAAGGATGGAGGAAGGAGGAGACAGGGAACATGAGAAGGAGGAAGAGAGGGAGGTAAGGAAACACTGACTGATTCACAGGTAATTTTGGCAAGAAATACCAGTGTTCTTGCTCAGAACTACTAGGAAAATGAGGGTCAAATGTATGTCATGTAGGCCAAATGCTTAAGGATATTTTTCTGGCACACAGTTGGAATGTTTGAATGAAAAAACTAATATATCATCATCATCAGGTTCTAGCAACCAAATAAATGAAGTCCTCTCTGGAGATAGTAAAACAGAATCTATTTTTTGGACAACTGGAGTAGCCATGCCCAAGAACAAACACCTGGCTCCTTATGTACTGTCATCTCTGATCATCAACAAGTATCCTAACAATGCTACCAGTGTGTAGAAGTAACAAAGTTAGTCTCAGGGTTTACAGGATTCCATTACAACTTGTGTTCAATGGCATTGGTTCTTTATATCATTGCTGAGAACCTCTTTCAGAGGAAATACACACTTCAGTAATTGCTTCTCCTGGCTTATATATGCGAATCATACTCTCAAAGAAAGCAGCAGCAGATGTGTATAAAAGGTACTCAAGAACTATTCTTCTTTTTTGCAACAGTCATCTCAGCTCTGGCACTCTTATGTTCAAAGCCTCAATGTGGTTCCATGCACTTACTAAAGCCACAAGCACCTAGCACAGATTTTGAAGTCCACAAGACTGATAATAAAACAAGAAACCATCAGAATAATTGACCGTCCAGAGAATGGAAACATGAAAATCTGTCAGTTACCTAAAGTAGTAAAAATGGGAGCTAAGGGGCCTGAAGAAAAATAAAAGAGACAATGGAAGTCCTTAATGCCAAGGATTTAGTCAGGAGCCACAAAAACAGGATGATTCCATAAGTCTGTGCTGTGAACCACAGCCATTAGCTACATGTGGTCTTGAACACTGTAATATACAAGTTTTTGAAGACATTGCTCAAAGTATGACCAATGAATGGAAATTTTAACCAAATGAATAATGTTTGTGCTTCACACTCTTATTGGACAGCACAGGGCTGAGAGCAGAGGAGACACTCTCTTGTGTGGAGGAGACACAATGGGTTCTGCTCACCCAATGCATGCTGAACATGCGCAGTGTTGCCTGTACCCAGACATAACTGAGCTCGTTCAAGATGAAATTATCTTAAAGCACATTCAGCATCAAGTAAGCAACTCTCCTAGCAAACATGTGTCTCATCAATGTTATCAAGCCCACAGACACTGAGGAAGACACATCAAGTGTCCTCAATGGCTTAAATGCAGTGTATATTTCAAAATTAGAGGTCACGTTTAGAGACCAACTGGAAGGTGTCTATCTGCTTCAAACTCCATGGTTCACTAATTCCCTTTTCTTGTTTTAGAATGACTAGCTCACACCCCAATCTTGCAGGCTCCACAGTAGTACTCGCTCGTCCCAGCGGGAACAGCACTGGGGTGGGCATGCTGGCAAGAGGTCCCGTCTGGAGACGGAAGCTCATGATTCATGGGCAAATTCTTAGGCCTTGATTCTCTTATCTTTAAGATCTGACCCACATCACAGGAAAGCAGATTTTAAACAAGAGAACCCCTCTGAGTTCACTATAAAGCCAAAAACCCACAGCCCTGTCTCTCCTGTCCCAGGTCTGCCTCTTAGCATCTCTGACTGGGTTGACTTCACACATTTTCAGATGGACATACATGAAATGGGCCTTCTTTGAGAGCTCAAGGACCCTGGAAAAGCCCTCGGGATTTTCCTTTCCCTGGCTCTTAATAATTCTATAGCTTTTGGTTTGTTGATACAATCAGATTATATCATTTGTTTTCAATTTTAATATTATGTGAAATTTCTAGATTGTCAAATCCATGCACAAGAGGTATTCCAGGGGAAATTCAAAGCTCAAATGATAAAACAGATTTGACTGATGCAGTATTTTTCTGTGCTCTGTCCTTTGACCTTGTACACAGAAATCCAATCCTATTTCCCTTGTCTCTTCAAACTCCCCTTATAGACTGTGGTGTTGCCTCTTTTATTTGCCTTGTTGTGTTTCAAGCAGACTTGCACGGGACAGAGATGATCTACACCATTGCTTCAGGGAACCATTTAAAATCAATATCAATGTCATCTCTGTGCAACAATTAGTGTTTACTGGATCATTTCATGTTTTATTTTCCAATTAGATGAGAGATATTTCTCACAAGAGTCAAAATCATGACAGACAACAAGTGGAATCTATCCTCCTGTTTTCCTCACAACAGCAAGCAAGGAGTTGATTTGAATTAGAAACTTTTCAGTTTCATAAAACTGATTTGATCGAGTAACTTTTTTTATTTGTTGCAAAATTGAACTAGCTTACATGCTTCAAAAGATAATGGGAATTTCTTCATATTTGAACTATAACTGATAGTTCAACCTTCTCTTTGAGTTATGATTTGAAAAGAGTATTGTTAGGGGGAGGTTTTTTAAGAAACATTCGAAGTGTTTACATGATCAGGAGGATTTTGGGAGGCCCCTGAGAGCCAGCTTACCTTGCATTCATACAGGACACACATTCCAGAAGAGGAGTAGACAGTGTTCCTTTCTCCCTCAAAGTAGCTCCGTCCTTGGAACTGGCAAGTTGCTTTAGAATAAAAGAGACATATACCAAAGACTTGTTAGGAAACATGGGTCAGACACGTGTAGACCATTTCCTTTTTATTTTACTTGTTTTATTCAAAGTCATTTGAATGACTAAAACTGTATATTCAGTCTACTGTAAGGTCCATATGAACCTTAATTAGCACCATGCAAATTAAACCGAGAAAGTGAAATGAGGCACAAAGGGATAATGAGGTATTCCAAGTTGCCAGAAGACGAGTCTGGAAGAGACCTTTGGACTCTGATTTTTTTTTTAACTCTCATATGCTTAAAACACATTATATATTTATATGAAAATGTCTCCATGAAACTCAGAACATGGACAATGAATATACAGAAATTTTAAAAAGAAAGAAAGAAAACAGATGCCATCTGGGGAAGCAGATCAGTGCCCGCTCAGCCATCATCAGAATGTCTTCCTTCTGTGGTAGCTGGGAATGAATACAGAGACCCACAGCCATACCTCAGAACACTCAACCCTAAAGAGGATGTCTACACCAAAATCCCTCCCCTTATGGCACAGGGAACCTTGTGGAAGAAGAACCAGAAAGAGTAGAAGAACCAGAGGGAATGGAGAACACCAAGGAAATATGGTTCTCTAAGTCAGTAGGATCTATACACCTATAATCTCATAGAAATTGCAGAAGCAAGCATAGGAAGGTGTATGCACCAGATGGAGTCCTAGAGCTGAAAGGAGTAGTGGACACATGCCCGCATCCCTAACCAAGAATCTATCTACAATTGATAGATTACAATTGATTCACTTGAAAATGAAAACTTTGTTTTCTCCACTGGGAGTCCATAGGCAAACAAACTACTCTTAAGGGTAGACTGGATGCCCAGCAGTAGACAGCCAACAGAAAACGAACTCAACAGCATCTTTGGAGGTTCCTTGTCTCATTTTTTCAACATTTATTTATTTATTTAGGCTACATCTCAATCACAGTCCAGTCCCTCCTCTCCTGCGGGCCCCACCCTCCTACCCTCTTCCCCTTCTCCTTCCTATCCTCTTTTTTTTTTTTTTTAATTTAAGGTGTATCTTTTTCCCCCCAACATCTCACCCTTTTAGTCCAATAAAATGCTCTTTTTCTTATAACAATAAATACAATACAAAACAATAAAAATAATTAGGCAACAATTATGAAAATCATAAGGTATAATATACAATCCCAATGTCCAGTCCATATGTATTTGGCAACTAATAATAATATTGTACTATCTATCTATCTTGATGAGTTTGAAGTTCTATACCTAACTCAGTTTCTATCCTAACTTGTATTACCAACTTAAAAAAAATATTCTTATACTTCTTATACTTTTAATTTTTAAACAACTTAAAACTTAACTATGAGACTATAACTATCTAGTCTTCAACCACATCAGAGACCTGAGAAGAATTAATATATCTGAATAGACAGGAAGTACAGAGCCAGCAGCTTCCAAAACTAAGAAATGACAAACAACTGGCTGCCTGGACACTCACAAATTTCTCTTTATCTCATTTTTTATTTTTATTTTATTTATTTATATTTTTCTTTCTTTTTGCCCTACAGGTCCTTTGCGTATATATTATAGCTTCCAGTTTAGTGTTTTTATGGCATTCCTGAGTATGGGAAAGAGTGGATCTCTGTGAGTATATCTGTTTCTTGTATCTTTCCTTGAGCTCTTTTCCTTCTGTTTGTCTTTTTTTCCTTTGTAATATTCCAATATATTATTTGTGATCTGTAAAAAAAATTATGGCTAATTAAGCTATTTAACCTGTATTTAGATTATATTTAATTGGTTTGGCAGTTGTTAATCTTTAAGCAGCCATTATAAATGAGCACACAGAAACTGCATGGATTTTCACAAGCCTTGACCTGATTTGTGCAATCCTAGCCCATCTAAGCTGGCTCGTAATTCTATTACCCAAATATGACCCCATATATACATACGTCCCCTTGGACTGCCATACTCCATGATATGCCGATGTTCCTGGCCATGTGGAATGAGGTTCTTTTCTCTAACCCATGGTGTATGCCTCCTTCTTCCTCCTCCTGGCTGGAATGTACTAATTCTCTGTCTAAAGAGCAGGCTTCCTGTTCCAATCCCAGGAAGTCCCACCTTTCTCTGTCTTTGCCCAGTCTCAGGCCTCGGCATTTTATTTAACTAATCAGAGTCAATGTAAGTAACAGACAGCAAGCAGGACCAATTAATTAACATTTAGGATGCTTAACACTACCCCAACAGTGATCTATCTTATATTATATTTTACTATTATTCCCCAGCATCCTGTTTGTTTTCTAATAAGAAACAGAGGGGGATAGATCTTGATGTGATGGGAGGCAGAGAGAAACTTGGATGAGTTAAGGAGGGGGAACTGCAATTGGGATGCATTATAAACTCTACTTTCAATAAAAGGGAAGGAAAAAGAAAATGACAAAGCTTGCAGCTATGTAACTGATAGATTGTATGATGAAGGGCACTCTCCTTAAGACCCCTAAGTGGGCACATAGGTGGCAACCAATGCTTGGTGCATTTTAACATGATATAGAATTTTAAGACAAATTAGGAAGCTCTTTTAATTATTATATGCACATGTAAGCTTTATGCTTTTTAGTTTATATTACTCTACATGAATATTCATGAGTTAAGACACATCATTTAAGACATTGAGATAAATTAATATGAACCCACCTTGTTTCCATCTCAGTGACAGAAAAAGTTTAACTCAGAAACATGGAAGCATGTTGTAATCGGTTAAGGTAGAGAGACCTTCAACCATTTCCTTATGAAATTTGCAAGGTACTTGCAATTGACCTAGCACAAGTTTCTCTTCCTTTGAAGTGATCCTCTCACCCTGTCCATGTTGCCCTGTGTCCTAAGCACAGCCTAAGCTTCCTTCACATGAGAGCAGCCTAATATTAGGGTCATGATCTGGCTTCAGGCCTTAGACTCTAAACTGACTTTTGCTTTGTGGTTTTGCATTGTTTTCTTTGACAGCACATACCATAAATAATTAAATTCCTATATCATACAAACCCACTCCAAGATAACTGGCTTGGGAAAAAACAGAAGGTGATTGTCTGATGCAAACAGACTCCAGCACTTTGATCCTCGTTTTTAATTAATTCAACTTTTTATTTTAGCCATATAGAACTCACAATGTCAATATACAACCTTTCCTTTTAGATATTCTATAATGAATCAAAAATATTATTTTACTCTTTTGAATTTATATTTCCCCATCATATTCAAAAGCATAACTTGTCAATAGCAATTGGTAGTGTAGAAATCAGGTACATTTGCATTAATATTATTGTATAAATATTAATGCCAAAGCTTGTAACCTAACTTCTACCTTATAAAAATTAGCTGCTTATCTAAATAATTAGTATGTACATTTTTAAAAGCCATTCTTCAGCTAATCCCTTTACTCAGTTTGTATTAGCAAACTTAACCACATAAATACATCTACTAGAGAAGTGGTTATAAATTTTTGGAGCAACCTGGAAAAGAATACAATTTAATTATATAAATTATATTACAGGCTGGCTGGAAGTTGTTCACTCATGAATAATTAAGATAAAACAACTAACATGTCAGTTTTACACTATGTATCACATCATGAATTAAAATAGCATATGTGTTTACTTAATAAAACCAACTGATTGCTAAATATTTCTTCAGTGTGTAACTTAAAGTGTGTTTTTTTTTCTTTGTAAATCCCGTAAACTCATTATGCTAGAATCTGGCCTACTGTGCATTTACTTATACAGAATACATTGTATTTTATGAGAATGAAAAATGAACCATTCTAACTTCTCTTCAACACACGATTCAAAGGTTTCTAAGCTTACTGCAGGACTTGGTAGCTGGAGCCTCTTCAACTCCAAGGATGGGTACAAGAAAAAGTTCTGATGTTGTGGATCTCTCTTGAACAGAGGGGAAAGGAAACAGCAAACCACAAGAGGAAGTTCTCCTCAGTGCAAATCCTTATGTTAATTTAATTGTGACTCAGAGCAGAGGGACCTTCTGCTCAAAACTCTTAATTCAAAAGACCCAAATAGGCAACTTGTGGGGCAACAGGGCACCAAATGGAGCTATGCAGAGAGGAAAACACAAAGCATCTGAGCACATACTCTCCACTCTGCTTTATGCAAAGAGCTGGGATGCTAAATGTGGCTTAGGGATAACCCGAAGTGAGTTTTTTCTCATTTGGACTTTGACCATACTGTGATCTTCAGTATGCTAAGATTCATGTGAAATATCCATGATGCCAGCAAGATAGGCCTTTCCTGTGCTTTGTAAAAGACAGAAGTGAAGAGGCTCTGAGAAGCTATAAAGATTCCTGAAAACACCATGAGGACAAATCCAACGCCATTAAAGCGACTGGGATTTCTCAAAGAGAAGCTGGAGAGGTGGAATAACCATCTACAACTCACAAGAAATGTGAGCATGTCCTGAGCTCCTTCGACATACCTGGTTGTCTTTAGGTGCCAGGTCTCACATGTGAACATGACATGATCCCTGCCATCACTATTTAGAACGCAGACCAACCCATGCATAACTCACGTCAATAGAAGTCAAACTGATATTCTATAATTAAAGAATTCATAAATACTAAACAAATAAATTAGACAGGATGATCGATTTGGGAAGAGGAATAGACGGATAGAGGTTGAAGAAAAATATACTGAAGGGCTGGCCAAGGACCCAGACTGTAGATCAGAGCACGTCATCATCAGCCTGTGTCTAATCAAGAGGAGGAGGAGGTTTCACCGGAGGGTATCTTAGTTATGCTGAAAGGCTGCCTAGGAGCTGATCATAACCATAACCAAGACCAAGACCACGACTGTGACCATGACCATGACCATGGCCATGACCATCCTAGTACAGAGAAAGAAGAGGCAGTAAGGAAACATAGCCAGTTCATTCCCTCAGGACCTCCCAGTTCTTTGCTAGGGCCACACACTGGGAATACCTACACAAAGCCAGCTGGAGAGGAGACCAGGATGATGTCAATGACAGAAGCCAGACTCCTAGAATTCAGAGTAGGAGAGACAATGAAACTGGGAACAAGGAGCTCAAGAGGGTTGCCTACTGGGGACTTTAAGAGGTCTCCTCACAAGTATAGGCCTAAGGAAGAACAGAAGAGAGTAAAATGCTTAACAAATTTTAAAGAGACAATACAAATACAGATTTTTTTTTTAAATGTAGTTCCACTATAAGGGAAAATGATAGCTATCCAGAGGATAAAATATGGAAACTGAGCCCTTGGAAGATCAAGTATCTAACAGAGGAGAGAAAGTGGATTAGTTCTATGTCCTCTTTTTGATCAAGTATTTATCATGCAAGTCTCAAAGTCTCAGGGACAGGGGTAATCCCTGTAGACACTGCAGTCTAAGGCCAACTCCAGTTACCAGGAACTGAAGAGCATCTGCCATTCCCCAGTGAACTACCAGTACACAAATCCACAACAAAACAGTGAAGAACTATGACTTTGCAATAGTGAGCTCTTTTAACTTGATTGCATGTATGGGTCTATAGTCAGAAAGACTTATTTCTTTCCTAATTTCAGTGTATTATCTGTACATGTGGTTGTGCACATTTACAACATTAACTTCCTTGTGACTCAACTTTAGATTTCTAAGCTTCAATCATTTAATTGTTGAAAGCACAATGTCACAATTAAGATACGTTTTTAAAAATCCATGTTAAATCATTGTATTGGATATAGTTTACAACATGAAGTGAAACTCCATATGTCTTAATATTTGAGTCATCTAAGAAGATATGTTTCTTCATTCAGGCATTTCACTTTGTGTATGAAGCAACTCAGCCCCTCTGTAGTCAGAAGAGGCTACAGCCCTATGGCTATGTCAGTGGGATGTTTCCTATAACTGTGACCTTTCACCCTTTCACAGTCACTATCACTGCTGTTTGTGTAATGCTGAGGAGTATAATTAGAATCATGAATTATGCGATTATGTTGCCCAGAATTTCACATGCATAGCCTGCTGAATTAACTAGCAACATTCACAACAACTTGGAGGAAATTTAATAGAACAATATAACAATAGGCATATATGTTTTACCAAAGCTATGTTAAATATCATCCATTACACAGTTACTCGTACCATAATTATGAAGGAATCTGCAGAGATAATTCATGTTAATTAGTTTTACTCCCACCCCCTATAACAATGCAAATAGCAACAAGGAAGACTGGAGACAAAACTGATGCGAAACTGTCAGTCATCAGTTGTTAAAAAGTGGAAAATGATTTACAACCACAGATTGAGAAACAGATAAGTGAAAGAAGCCACTAAAATGGTGAAAATTCTAAATTGCACAATAAAATCCTGATTTACTGGTCTTTAAAGCAGAACTATGAACTATAATTTCCTCCAATGAATTTCAAATTAACTTCTACAATCTGGCATAGAAAAAATTCAGATCCAACTGTAATATTTTAGAATATATAATCAAAGTGGTAAGTCATATTTCACTTCTAAAGTCTGCTAACTGACTCTATATTTAGCTTCTCTTTTCAATAGGTATATTGAAACTACATGTATCTCTTTCAATTTCCCAACACCTTTAGAGTGTCCTAGCACAATTAAAACTTAACCAACAGCTCTATAATTGGACTTAAGCTCAACAACAAGGAAATGATGCCTGATACTGGAAGGCTAGCCAGCTAAAAGGCTAGTAAAGTCATAGATTTTAGAGGAGAACCCACAACCACCACTTACTAAACCAGCATAATCTCAAGTACATTCTAAATTCCTGTCATTATATCCACAGATAAGTGCAGCCCTCATTCCTCATCTCTTTGAAACAGACAGAGACCATTGCAGAAAATCCTAACTAATCAAAATGCAAAGATGTGGAGCCATCTACATAAGACTCCAACACCTAAGGCCCAGAGAACATTGCAGAAGAGGGGGAGGAAAGATGGTAAAAGCCAGAGGATAGGGAGTTTGCTGTGAGAATGTGTCTCCTGCTGATGTCAGAAGCTACAACCATAAAGTCTCATCCCCATCACTGCCCAAAGATGTGCTAAACAAGGACAACAATGGACAAGTCAAAGTGGATGGGGAAAGCACAGGAGGCCTCAACCCTACACAGAGAACTACAGGCAACTAAGGAATGCTGAGAGCAGGAGAAATAATCTTCCTTAGAGAACAGTAAATTAATTGGTTATACAATACCTGACAGTCAGCCCTGAAAACATACATACAAGTATCATTATACAGACTGAGCAGTTTATATTTAGGAATATATGTTAAACATATTCATACATTTGTTTAACAGGAGGTAATGAATGGAGAGGTCATGAATTTTAAAACAGTCCAGAGGAGTACATGGGAGGGTTTTGTTGGAGAAAGGGAAGAAAGAAATGATATAATTATATTGTAATCTCCAGAATAAATAATAATAAGAAGAAAAACAGTGGCACCAAAAAGAAAAAAAAAAGGGAACAACAAAGAAAACGGGTAAAAGTGACTTAGGGGAGATGTGGTACTTATTGTTTCTTTAAAATCCCTTTGGCAAGTTCCAAGAGACAATAGACTTTGAATTGATTAAATTGTCTATTAGAGGTATGGATTCATATAAAGGTTTTGAAATCTGTGTTTCTTTTGGGAGCCTTCTCAAAGATACCAAGCAAGAATACTGGCAGTTACTTCACGGTGAGACAGTGACAGTTATTCGTTAGTGACATACAAATGCAGTTGGCTGGAGGAGAAAATATCTCATTAACTACTATTATGCATATTTGTGTTGTAT
The DNA here is from genome assembly GCA_907164525.1 of Lophiomys imhausi. Classification (NCBI taxonomy): domain Eukaryota; kingdom Metazoa; phylum Chordata; class Mammalia; order Rodentia; family Muridae; genus Lophiomys; species Lophiomys imhausi. The sequence goes on along the minus strand of CAJQZJ010033498.1, from coordinate 1,059,650 downwards.
TATAATTTTTGAAAAAGAATGTACAACAAACTCATGCAGGAGTCAGAAGAGGGGGCAGGGATATTCTGCAGACTTATCCACAAATGCTTCACCCATTTGAAAGAACAGCTCAGCTATGCATGCTCTGTGCAGCCCCACATGTTTTGTAATCTGAATTTATTTGTAGTAAAAGGCTTATCCAGTAGTTGACAGGAACTAATCTCTCTGGGCCCCTCATAATGGTTAAATCTCAATTTAGCACTGAACACACAGCCCTTCTCTCTATTTGGCTGCACACTTTAACAACGCATTTCTACCTGAGAAGAGGAACAGTGTCTCGCTTATAGTTCAGTTTCTTCAGCACCCACCATCACCTTGCATAATAAAGACTCAATATTTTTTCTTTTCCTTTTCCTTTTCCTTTTCCTTTCTCTCTCTCTCTGTCTCTCTTTCTTTCTCTCTCTGTCTCTCTCTCTCTCTCTCTCTCTCTCTCTCTCTCTCTCTCTCTCTCCCCCTCTTTCTTTTTAAGCAAAGCTGTTCCAGCTTCCTTTTTGATGAAAATAACTAAACTAAATCTTTCTAGACCTCATTTTTTCCTTCAGTCTCATTGTTTGGAGTTTTAATCTTAATTATAAAAGTTATAGAGACTGGGTCTCAAAGACCCTTCCTACAAAATGATCAAAGCATCTGTAACAGGGCCCTGTTTGTCTGTCATTATGATGGTAGTGAGTTATTGACATGACTTATAAAAGTCAACATGCTCAAATAATGTCTCTACTTGGACAACTCTGTGAGAAAATGTTTTCTCCCTTCTCCCTCAGTAACACCAGTTTTTATGAGCCAACACTATTTAAAATGAACAGAGTTCCAGGGTGCTTAAATAATTCACAGATTCATTAATTATACATGATTGCTTCCTTTAACTAAATCTCATTAATTTTGGGGGAATTTAGTTGTTTGCAAAACTAATATTAGAGTTTAGGGAGAGAGATCCTGAGGGGGGGGGTGCTCAACTTCCTTTCCCACCTGAGCACATTCCATCCCCAGGCTTCTATAAGACTAAAGGATGGTCCTCTGAGGGGAGGGCCTCAAACTAGATCAGTAGCCTATTCTTCCAAAAAGAGAACAGATCCAGAAATACCATAAATCCAGCAGCAGTGAGGACTCAGGAAGTAGAGGAGAATAAAAATAACTTCTAGAATAGAACAAGAGGAAAGTTCAAAATACTGTGTCCAGATCAGCCTTTAGGTTATGAAGTCTATTCACTGAGAAAACAAAGAATGAATATTTAAGGGACACCAGCAAAAGACTATAGTCAGCTGCAGGCAAGAGGGACTCAGTGCTTTTGATTCTAACTTAATTTTGCTCACATGAATGACAACCAATGGGCTGGATAAATGGTTGAGGTGCTGGCCACCAAGCTAATGACTTGAGTTCAGTCTCCAGAACTGACACACAAAAGGAAAGGATTAATACTCACAGCTGCCCTCTGACCAACACAAATATATCATCTCCCTCAGGAAGCATGTACACACTGAATATACATGCATGCATGACATTAACTAATCAATTAATTAATGTAAAAATTCCATAAATTACAACTTAAAAAAAATCTCTGAAATTGATTTTATTTAATCTCTGAAACTGATGTTTTAAAATGTGTGTGGGTGTTTTGCCTGTGTGTATTCCTGTGTGCTATTTGAATGCCTGGTGCCCACTGAGGCCAGAAGAAGGTGCTGGATCCCCTGGAACTGGAGTTATGGACAGTTGTGAGTTGCCATATGGCTGCTGGGAACCAAATTGATGTCCCCTGCAAGAGCAGCCCATGCTATAAACCACCGAACCATCTTTTCAGTCCGCTATTCTGAGGACCAAAAAGCCTACCAGCTTCATACATGTAGTGGCTTAGGACCAGTCTATTGCAAGTTCGTTGGTTGGTGGTTCAGTCTCTGTGAGTCCCCTTTGTCCAAATTAATTGGATATGTGGATATTTTTGTGGTATCCTTAATCCCTCCAGCTTCCTCCAACCTTCCCCTAACTTTTTCTCAAGACTCCCTCATTTTCACCTAATGTTTAGGTATGAGTCTCTGCATCTGTTTCCATTATCTGCTAGGTAAGTGTACAACCACTTTGGAAATCAATCTGACACTTCCTAAGAAAGCTGGGAATAGTTTTACCTCAAGACTCAGCTATACCACTCCTGGGCATATACCCCAAATACGTGTCACCAAATCCAAAGGAAATTTCCTCTGCTATGTTCATAGTAGCTTTATTTGTAATAGTCCAAAACTGGAAACAACCTAGATGTCCCTCAACCAAGTAATTGATAAAGAAACTGGTACATCTACACAATGGATTACTACTCCGATATCAGAAACAAGGAAATCATGCAATTTGCAGGCAAATGGATGAAACCAGAAAAGATCACCCTGAGTGAGCTAACACAGACTCAAAAAGACTAGCATGCTATTTACTCACTTATAAGTGGATATTAGCCAATATGTATGGGACAACGATGATGTTACAATCCACAGAGCCAAAGAAGCTTAAGTAACAAAGAGGGACAAGGCTTGAGCCCCTCTAAGTGGGGGGGATAAAATAGACATTGGAAGTGAATAGACAAAGGGATCTGGTCAGGAACTCAACATTACTGCCATAGAAGAGAATTTTTTTAAGAAAAAAATTTAAATAATTGATTGAGTCCCCAGAGGATAAGAAAAGTAAATTCTAAGGATTGATGATAAGGAATTGAAGATAATATGGCATTTGTGTCCATACCTACATCCATTAGAGCAACAGAACATAAATAGCCATGAGGGGACACATTTCATTGACAAGGAAAGCAGAGCACATAATACAAAATGGGAAAGTTTGCACATTGTCAAATATTTCAGACAGGACTGGAAACCATCAGACAGCACTTCTGCATGTGTTCTCTTAGTACTGAATATCCAGTAGGTTCAGTCAAGATGAGAACATCCAGTCTTTCAGTTATTGTGTGAACATCTCACAATAGTGACACCTTTTTAGATATGTGTTGCTCTGATATTACAATAAGGCAACTGGACACAAATACATTGTAAATTGTACAGCCTGACGCCCTTCACTATAAGTCACACACATCAGTACCTCACGAAACAACATGTAAAGACCCTGAGCTGGCAAAACGTGAACAGGGCCAGTGCTGGCAAAACAGCTCCATAAGGAGGACATTTTTAAGGTGCAGTTTCCTGAGAGGTGCATAATGGTACAACATGAGCATATCAAGGGGCAACCAATAGTTTTCAGACTAGATGTAAGGTCCACTCAACAGGAGGGAATTCATTCCTGGTACATAAACCTGACCAAGAACTTATGGATATGGATGTCTTAGAACTTAAGCAAGAACTTAGTATTATCATTTTGCTATCCTGATACAGTATCCAACTGTCTTCTAAATACTTATCCTTATATTTACCTACAGGCTAATCCAGATCTCATACCTCATCAGGGAAGGGTCTTTTTGCAGTGGGCAGAGGTTAAAAAAGATAAACACAAATGATCAGAGAGTAGATTATTGTTAAGTGCCTATCCACATGTGGAACATGTCCTCCCCTCATGGCTCACGGAACACACAGGAGGAGGAGGAGGAGGAGGCAGAAGATTGAAAGAACTGCTGTGACGGTGTCTTCTGGACATGTCAGGTGGCTGTGCTCATAAACTCACAACAGCCATGGTTACCTGTGCCACAGTGGACAGTGCCACACCTACCTGGGTCTGGGCAACATGAAGTGGGCTCAGTGGAAGGGACATGTGGAGAAGGGACCTGGTCACAAAGAATTAAAAAGCAAACTTGTGATGTCCAAGTTCAAAGAAAAGCAGAAAGCTACAAAAGACGACATGGGAGAAGCACACCAGTTCCTAAAGATGTGAGCAATGGTGGCCAAGCCCAGAATGAGGGAAAATTGTAGGAAACCTCCTGCTGATAAGGAAGTCACCCTCCCTGTTGTCAAAAGGCCTAGGCAAAGTGTAGGAGACGATAGGCACACACATCCGGGACTGCCTAAAAACAACTCAGAGCCTGGACACAGTCAGTCCTTCAAAGGCTTCACAGAGGATGAACATTTTGAAAAGAGCATAGGCAAAGGAAGGTATTAGTGTGATGTGGATCTGTAAGGGAGCATTCCTGCTACAAAGACCAGAAGACAGAGGATCATAGGAGCGAGCTGAGTGTCTGCATACTAATATACATCCACCCAAGAAACCTATGCGAGTTGGAAGGCATTCGTTACAAATGAGCTTGCCGCTGATGCATATTTAAATATGAAGAACATTTAAAACTCTCTATTTCCCAGAAACATGCTAGGCCAATTAAAAAGAACCTCTGAAGGTAGGACTTGGGTTTTTTTAATTTTATTTTCAAGCTGTTGAAATACAGTTAGGCTGGAAAACTAGTCTTCACTATCCAGAGAGAACATGATTTAGTAGAGAGAAAAAATTAAGGTTTGAACAGTGATAGTGATAAAGATTCTCAGTGGGACCATTATATTCTACATTATCCGAAAGGGCTTTTTAATCTACCGCCTAAAAATAGTTAAGCAGGGAAAAAACAGAAAAGTTATAAATGTGTTGCCAATATTTTAATTGCAAATACAAATATATCTACAATACTTTAATACAGAATATTTTCTTTTTGTGTTAATTTTTTATTATTCTTTTAACAGAATAGTACATATAATGATATTTCCATATATGGAGCCAATGTGCTCAACCTGTGAGGGTAATGAGCAGAGTTGTCTCATTATTCACACAATACACAGCAGGCTGTTGTGAATGGCTACCACCACTGTGTTCAGTAGGACAGTTCCTCCTGAATTCTCTGCACAACCCCGTTTTCTTCTTTGCATCTAGTATTGCTACCATACCCTCATCAACTTTGAAATAAGCTTGTTAGCTTCCACATAGGAGGCAAAGCATGTGGAATTTGCCTTTGTCTAGCTTAATTTACCTAATATTCTATCTTCTATATCCATCCGTTTTTGTCAAAATGACAGTATTCCACTGTATTTTATGGAAATGAAATCCCCGCTGTGCATATATCTTTATCTACCCTCTTGTGGATGGACACAAGAGATGATTTGTTATTTTAATCATTGTTACTGCAAGCCTTAGAATAGGAGTGAAGTGTCCCATTGATATGCTGGCGTCTAGATCAATGGTTCTCACCTGTGGGTCACCACCCATTTTGAGATCTCCTATCAGATATCCTGTATATCATATATTTACTTCATGATTTATAAAGTCTCAAAATTACATTTATATAGTAGTAGCAAAATAATTTTATAGTTGAGAGTCACCACATCATGAGAAACTATATTAAAGGGTCGTAACATTAGGCAGGTTGAGAACCACTCCTCTAGAACCACAGACTGTACAATGAGAGGCAGATAGTACAGTTAATTTTCGTTTAGTTTTTCTTTATTTGAGAAACTGTCCACACTGTCAACCACAAAAGTGGTGTTAATGTCTACTCTCCAACAGTATGTTAGAGTTCCCCCTTCTCCACGTTGGTATTTTGATAAAGACCACATTAACTGTAGAAGTAGTTCAGGGTAACATGAATATTTTAACAGCAGTAATTCTTTCAACACACAAAGACAGGAAGCCCTTCTGTGCCTTTTTGTCTTTAGATTCTTTCATCAGTGTTTTATAATTTTTATTGCAAAGGCCATTCATTTCTTTAGCTAAATTCATCTTATATATTTTGGTTTTGGTTGCTATTATGAATAAGATGTATTTCATTATTTCTTTCGCCAAAAAAAATCCCCAATTAGTGTATAGAACTTTGAGATTCCTGTCCGTCCATTTTCTTTCTTTTTTATGTTTATTTATTACTTCAAATTACATCATCATCACAGTCCCCTCCTTCTATCCCTCCCAGTCCCACTTTCCCACCCTCTCCCCCTTTTCCCACCTATCCTACTCCTACAGTGTAGGGCACCCCTACATATCAGCCCCCCCTCAGTTCAGCAGTCATATGAGGGTTAAGAGCTTCCTCTTGCACTGAGGGCCTACATGGCAGCTCCACTAGGGCAAAGTGTCCCACTAACAGGCAGCAAAGTCTATGTTCCTGTTCCTTTTTTTCCATTGGTTGTAGGATAGTTGGCCTGTACTATATGGTTAAAATCCAGTTATAAGTGAATAGATGCCATGTGCATCTTTCTGAGTCTGGGTTAGCTCACTTAGGATGAGCTTTTCAAGTTCCATCCATTTGGCTACAAACTACATGATTTCCTTGTTTCTGATAGCTGAGTAGTAATCCATTGGGTAAATGTACCACAGTACTTTTATCCACTCCTTAGATGAAGGACATCTGGTTGTTACCAGTTTCTAGCTATTAAAAATAAAGCTACTATGAACATAGTTGAGGAGATATCCTTGTGGTTTGGTAAGGAATCATTTGGATGTATACCCAGAAGTGGTATGTCTGGGTCTTGAGATAGAGCTACCCCAAGTTTTCTAAGATATTACCAGACTGATTTCCATAGTGGTTGTACAAGTTTGCACTCCCAACAGCAATGGAGGAGTGTTCTGCTTTCTCCATAACCTTGCCAGCATGTGCTGTCATTTGATTTTTTGATCTTAGCCATTCTGACAGGCATGAGATAGAATCTCAGAGTCATCTTGAGTTACATTTCTCAAATGATTAAGGATGTTGAGCATTTCTTCAAGAGTCTCTCTGCCATTAGAGATTCCTCTTTTGTAAATTCTAAATTTACTTCTGTTCACCACTTTTTGATTGGATTATTTGGTCTGATCATCAGGAAGACCAATTGGACCATCACCTTGCCCATTTTCTAATCCTGCAAATTTACTGAATTCATTCATCAAATCCAGTGGCCTTTCTATGGAACAATTTTAAATATATTTTATTAATTTTTTGAGAATTTTATGCATTGTATTTTGAACATATTTACTCTCATTATCTATTTCTAGATCCTATCATGTCATAACTACCCAACTTTGAGGGTCTCATTTTTTAAAACATCCATCAAGTCCCATTAGTGCTACCTATATGCACTCTTTAGTGTGTGACCATCCTCTGCTTGCTTGTTGAACCCACCAGGATCACATCCTTAAAGAAAAGTAATGGCTCCTTTCCCAGCAACTATCAATTGCCAATCGCTCCTCAGCTCGAGGTAAGACTCACCACCACCTTCCTCCTCCGTGGTGAGACCTTTTCTGCTTCAGCTTGCACATGTCTCATGGATGGTGCTACAATATCCCTGACTCTGTATTTGCACCTGCGCTATTGTGTATGGAAAACTCTATATTTCCTTGGAGTTGTTCATCGCCCCTGGATTTTATAGTCTCCCCACCTCTTCTTCGCCAGTGATCCCTCAGCCCTGGGAGTTGCTGATGCAATGCAGATGTTCTATTTAGGGTAGACCACTCTAGTGTCACTTTCTCTTTGCATCGTGAACACTTGTGGGTCTCTGTGTTAACGAGCATCTACTATAAAGAAAAACTTCTCTAACCAGGTTTGAGAAATGCACCCATATACTGCATAATAAAAGGTTGTTAGCACTCAGGTTAATATTATGTCCATTAAGCAGAATAGCAGTAGATTCTCCCTAGGACCTGGCTAGCTACAGTTTGCTGGCCTGAATACTGATAACTACAGGTTCCATCTTGTGGACCAGAACTTAAATCCAATCTGAAAGTGGTGAGAGCTTCCATGACTTTTGTGCCACAACTGTACCAGTGAGCATATCTTGCCATGCAGATTATAATTCATATGCCTAATGGCCAAGTAAGGCTGATGTTTATTTTCTTTCTTTTTTGGCAGCATGCCTAGTACTTCACAGCACTATGGAAGCTAGGTAATATGAATGAAGCTTCCAGGCCAGGAGCAGTTATATTTCTCAATGTTCTAAGTCTTGAGTATGTGATATCTTCAACAATATACCATACTGTCAAGTTCTGGAGAGTACCCAAGAGCAATAATAATATCCTGCATTTCTGGGATAGAGATGATTTGATCATGGTAGATAATCTTTTTGATGTGTTCTTGAATTTGGTTAAGTATTTTATCGGCAGTGTTTTGTGTTTACATTCCTAAAAGAATATCAGCCTATATCAACAACAACTTCTTCTTCATCATCATTATCTTCTTCTATTGGATCTTTTCTGGGTTTGGTGTAAATATAATACAGGATTCATGAAAATAATTTAGAAATGTCTCTTTTATTTTGATAAATAGTTCAAGGTGTATTGGTGTTAATTCTTGGAAAATTTGGTAGGGCTGAATCCACCTAGCCCTGTGCATTTTTTAATTATATTTTAATTACTAATTTTATCTTATTAGATAATAGTGGTCTTTTAAAATTAATTCTATAAATTAATCTATTTACTTTAGATCTTCCAGCTTTATATATATATATGTACATGTGTACATTATATGTATGTATGTATATATATATACATCTTTATGATTCTCTGAATTTCCTCCATGTTTATTGCAATGTCTTATCTTTCATCTCTAATTTTATTAATTTTGATTCTCCCCCTTTAGGTTAATCTAGCTAAAGATTTGTAAATCTCATGAGCTCTTTCAAAGAAATACCTCTTTGCTTTATTGATTCTTTGTATTTTCCCATTTCCATTGCATTAATCCCAGTTTGTTTTCACTCTCTACATCTTCCTTGTGCATCATTAAGTTATTACTTTGATGCCTGTAGTTTTTTTAGGTAGGTATATAAATTTTACATGCACGCTTGACTTCATTGTGTTCCAGTAAATAAAAAGAAAAATCTTAGAATCTTGACTAAAAACAAATGTGTGACCAGCTTCATTTTAACAAGATAAATGACAGAGCAGCTGTTGTCTCAACACCTGAGTGACGGGAGCTAGTAGTACTAGGCAGGTAAGATTTTACAGTAAAAAATAAACTTCTTAGATCCAGAACACCCTCGTGATTCCTAAACAACTCAAAATTTAACTATGAGACTCTAGCTATCTGTTCTTCAACCACCTCAGAGACCTGAGAGGGATAAATATATCTGATTATATAGGAAGTGCATACCTGCAGCTTCCAAAACTAAGAAATGACATACCAGTGGATGCCTGGACAGTTCCCATTTTCTCTCCATACATTACAGCATCAATCTTCAGCCATTTGGCCCCGTTTCTCTGACAGACATTGATTGTAGAGCAGGAATTATGAAGGACTTGCCTACCCTGTCTTGGCAGAGCTAGGCTGTTGACTTACCTGCTTCCAAGTTTTGTCCTTTTTGGACAGCATTCTGTCTACAGTTGAAGCAAGAGATTTTTAAAATTGTGATGCAAGTTAGTATGAAAGTGGAATTAGATATAGAACTTTAAACTCGTGGAGAAGGTTAGATAGTAGAATGTTAAAGTCAGGTGCCAAATACATATGGACTGGATATTTGGAATGTATGCTAAGCCATATAACTCTCCTAATTGTGGCCTATTTATTTCTGTTGTTTTATATTGTATTTATTGTTATAAGAGAAAGAACCATTTGTTGGACTGAAAGGGGGAGCTTTGGGGGGAAAAGATATACCTTAAACGAAAAAAAGGGGGGATAGAGGATGGGGGTAAGGAGGGAGAGGGTGGAAGGGTGGGATTGGAGGGGGGAGTAGGGAGGGGATTGTGATTGAGATGTAGCTTGAAGAAATAAAAAATAAATTATAAAAAAATAAACTTCTAATTCATCCTGATATGACTCTTTTTAGAAGCTTGCCCTGATTCCCACAGATTTGTTCTCTGCTCTATATATCAACACCAGCACCAACACCAGGAGAGTGTGGTAACTAGGACGTTGTATGGTAACCTAATATCTCTCACTAACTGTAAATTTATTGAGAAGATATACTATGTTAGTGTTACCATCACAAACATCTATATAAGCATCTGGAATATAAAGATTTTCTAAAAAAAAAGCAATTATAAGAACCCAGTAATCATACACACACACACACACACACACACACACACACACACACAATACGCGATACAATCATTATGTCAAGGATCAGAACATGTGACCAGTGACCCCATGGCCATATACTACAGGACACATCATAATATTATCTCAAGGAGAGATTTGTGCTCCATGTTTACTGCAGCACTATTTCTAATAGACAATATATGGAAATGTTCAGTCCACAAATAGACAAATGGATAAAGAAATGTGATCATACACTGAAGCACATAAACACATAGGCACACAATGGAACCATCATTCAACCTTCAAAAGAATGGAAAGTGCATTTGAGACACTACGGATAAATCTAGAGAGCATTACTCAGCATGAAATAAGCTAGATCTCAAAAGAGAAAAATACTGTGCAAACCCACTCTCATGTTAAATGTTACTTTTCTATTTCTGTGATGAAACACCACGGCCAAGAAACTTATAAAAGAAAGCATTTACCTGGGTGCATGATCCCAGATGGTTAGAATCCATACAGACAAGGCAGACACAGCAGCTGGAACAGCTGAGAGCTCACATTTCAAATCACAGGAAGAGAGCAGAGAGAGCAAAGGGCAGGGTATTTGGCTTTTGAGGCCTCAAAGCTCACTCCTTGTGACACAATGCCTCCAACAAAGCCACACCAGCTAATCCTTACCAAACAGTTCCATTTCAATTAGGGACTAAGTATTCAAACATATGGACCTATGGAGGCCATTCTCATTCAAACCAACACATGGAATGTATAAAACTCAAACTCAGAAACAGAAAGATCACTGGTTGCCAGCAGCTTTATTGGAGGACAAGCAAGAAGTGGGAAATGTCTCCAAACTTGCAAGTACAATATGAGTAAGCTTTGACTATCTGTGGCAGAGAAGTGACTACAATCAACAATAGTATTTATTGTTTAAAATTTGTTAGGATCAGATCATAAAAATATCAAGACTGTTCACTGCATTTGCAAACTTTATATTCACTTCTTTAAAATACTAAATATTGCCCATGCAAAAGAATCAAGCATAAGTAACTCAGTTAGAGATTTGTTTTTATTTTTGTTCTCATTTTAATTTTTCATCATTACTAGGTCTACATTGTGTGTTAAAAGGGACTGCATGAAGGACCAAGTGCTGAGCAATGCTTCGCTTCCATGAGACCATCATTAGCTAGTATATACTTTGCTTGCTGAATGGAACTGGAAATAGCTAGGCAGCTTTGGTGCATACAACCTAAATTTTTCAAAGATGGATAGGATAGTATGAAAGCTCTAAAACTATCAACCCATTTGCCAAAAGAACACAGTCAGAAAGAAGGTCAGCTTTCCAAATTAAGTATTCACACTATAAAATCAAATGCCAAAGAGGGAATATTAAAGACAAGCAAAGAGAGAGGAAGAGACTAAACTAGTAAAATTAAGATTGCCTCACTTTCACAGACTCTGTGTTATGGAAAATGTTCACACAGTCTTCAATAATTCAGAGACTGAAAAAGGCAGAATGGTCCCTGGAGACACGGATCCTTGCATTAAGTTAATATTGCTCATCCACACTGCCCTTGTGTGATTAAATTAGTCCCTTCAACAAAAAGATGACTCCAAAAGGACGGTCTCATCATTCCATGACCACAGACGAGGATTTGAATCAAAGACTGGCAGGTAATGACCCTCTTTAAGCTGCCTGTCCCTTCAGTTCAACAGGTTTAGCTGAGAGGAGGCTGCAGAAGAAATTTCCCTGGGGAATTCTTTATAGCAGGAACTGGCGCCCAGGTGAGAAGACAAATAGTGCATTGTCAGCTCCTTCTAAAGTCCCTCATTAGACACACTCCAAGTTCTTCAGTTCTCTCTCCACCACTCCTTTCTAGAAGATGCTCACACACAGAAGAGGGAAAGAGACTGTTGTCACCATTTTTTTTTCTGATCCTATTTTAAAATATTTTCACCAATTTTATTTCCTCTGGCCTCTCTCAGCCTGGTTATAGATAACACATACCGGAAATCAGCACAGAGCTGAGGAGGCATCGCTCAGATGTGCCAGTAAAGATTCCATCTGTTGTGAAAGAAACTATTCTGTCAACAGCTTGGAAGAGACAGTATGGAAGAACTGATATGATCTGGGGCAGTATTGCCAAGATAGCAACACTAAAATAATGTGAATAAATGAGCCAAAGGATCCATCCAAGCAGTAAGTGGAAGGTGACTACTGAGGACACTGGAGAGGTGACGCCAATACCTCAGGTGAGTCATGCAGAAGGGCCAAGGTCCAGAGTGAGGAGTAGCCAGTGTGTAAGAAGCCCTGGTGTAGCATAATGCAGAACCTGTGCAAATGTGGTGCAAACTCAGTGGAAAATATTTTCAAGCAACACAGTTATCACTACAAAGATAAAAAGAAGCTATGTAAACCATGAAAGCCAGGCAGCCAGAAGGGGAACAAAATGAGAAATTACAGTACACACCCAAGCACTCTGCAACAGGCAGTCCAAGAAAAGCCCTCTCCTCCACAAGAGGCTGGTACCATTCTTTAAATAAAAAGAAGATACCCAGTGGGTGAGCTTTTCTTCTAACCATTCTCACAAATAAAAATGGTTAACACATGAGTACTGCTAAAGATCAAGTAAGAAGGAACTATTATTTATTTACATCCTCCACAGCAAGTGATGTTCAGGAAAGCCCACAATTATCTCGCAGAACTGATAGATAGGAAGGGCAATTATTTTTTTTTAATTACATGTTAGGATAAAAGGTTGTTAAGACTTTCACAGGAAAGGAGCTATTTTAGCAAGCCCTGATAACATTCATATTGAAGGTTTACAAATTGGAAACAAGAAATGTCACGGATGTCATAAGTATGCATGCTTTCATGTAACGTGCTGTTTAATCCAAGTCCAATGTAGCAGAAAAGTAAGTCAATGGAGTCTATGAAACAGAATGGGTTGTCAGGCTGATCTACTAACAGAAGACAGTAGTAGTACTAGTAAGCAATAGTAGGCCAAGTACTAACCAAAGACAAAATAATCAGGAACTTGCACTGCTAGAAAAGTAAGAAGATTAAGGTGATCGCAGCTCCCCAATAAAAGATAAACACTCATTTCTCAGCTCTCTCCCTCTTGGATAACATAGTAGCTAGAGATCAGGGTTAACCAGAGAAACCAGTAAGCCTTCTTCAACTGTGTCTACATAACCAGGCTTGAGCATACCACATACAATCTAGGAGCGAAGGTTTGAGAGGAAGCATGAAAGAATTTTAAATGCAGAGATGCAGAGAACAGGTTAGAAACTACAGTTGTCAAATCACTAATCGGAACCATACATTTCTAAAAGACATCCACTATCACATGATAAGTATGGTGATTACCATGGCTAGCCAATATATTGGAAGAGTATTTGGGTTCTCTCTAAGATTCTACTGACAGAGGTGAAAAATGAGGGTCAATATTTGCCAACAGCCTTCCAGTCAGAAAGCCAGAGAGCAGAACAAAACTCCCAAATGAGCCTCACAGAGAAGATTAAATTACAACTGAATTTCATAAAGAATTCATTGAATGCTTAAGTAGGCTTCTGGGTGGGTCAGAGAGGGCCAGTCAGAAAATTGGGGTCATAAAGGTATAGAATTGGGGTAATAGGAGCTAAAATATAATTACAGAGTAAATGAGAGAGTGAAGAAAGAAATGGTAGACATTAAGAGACATTATTTGGGGTTTTGGACAAATCATTTCTCCTTTAAAGGCATCTGCAGACCAATTTAAATTTCTTCCACTCAATTATATTTTATTCTTCATATTTTAAGTGAAGGTCTCTGTGATCTCAAGGGAGAGGCCCAGGTGCTGGATGCCTCTAAGCGTCTGGCATAACTACATTTTGTCCATATTTCATTGGAAATATGAGACACACATCATATCCTTCTTTAAAATAGTCACTAAAATCAGCTCTTCATCTTAACAAATTGCAGACATATTTCATTTCAACTTCATTTTCAAGAGCCAGTCTCCACAAAACCCAAAAGCAGAGTTGATAATAAGATTAAATATCTACATGGGTAGAAGGCCGAGAGTTCATCTCACATTGTCTGCCTGCCTTGATTTCAAAACTACATGTACTCTAAAAGCATTATTACTTCACCTTTTAAGCAAATGTTCCTTAATTCTTTGAAATCTGAAGTAAAGCGTTCACCAAAATTTAAAGCACACTTTTCATTCTCCTAATTATAAAGATATTTTTTTCTGAGCTTTGATAATCTACCTAAGCCTTCAACTTGACCTTTTTTAGAAGAAATTTTACATCACACTGATTTGAAGGCATTGCTGCTCTAGAGCTGTCTTAAACTACATAGCTCTCACAGGGTCACTATAATTAGAAAACCGTATGAAAGTCTAAAAAGTTAGCTGTGTCAACAAAGACACTACCCACCATCCAGTTCCCTGCATACTCATAAAATTCTTGCAAATACTATTTACAGTAATCAGTTAATATTTAGTAGTCATCATATCAGTACCATTTAATAGGGGCCATTTTGTGCAAGCAGTGTCCACCTACAACATCTCCTTCAAGTCACCAACAAATGAATACATAGTGAAAACAAGGAGATCAGAAATGAGTGACCCAAGTTAACAGTGCTCAGAGGTGTCAGATTGCCTCTCAGTGCAGATTTCAACAAAGTTCCCACTTTACTTAACTGTTGTTTTGCAACAGAGAGATGCAATGACATCCCTAAGAATCAATGGAACTTACTATGTACAACACCATGAACCTTAAAGACAAAAGCCACACAATGGGAGCATGGCCCATGGACCTAAGATGCCAATGTAAGACATCTATAGTCATGGAAGTTTGACTGGGGACCGTGGCTTGAATTTCCTTGTCTCACACCAAAGGTTAATGATGCAGACGTTGCATTGTATACATCTACCACATATTTTTCTTCCATGGTCCGCCATGCATGTATATTTGGCTTATTTCAACTTTTTCCCTATTAAAATAACACTTTATTGAAATGAGAGAGAGAGAGAAATGTAGCTGTAAAAGCCTTGAAAAATGAACAGAATTTGACTCAGGACCCCACACTGAGTTCCCTGAGGCCTTTCCTTTCGCTCCTCTTCTACTGTTTTCCTTAAACAAATTCTCCCATTTCCCACCTTTCCTAAAAAGTCATCTCTCCCACTCTTCACAGCAACATCTCACATTGGCATCACTGGACATGCTGGGAACATCCTTCCTCCCTCAAAGTCTATACAGTTAATTGCCGAGTCATATGTCCCTACTCAGGCCTGTGTCTCTATGATCATCTTCTAAGATCCTTTAAACATGTGATGAGACAGTAAAGCCCCGACCCTTATCAGAATTTTCTCACCCCACTATCACTATGCCCTTTAGACTGCAAACTTGCTGACCTGAATTTCTAACAGCTTGTTGCCCTCAGGTCAAGAACATGCCTACCCTAAAGGCTTTGCACTTGCTGTTCCTCAAAGAGGCTCCTTCAATTAGTTCAGATTTCAGTTCAAATCCTACCCCTATACCTTTGTCCTGGTTGTTTCTCTTCATGGTATTTGAAACTTGGAATCAATATGATTTCTTTAGTGTTCACTGTTATCCTGCATACAGACAAAACATTCTCCTCAAGTGAGAGACATTGAGACTTCTCTCCCTTCATGCCCTATTCCTCCCGTGCCTTTGGACTGCTGCCTGGACAGTGGAGGTACTCTGTTGCTTGGGGAATATATGGTAGGATGAACACCTGGCTGAGGCACTTTGTTGCTTGGGGAATAGACCAAAGGATGAACACCTAGCTGAACTCTAAGCATTTCTATCTATATCCTTTTCCTGTGCTACTGTGTTTCCAATTATAGCAAAACAAAACAAAAAAAAATGGATCTGGTAAAATATACAATGTTTCTAGCACACAGTGTATACGCTGGTGACACGCACTAAGTCAGTGACCTGGGACTTGGCTGAGCTAGTCTGGCTTTCGTGATTTATCCCTCTCACACTCAGAATCCTTGAAGAATAATAATGCCCACTTCATAGGACTGCCTTGGGGACTTCATGAAGGAATATCTGTCTGTCTGTCTATCTGTCTACCTATCTTCTATCTACCTACCTATCTATCATCTATCTCTATCTAATTTCTATATCATTTATTATATAGTATTTTAAATGATTCATCAAAAAATGGTACCCAGAGAACACTCCATAAATATTAACTTTCACTACAGAAACGTTCTATCCTGGTTCAGGACTTAAAATGTCATGAGAAGTTTGTCACCTAATTAATATATTCATAGTGAATATTTTTGTTAAATTTATTCCTAATGAATAAAAGTTCCTTAGGAAAAAAATTTGGTTTCATTCTCTTCTTTCACAAGCAATTTCTTGGTCACATTTTTCTCTCTAAAAAACATAATCTGCCTAATTACAAATTTGTCCCTCTCGAGGCAAAGGGTTACTTCTGAACTCCACACCATTTGGGAAGGTAAATTCAAATATTTGTCAACATACAAAGAAACCAGGAGAAAAACTGAGAGACTTCTTTGAATTCGAGTTAAAGTTGTTCTAAGTATTTATAAAGATGAGGTTATTATTTCCTCTTATGAATTAAATAAGAAACTGTAAGAGACAGCACCACTATTGGGGAAGAAGTATCCTTGGAGAGCTGGCTCAACTGGATAAAAGTTTAAGTTCTGTAATAAAAAGTCTTTGGCCCAGTTAGTACCTTTTTAAACAATCCATAAGGAAACAATTCTACCTTTAATGGTTTGTGATGCTAATCTTGGTTTCCAACTTGACTGGATCTAGGATCAACGAAAGGCCAACCTGCTGGACTGAAAACCAGCTGCTCTCCAGGAATTTATAGACCTTCAGCACCAGATGGACTATGGAAACATCCAGCCAGCCTCATAGACTGTCCAATCACTGGGATGAGAGTCTCTCTGGAGTGAGACAGTCGTTGCTGGGCATCCCAGACTGTGCTATGGAAGCCACTCCAATGAATCTCCTTTTAACATTGTCCATTCTATTAGTTCTGTTCCTCTAAACAACACTAGACTGATACAAAGGTAAAACCCCAGAGATGCCCCCTGCACTGCCTACATGAAAATGTTAGAATCATCTTTCTCTTCCAGACAAGCCTCGAGTATTAGAACACCCAACACATTTTTCTTTGTTTCATTTTTATGACTTCCAACCTGTGTTAGTTCTATTAGTTTTCGCCTAGATGAATGTCCAAAGTTTCTTTGGATAAAACTATCCATGTACATACCATATCCAGTTAAACCCTGAATCCCTGAATGACAAAGATTCTTGGAGTCGCTACTCTTATTAATATGATTAGATGTGTGATGGATACAGACCAACAGCTCTGACTTATAGGCAAGCTGAATGGCTGCCTGGAAGAGGAGAAGCAGTGAGTAGCCACTGAAAATAATGACTGAGATATAAAACAGCCACATCAAACATCAGTAGCTTTCCTTTACACAAATCACAACCTACTGAGAGACACAGCAAATATAAATAAATACATAAATGAATAAAATCCTGTTCTCTTAAGCAACAACAACAACAAAACATATATAATCCTGCACAAAACGCTAACAACCTTTGGTTTTTATATTAGGATTTAACATTGGCAACACAAATCATTAATTTAAAAGCCAACACTCTTTTTTTCTTCTTTATAAACCAGCTAGGTGAATCCTATCAATCTTTTGTTTTTAATATCAAGCTTTCTCATTAGCTTTGGCTTTTTTTTCTTTTTCTTTTTCTTTTTTTTTTTTTTTGGCATTCTTACATTCTTATCTACACTCAACCAGTCTCTCCCTCACCATTCAGGCCACCAGCCCTCTGCAATTCCAGTAGTCTCTCCCATGGCTTCAACCTCTTGGCATTGTGACTTTCACTGAATTTCATTTTTCCCACAAGAGGGCCATTCCCTATGGACCTCCAAGATAGTAGCTGCATGTTCAGATCCTATGGCGGATCCCTTATTCACAACCCATAGCACCCATTCGGTACTTTAGCATCAGCAGGGGCACCCAGTGTCACTTTATAACCCTGCATACCTACTCTTCTGGGTATCTGTCACTAACATTTCTACATACATATGCTCACACCATTGGAGACTCCTTCTTCCTGTTCATTGTTGATGATGACATCTGGATTAGTTTCTGTATCCCACTCTCTGTAGCATTCTGGGAGATTCTGACATTCTCGTGACTGGCCTACTTATCCTGACATCTAGACTCAAGTCGCCGCCAGCACTGACGTTTCCTGTATGGTCACACTCTGTACCTGTCACCACTGACCACTGGCCCTTCTCCAAAGCCTCTGTCACAGCATCCACTCTGCAGCTCCACCTGCTGACATATGTGCCCACCTCACCTGTTCCCCAGCCCAGGATGAATCTCATCTCCATCAAAGGGGTCTCAACTATCTTCATCTTCTCTATCTAATTTCAATCTCTATAAGTTTCTGAGTTTAATTAGATTTTTTTTCTAAACATCATAAACAAAACTTCCAAGGTAAGTCCATCTACATTACCATCCACCCTTAGGTCATCAAGTAAAATTCTAGAGTCACCACTCTGTCATTTCCTGCCTCAGATCCTGAGAACTCTGAAGTCCCAAAGGAGTCCCTGACACTCACATCATCATTTCTCCAGAAGCGTGATTAACTCCAGAAGCCTTGAGAGTAGGAAGGAAGGCCCCATACCTGTTCAGACCACAGTGCTGTGGTTGTTTGTGATGCTCAAAACACATTGTCTAAAACAGCTAAGCCAAGAGGCAAGGCCTGCAGAGACTGTAGATCACAAGAGAAACTCCCCCACCAGCAGAATACAAAGTCTCTGGCTGCAGAGAACCCAGACACACACAGAAGGAAGGCAGCTCCTGCCAAGACAGCTCTGGTAGACTCAGACACTTGTCCTCGACAGACTTAGCAATGGCACAAACCTAAGGAAGGATGGGAGTCCACACGTCAACCCCCCTCACTCACTATGCAGATAACTAACAGTCACCAGCTAATGAGGAATGAGGAGGACACTGCTCAACACCTCCTGTGTTTCCATCTACTTAATGCCATTTTTCTTACAAATTCAGAAAGATTTTCACAGTATTCTGGATTTTTTTTAAAATTCTGTGTTTGTACTTGTTATTGTCCTTCATATATTCTTCTAACTTTGTTTATGCATTTTCTAATTTGGGACAGTATTATTTCCCCTCTTCTTAGCTTCTTTTTCTCATCCCTTCCATCCACCTCACTCCATAGTTCTCTATTTACACTTTATTCCCTTCCTTCCTTTAATTTAGCTGTATTTTGATTTTAACTTCCTGGCTTTTAAAACATATACTCTTCCTTCCTTATCCTCCCTCTAAACCTTCCCATACATTCCTTCTTGCTCTCTTTCAAATCCACGACATGTTTGTTTTTGTTGTTGTTGCTGTTGTTTTAGTTTTTCAAGACAGGGTTTCTCTGTGGAGCTCTGGCTGTCCTGGACTCACTCTGTAAACCAGACTAGGCTTGAACTCACAGAGATCCACCTGCTTCTGCCTCCCTCTGCTGGGATTACAGGCATGCACCATTAAGTCTGGCTCATGACCTCTGTTTTCATTAACTGTTGTTGTTGTGTATATTCTTAACTACATAAATACAACTTGCACAGTTTGCATTATGTTACTTGTATATATGGTTTGAGGGCTGACCATCTGGTATTGAATAACCAATTGGTGTGCTTTTCTCTGAGGAGACTGCCCTGCTCTCGGGATTCACTCCTGTGGTAGATTTAACAGGAATGGTCCCCATAGGCTCATCTATTTGAAATACGGGGTCTGGTCTCCAGTTGATGGAAATGTTTGGAAAGGATTAGGAGGTGTGGCTTTGTTGAAGGATGTGTTCACTGGGGATGTGCTGTTATCTCAGCATATAAACTCTCAGCTACTTCTCCAGTACCATTCTTGCTTGTCTGCTGCCATGCTCCTTGCCATGTTGGTCACAGACTTGCTCTCTGAAGCTGTGAATAAGCCCCCAATTAAATGCTTTCTTTTATAAATGTCCTTGGTCATGGTGTTTTCTCACATCAGTAGAAAAGTAATTAAGGCTCCTCATCAAGAAAAATTCTCTTTGCAACAGATGAAGCCCATTACAGAAAATCACAACTGATCAAAATGTATGGAGCCCAATCACAGATGATCCATCTAAAACACAAAGCCAGAGATTCTACACCTAAAGCTCAAGGATCACTGAAGAAGAAGTAGCATAAAGATTGTGAGAGCCAGAGGAACAAGAAGTTTGCTGTAAGATCGTTTCTCCTAGAAATGTTAGAGAAACTACACACACAAAGTCTAAATACATGGCTGCATAAATAAAACCTGAACAAGGTTGACATCCACAGACATACTAATTTGGAAGAGGAAAAGCTCAAGAGGACTCACTCCTAAAAAGAATTATAGGCAACTAAGGAATATATTCTAACTTTTTTATTCTCTTAACTACATTTGCTCAATTTTGTCTGCAAATGTTTTCACTATGGGGATTTTTTCCCTATTCTCTTTTCTTTTCATCTTGTGCTGGATAGTTTCATGTCAACTTGACACAGGCTAGAGTAATCTGATGAAGGGAACCCTAATTGAGAAAATGCCTCCATAAGATTGGGCTATAGGAAAGTCTGTAGGGCATTTTCTTAATTAGTGATCAATGGGGGAGAACCCAGTCCATTGTGGGTGGTGCCATCTCTGGGCTGTTGGTCCTGAGTTCTATAAGAGAGCAGACTGAGCAAGCCATGAGGAGTAAGCTAGTAAGCAGCACCCCTGCATGGCCTCTGCATCAGCTCCTGCCTCCAGGTTCCTGCCCTGCTTGAGTGCCTACCCTGATGAGTTCCATCAGTTATGAACAGTGATATGGAAGAATGAGCCAAATAAACCCTTTTTCTCCTCAAGTTACTTTGGTTGTGGCGATTCATCACAGCAATTGTAACCCTGACTACGATACTTCTCCACCACATTCTTCTCAATTCCTTTTCTCCTTTCAGCTATTAACTTTGTTTCTCACCCATTCTCTGTCACCTTCCTTTCTCCCCCTCGTTTACTACTTCCACACTTACCTTAAATAGCATGTGACTTTACAGCACATCCCATGCAATTTTGCTGCTTTAGTTTTCATATTCATTAATGGCTATAATTGATTATAAGCATATATGTACATCTTGTATTGTTTGATGTTGTTGCTGTCACAATAGCTAGGTTTTTTTTCCTCTCTGAGTGTTACTGCGGGTTTGTCATTCCAAGCTAGGCTTCTCAAATAAGATGGCCCTGTCAGTTTCCAGAAGTGATATTCATACCAACAGATTCATAAATTACAACATAGAGACAGAAAAGGTAAATATATGTGACTGTCCTAAAAGACCCCAGTTCCTCAACTAATGATCTGAAAGATACTGAAACAGGAAAACATGAGTCCACATGTACTGTTCCAAAATATTCCAATTCCCTAGCTAATAAGCTCAAAGGTACTGAAACTTGGAAGATGTCAAAAGATTCCAATTCCCTAGCTAATGCACTCAAAGACAGTTAAACAGGAAAAGTGTCAAAAGATCCTAATTCTCTAGCTAATTAGCTCAAGGATGCTCAAATAGAGATAATGTCAGGTGAAGATTTGAAAAGCTTTCTGGTAAAAGTGATTAACATGTTGAAAAGGGATACAAACAGAAGAATTCAATCAAGACCATAGAGAGGACACATCATAGAAGAAACAGCCAGCAAAATGGATGAGAAAAACAGAAATATGGATTAAAAGTCAATGACCCAGGAAGATAAATTCAGCAAGAAATTTGAGATTCTGAAAAAAATACAGAAATATTAGTCATGAAAAGCTCAATGTAAACATCAAAAACAACAAAACATCAGACAGCACCTCCAAAAGATTTAACCAAGTAGAAGAAAGAACATGAGTGATAGAAAGCAAGGTAGAGGAAAATCTGCATTTTAATACCAATAAGAGAAAGAATAAGAAAGCATGGCCATGACATATAAGAACCATGGGGTATGATTGGGAAACCAAAGTTTTAATCCCTGAGATAGGAGGAGATGAGATGAACACTAGGGAATGGAGAATGTATTCAATGAAATTAGAGTAGAGAAGTTCCTAAATCCACAAATAGAAATGGACGTTCAAACGCAGGTGGCATTAAGAACTCCAAATAGACTTGACCAGAGAGATTGGGATTGTGGATTAATAACACATTATTAATATATTAAAAATGCAAATCAAAGAAACAATATTAAAATCTGGAAGGAAAAATGTCATTTTACTATGAAGGCAGACAAATCAGAACAACATGAGATCTCTCATTAGCACCATCAAAGCCAAGAAAACATGGAATGATACTGTTAATCCCTGAAAGTGAGTAAGAGTCATCCAAAATTACCATTGCAATTTTGAGAAATTGAGAAATGACATTTCCAGACAAACACAAACCAAGCATTGTATAATATATTTAAAGTTTACCATACACAGTGAACTATGAAAGACTCTCAAAACTAAGAGTACAGTAAAGAATAAACCTGAAAAAAAATGGCAGAATTGTAAACACATAGATTTTTAGAATTCAAATACTCAAAGTTCTCCCTAATGAGTCTTCCTGTTACACTAGAATTTATATCAACCTTCCCCCCTTTTAATCTCTAATTTTTAAAATTCATATCTTCTGCCTCAGCCCAAAGAAATCAAACTGTGATTATTCAGCCAACTGAACTGGCCTACCAGCTAACTACAGATACATAGGCAAATTACATGGACCAAACCAGACATGGGCCAAAAGGATAACAAATAAACAAAGAACCACCCCCCCCAAAAAAAAACCAAACAAACAAACAAAAACGTTTTCAAGTGGATGTAGACTGATGTTCCACCTTGCCGAAGTTTTGTTGACATTATCCACTAGTTGAGAGCCACAGAAGCTAAAAGGTAAACAGTATTCATGGCCCCCTACCCTCTGCTTCACACACTCTCCAGGAACAAGTAATGCGCCCTCTACTGGATTAAAATCAGGATTTTTGTCATGTCTGGTGCTGGTGATGCAGTCTGTAATTAGAGCCATACAGAAGTAGGAGGATCACAAACTCATGCCTGAGGCACAGAATGAGTTCGATGTCAACCAGAGATAATTTAATAAGACCTCATCTCAAAACTGATGAAGTGATGTTTAATTTGCAGCTCAGTGGTAGAGCATTTGCTTCATGTTCACATCACTCAAGGTTCAGTCCCTGGTAGAACAATTAGAAACAGAAGGAAAAAAAAAAAAAAGAATCAACTTGGTTGTTTATGAAGGTTGTGTGGCCTTTTCCAAAGCCATCTCATTTAGATTAGGTTTTTCCCATATTCCATGCATCTGTGAGACAGGAAAATATGGCTTTGTTCTCCAAGGAAAAAACAAAACACACTTTGTTTAAAATCTGTGACAGCCAGCTCTTACATCCACTACCATAAGTGTTCATTGGTGCCACATATCCCAGTAGTGACTGGGGAACCTGGAAGCTTCCCCTACAACCTAAGTTGCAGCATGTCTCAGGAAAGCTGCTCCTGGAGTCTAAACTCTGATAATACCTTACCTCCTCTTACCTCTGGTGGCTCACTGTAACAGACTAGAGAGCTAGGAAGGATGGCTCCTATCAAGATGTTTCTCCCCTCCAAGGAGAACACATACCATGGATCAATGGAATCAAATTGAAAACCCAGAAATGAGCCCACACACCTATGGTCAATTAATTTTGACAAAGAAGCCAAAACCCTACAATGGAAAAGGGACAGCATCTTCAACAAATGGTGCTGATCCAACTGGAGGTTCAAACGTAAAAAAATGAAATTAGACCCATACTTAGGACCTTGCAAAAAAGTTAAGTCCCAGTGGATCAAAGACCTAACATAAAGCCTGACACACTAAATCTAATAGAAGAGAGAGTGGGGGAAAACCTCAAACTCATTGGCATAGGTGACTACTTCCTGAACAGAACACCAATAGCACAGGCTCTAAGACCAACAATCAATAAATGGGACCTCATGAAATTGAAAAGCTTCTGTAAGGCAAAGGACACTGTCATTAGAACAAAATGGCAACCTACAAATTGGGAAAAGATCTTTACCAATCCCACTTCCGACAGAGGGATAATATCCATAATTTATAAAGAACTCAAGAAATTAAACTCCAAGAAACCAAATAATCTAATCAAAAATGGGGAACAGAGCTAAACAGAGAATTCACAAAGGAGGAATCTCTAATGGCAGTGAGACATTTGAAGAAATGCTCAACATCCTTAATCATCAGAGAAATGCAACTTAAGACGACTCTGAGATTCCATCTCACACCTGTCAGAATGGCTAAGATCAAAAACTCAAATGACAGCACATGCTGGCGAGATTGTGGAGAAAGGAGAACCCTCCTCCATTGCCAGTGGGCAGACAAACTTGTACAACCGCTATGGAAATCAGTCTGGTGATATCTTAGAAAACTTGGAATATCTCTACCTCAAGACCCAGCCATACCACTTCTGGGTATACATCCAAACAATTCCTCACCAAACCACAAGGACGTATCCACATCTATGTTCACAGCAGCCTTATTTGTAACAGTCAGAAACTGGAACCAACCCAGATGTCCCTCAACTGATGAATGGATAAAATAACATTGTGGTATATTTGCACAATGGAATATTACTCAGCTATCAGAAATAGGGAAATAATGCAATTCACAGCCAAATGGATGGAACTAGTAAAGCTCATCCTGAGTGAGCCAACCCAGACTCAGAAAGATGTACATGGCATCTGCTCATTTATAATTGGATTTTAGCCATGTAGTACAGGATAACTATCCTATAATATACACACCAAAAGGAACAGGAACATAGATTTTGTTACCTATTGATGAGACACTCTGCTCTAGTGGTGCTGCCATGTAGGCGCCCAGTACATGAGGAAGTTCTTAGCCCTCATATGACTGCTGAACTGGGGTGGGGGACTGATATATAGGGACACTCCACTCTGGTGGAGTAGAACAGAAAGGAGAATGGGTAGAGGGTGGGACTGGGAGGGGTGGAAAGAGGGCACTGTGATGGAGATGTAACTTGAAGTAATAAATAAACATTAAAAAATAAAATAAAGTTGTCTCCCTCTATACTAAAACTGTAAGTTGGTCAATGTAGATGTGAGAACGGAGAAAATACAGTTTAATAATAGCCAGCAAGACACCTACAATGCTGATGGTACCAATATTGGCTAAGGTTAGCTATCAAAGTAGTCAGTCAGCAAGGCATGTCAGATATCAGCAAGGTGGGGCTGTAACTGCCAACTGCTCCTATCTGTGTGAGTGGCTTGTAAACAGCTCATTTTGGGCCAGGGGGACATGTATGGAATGTATAGACTCTCCATTAACTCAGCCCATAATAGCACAGAGAATCAATCTCATAAAACTCAGTGTTTGCTTATTTATTGCTGTAAATCCCATTAAAGTCTCCAGACAACAAGATTAATGGTTTTCATCTCTCTGAAAGCTCTCCCACTCTCAGAATTTTTCTCATTTTTCCTGCATTTTTCTTAATTAAGCCTCATTCCACTTTGCCCATACCTATTCATGGATCCTTAATCTTCACTTTGGTGAGACAAGGAATTCAAGAGCCACCATCTCAGGTTGACTTTGCTGACCTTTGAGTCCTTGGCACACTTAGTTCCTTGGTCATATCCATCTTGGCCAAGAAAATTCCACTGTTCTCAGAAACTACACTATTATTGCATACATATATACAAAAGGAGAGGTTCCTCAGCAGGTAAGAGAACTGTCTGTTTTTCCAAAGGACCTAGGTTTAGTTCCCAGTACCCACATAGTGGCTCACAACCATCAGTAACTCCAGTTGTACAGGATCTGACACCCTTTGCTCCATGGATGCTGATATGTGGTACACAGGCATACATGCTGGAAAAACATTACACAGATAAAATAAAAATCATTTTAAAATTATACATTAAACTCTAAGTCTTAGCCACTCTCCCAACAGTAAATCACCACCCTTCTATACATCCTGGAATGGTTAGCTCTCTCTACTTTCTTGATCAAGAACCTTGGAATGACCTTTCAGTTTCTTTCTTATGACTATGTCAAATAATTAGAAGACCCTACTAGCTTTATCTCTAAAATATATCCAGAGTCTACTCACTTTCCAGCACTTCTACCTAATGACGCTATTGTCAGCTTCCCTTAGGTAACTACAGACAAACCTTAGAACCCGCCCTTCTCTCTCCAGTGGCACATTTTCCTAAGACACAGCCACCATGGCACCTCAGCTTCTGGTGAAGCCATACTTCTCTCTCTCTCTCTTTAAAGGTTTCTTTTCTTTTTCTTTTTTGATTTTTGTTTTTTTGGGGGGGGTTGTTTTTTGTTTTTTTTTTTAAGATTTATTTATTATATATACAGTGTTCTGTCTCCATGTATGGCTTCAGGACAGAGGAGGGTACCAGGTTTCATTATGGATGGTTGTGGGCCACCATGTGGCTGTTGGAAATTGAACTCAGGACCTCTGGAAGAGTAGTCAGTGGTCTTAACCGCTGAGCCATCTCTCCAGCCCCACCATGCTTCTCTTAACAATGTTGGGGTTTTTAGTCATTAGAACAAAATGGCAGCCTACAGATTAGAAAAATATCTTCACCAATCCCACATCTTCCAGAAGGTTCATATCCAAAATATATAAAGAACTCAAGAAATTAAACATCAACAAACCAAATAATCCAACCAAAAATGGGGTACAGAACTAAACTGAGAATTCACAAAAGAGGAATCTCTAAAGGCTGAGAGGCACTTGAAGAAATGCTCAACAGCATTGGTCATCAGGGAAATGCAACTCAAAATGATTCTGAGATTCCATTTCACACACAATGGCTAAAACCAAAACTCAAGAGATAGCACATGCTGGTGAGGATGTTGAGAAACAGGGACACTCCTGCATTGCTTGTGGGTGTGCAAACTTGTACAACCAAATTGGAAATCAATCTGGCGATTACTTAGAAAATTGGAAATAGCTCTACCTCAAGACCTAGCCATACCCCTCCTTGGCATATATCCAAAACATACTCTACCAAACCATGAAGATATCACTGCAGCAATGTTAATAGCCAGAAATTGGAAACAACACAGATATCCTTCAACTGAAAAAATTGATTGAAAAAAAAAAAGCCCTGTGGTACATTTACACAGTTATACACTACTCAGCTATCAAAAATAAGGAAATCATGTAATTTGCAACCAAATGGATGGATCCAGAAAAGCTCAGCCTCAGTGAGATAACTCAGACCCAGAAAGTTACACGTGGTATGTACTCTCTTATACGTGGATATTAACCAAATAGCAAAGGACAACCATCCTGGAACACAGAGACCCAAACAAATAGGAATGTAGCATAACTGTCCTATGAATTTGGCTTTTGTAGGCATTGGGACTACAGTGGTGAACAAACTCAGGTTTTTCTGGGAGGAAGTCATGGACCTTGCTGCTGGTTAGTGGAACACCTTACCACCGTAGCTGGGCTGCCATGTCAAGTCCAAGCACAACAGGAAGCTCTTAGCCCTCATGCGACTGAAGAACTGAGGGGTGTTGGTAAGTGGGGGATCCTCTTATCTGAGGAAAAGGAGAGGACAGAGATGGGGAAGAGGGAGGGAAGGTGGGAGGGTGGAACCTGGAGGGGAGGAGGGAGGGAATTTTGATCGAGATGTAACTTGAAAAAAATAAATTAATAAAAAATAAAAGTCCTTGCTGAACTGGGATGGGGGACTGATATGTAGGGGACACTCCACTCCAGAGGAGTAGGACAGAAGGGAGAGGGGGTAGAGGGTGGGAGGGTGGGACTGGGAGGGGTGGAAAGAGGGCACTGTGATGGAGATGTAACCTGAAGTAATAAATAAACATAAAAAAATAAAAGTCCGGGTTTTCAATTTTGTTGACCCGAAAATTGTTTCCCTTCCCTTTTCATTTATTACATGTCATTTTTCAAATTGATCTCAACTCGCACATCATTTTCTTGAGGATCCTTTTAACCTCTTTGCAGTGAAATTTCACATACTCTGGATGCCTTAAAAATACCATAATACAATACCCTATGGGTAGTACATTGCTCCTTTATTTCCTTTAACCTCCTATGATTATCACGTCTGTGAGGACAAAGAAAAATCTGATCTTGTTCGCCACTGTAGTCCCAATGCCTACAAAATCCAAATTCATAGGAAGTACCTAATTTTATATATTTCTAAAAAGTACACAAATTTATACAGTAGTATATGATAAAATTCTTGACATTGCTGTTTTTATCCCATATTGCAATTTCTGGGATTATACCCAAGACAATTAATGTAATTCTTATGTCTTACTTCATGTTCTGTGCATTGCCTTCTCCATGCCCTCTCCCCCAGCATTTAGAAATTGTATTCTAAAGGCGTCAACACAGTAAATAAATCAGTGAACAAGCACAATGTCCATCTTGTTCTGTGTTATTCTACAGCCACTCTCCTTCCCAGCTAACAAATCAAAATGACCTTTGTTGAGATTCAGGGCCTGAGAAAGGCTGAAGGTGAATTGCAGGCACAGGCATAAATGGGAAATTTGCAATGCTGCCTTGGCTGTGAAATGTTCTAATTTTTTATCAGGAAGGTTCACTCTTTTATCAGTTCAAAAGCATGTGTATCCATGAGGTCGTGTGAAAAGAATGCGCTACCCATTGCATTTATCTTCCTCTGAGCATAGTAATTAGCCTCCAAATCTAACCATGACAATTCAGACCCAAAAAAGGCTTATGTTTTCTCACAAATGATTATACAATAAACTGTGAAAGCCAGAAGCCAGCTCAATAGGCTTGAATAGACTAGCAGAAAAGAAAAACTAGCCACGGCCATGTGTCTCACTGGATACAATGCATTTGTGTATGTCACCTAACTCTCCGAGATCAATGTCTTCGAAATAACCCTTAAAGCATAAGTCGTGAGGATTACAATTTTAAAGTATGGATTAGTGAGAGAAATTTCAGAGAGGAGGAAAGGAATTTAAGCTTAACCTGAAGTTTTCTTGTGTTTTTCAGTTTAATTATTTTTACTCTTATAGAAAACATGCAATAAACAAACACAGGTGCCAGTGTCCGTGGGCCCTGGTTGGTACAATGTGGATGAGCCCAGCTTGATTTAAGCATGAGCCCATACACTTCACCTAACAGAACCACCCCATGTAAACGATTATTATAGATTCTGGGCAACAAAGCACAAAGGATCTGAGCCACAGGGCAGATGCAGACCATTCCACAAGAGTTTAGAAAGAAATCTTATCTAACAAAAATCTTTACAAATTTATTGTTCAAGGTCTAGGAACAGGGCCTGGAGTGATGGTTCAGTGCTTAAGAGTATTGAGTGTTCCTGCAGAAGATACAGGTTTGGTTCCCAGGACCCACATGACATCTTATGACTGCCTGTCATCCCAGGTCTAGAGAAACTGACACTGTCTTTTGTCTTTGGAACACCAAGCATGCATATGGTGCACATATATGCCAGCAAAACACCCACACACATAGAATAAAAATAAATCCATCTTTTAAAAACAAACAAAACACACATAAGAACAGTCTGGAACAAAGTAAGAGAGCTGTATGTGAGCACATCTCCAAACATGTGACTGTAACCAGGTAATCTTGGGTTTCTACTTTGATACTTTCACATTTTTAACTGGGTGTTTTTCCTTGTTTTTTCTCCATCATAACAAGCAAAGATCTATCCAAATATTTGCCTCTGAAATTTAGTTTTCTGAACTAGTATAATTGACTTCATTCTATATAAAATAAGAGTCTACAAAGTAGTCAAATCTATACTTTCTATAATAAATATATATAAATATAATAAATATATCTATCTTTCATCTTATTTATATAGTACTGGATGAAAATTCTATCCTTTCATACAGCATATGGAAATTAGTATTACACATAATGTACATGTAATACATAGCATGGACATGACTCTTAGAAAGATTATATTTCATGAATCATCCTTTTTATCTGTCTATTGCATAGAATACCACCAACTAGGTAAGTTTTAATTAAAAAAAAAGTGTTTACTTTGACTCAGAACTTCAGAGTTAAGGGATCAAATACAGTGATTACCTTCTTGCTAGCAAAGACCCTAAAGCTGTACAGATTCATCTTGTGACAAGAAAATGCCAGTGTGATATGTGCTCTCCCTTCCACCATGGTCTATGCCCTCATGTTCTTGTCTTCTGTGCCCTCACTAGAATACCCTGAAGTGCTCCACTTGCACCATTCTGGAATCTTCTGGACTCTTCCAAACTTTTTCACCTTTTCCTGTATGTCTGTTCTGAAGCTGCACCCATGTAATCAAGCATTTCTTTAGCAATGCCCACCCTTCCCAGTTCTGTGGCTAATAGCACAGTGACACAGACTGGGTACATTGTAAGGGAAGAGAGATTCTTGTACAGCTCACAGTCCGCAGACCCATGAAGAAAAGCTACACAGATAAGGCCTGTTTGTGGAGAAGTCTTGAGGTGCTATAGGGTGTCACATGACAAGAGTCAGGGAGCACATGTGTGCATCTTCTGGCCTCTCAACTTACAAAGCCATCAATGCTCAATCATGGATGTTTATCTTGATGAATTCATATAATCCTCATCACTTCCCCAAGGCCCCACCTCTAAACACCCCAGTCAGATCAAATTCATCCTCTTATGACTTTACATTGGAGATTAAAATCCTACATGAGTTTTGAGAGCAGAAGATGTTTGGACTATCAGAGGACCCTTTCCATCTCCAGAGAACCACAAACTAAACTCTCTATTTACATTGACTTTCTATTTTGCTAATGAAATATTTTATGCATCAGAGCAGTAATTATATGAAAATAAATGAATGAATGAATGAATGAATAGTTGAATAGCAATGCTGTTGTTTTACTTGGGTGAGCAAGTAAGCTTCCAATTCTGATCTCTAACAATTGGGCGCCATTATGAAAAGCAACAGGTGATTCATAAGTTTTCATACTCAGAACCATTTTTTAAAATGTCAACTTAAAACATAAACTCTAAAACAAATATTAGGAAGCCTTAATACATGTTTGAGATTAAAACTGTGTGTGTTGGGGGTGTGGGGGTGAATACAGTGAGATATCAGATAACCAGAAATGCTCGGACATTGCTTTAGGACATGAGATACTCTAACTACGTGTAGATAATGAAACACCCACGAGCTAACTCTCTGCTAATCAAAGTAATGTTGGATCACCTCACATTTGTTGGCAATGGACACTCCAAGGTCCTGTTCCAGACACTGAATCAGAATTTCATTTTAATGAGATCCCAAAATGGCTCATATTCTCATTAAAATCTGAGAAGCATTGAGGCCAGCGGTGGCTCCAGTGAACAGATCTTATAACTTATCTGACAAAAACTCAGTTCTCTCCAAAATTATCAATGCTATGAATCATATCACCTGCCTACAGTTAAAAGTTACAAGTAAGTTTAGCTTTATAGTATCTGTCATCCTTGTGTGCTTAAAGTTATCATCTGTGAGTTGCTGAGTTCACCACAGTATCTGAAAGACATCAGTTTCCAAACTAAAAGAATATTTACAAATGAGGGATGGTGTGAAATACAAAAGTTACTTGATATATAGGATGTATCTGAAATATAAAACAACCCCAAATTTCATGGTTCAGGCCTCAAATCTTAAAAACCTATCATTGTTCTATGCCTCTGTCTGGAGAATATATATCCTAGTTTCTAATAAAAAAAAAACAAATAAAAGACAGTTGGCCAGTAATGAGGGAAAAAGTATTGTCACTTAGAAGCAAAGCCTTATATAATGTGTACATTGCTTAGTGGGTACTCAACAGGGCTTGGGATGGGGCTACTAGTCATAGGTAGTTTGCTAGTTAAGGCTTCAGGGTTGGATGGATCACTGTTCTCACAAAACATCATGTCCAGCCACTATATTTTTAAAGGTTTCTTTAAAGAGAAACTTATGTGTGTGTAATATATATATATATATCCATATCCTTGGGTTTTTTTTAAGACAGGGTTTCTCTGTGTATCAGCCCTGGCTGTCCTGGAGTCACTTTGTAGACCAAGCTGGCCTTGAACTCACAGAGATCAACCTGCCTCTGCCTCCCTAGTGCTGGGATTAAAGGGATGTGCCACCATGCCTGGCTCTTTGCCTGTATTTTATAGTGAAATACTTTTTAATTCAGAGTCAGTTTTTGCATAAAAGAAGATTTTCTTAAACTTTACTTCATATCTAAGTGGAACCATATCTAAATGGAAAAAGAGAATCACTTCCTACCCTACCCTTAGGCCAGACTCATTTAATTCTTCATCCATAACTATTTTACACAGTCTGTAAAAATGTACACAACCCAGAAGGTGGGGCGGGTGTTCCCCCTCCCCCTTGGTTATTTGATGGGTAATAGAAAATTTTGTTATTTAGGGGAAGAGACTACAAGCTGTTAAATAGTCTTGTTAAATGGGTTTTGGAGGTTAGACCCAGGGACTTCTCTCTTTTTCTTTTCTGTATTCTTCTTTCTCTCCTATGTAGGAGTGAACAGATTTGAGAAAAATGGGACATAGACATAGTATAGGAAAGATCAAGAAAAAAGGACAGATTATTGAATATGGCCTTATACCTTCATATATTGATACAAAATTAATATTATATTTGGCTACATAGGTTTTGATCTTTGTATATTGATACAAAATTAAGATTATATTTGGCCACATTGGTATTGATCTTTGTATATTGATACAAAATTAAGGGTAATGCTTCTTAAAGATATTGTACCTAGTAATGCTTAAAAATGAAATGTAAAGTTTTGGCCTCTTGTTACCAACCGTCATAAACTGTTTAGGATAATTAAGAAATAGAAACTAATAGTCATGCAAGAGTGTCATTTTGTTAGTTACTATGACAATCTATCACAGTTATTTTCTTTTTTTTAAAAATTTATTTTTTATTTCTTCAAGTTATATCTCAATCACAATCCCCTCCCTACTTCCCCCCTCCAGTCCCACCCTTCCACCCTCCTCCCCCTCAACCCCCCATCCTCTTCCCTTTTTTTTTTTAGTTCAAGGTATTTCTTTTTCCCCCCAACAGCTCTCCCTTTCAGTCCAACAAATGGTTCTTTTTCTTATAACTTCTAAGCTACTCAGAAATCAAGTTGCTAAGAGACAAGCAACATTTTCTTATCTAAATATAAGAGATAGATAGAGCATCTTCAAAAACCTCAAGAGATCTGCAGAATATGGCATTCAAAGATGTTTTCTTAACTTAAGATTTTTTGATATCAAGACATGTCAGCTCCTGACAGCACCCCCTATTCTACTCCAAGTAGAAGATGAGCATTGAAGAATCTCCAGTGGGAGATGATTGAATTGGTGGTAAGCCTTCCTCTTGGCAAGAAAAACCCCTTGCTTCAATTGTAGACAGACTGCTGTCCAAAAAGGACAAAACTTGGAAGCAGGTAAGTCGACAGCCTAGCTCTGCCAAGACAGGGTAGGTAAGTCCTTCATAATTCCTGCTCTACAGTCAATGTCTGTCAGAGAAACGGGGCCAAATGGATGAAGATTGATGCTGTAATGTATGGAGAGAAAATGGGAACTGTCCAGGCAGCCACTGGTATGTCATTTCTTAGTTTTGGAAGCTGCTGGCCCTGCACTTCCTATATAATTATATATATTTACCCCTCTCAGGTCTCTGAGGTGGTTGAAGAATAGATAGCTAGAGTCTCATAGCTAAATTTTGAGTTGTTTAGGAATCAAGAGGGTGTTCTGGATCTAAGAAGATATTTTTTAAATTGTGAGGCAAGTTAGTATGAAAGCTGAGTTAGATATAGAACTTTAAACTCATGGAGATGGTTAGATAGTAGAATGTTCAAGTCAGGTGCCAAATACATATGGACTGGACATTGGGAATGTATGCTAAGCCATATAACTCTCATAATTGTGGCCTACTTATTTCTGTTGTTTTGTATTGTATTTATAGTTATAAGAGAAAGAACCTTTGTTGGACTGAAAGGGAGAGCTGTTGGGGGGAAAAAGAAACACCTTAAACCAAAAAAAAAAAAAAAGAAAGGGTAGAGGATGGGGGGTTGAGGGGGAGGAGGGTGGAAGGATAGGACTGGACGGGGATGTAGGGAGGAGGTTGTGATTGAGATGTAACTTGAAGAAATAAAAAATAAATTATTAAAAAATGTACACAAGACAGAACTTCATATGTGTATCTGCCACCCATGGAGAGTCTTGTGGACCTGCATGTCTTGCCCCCACTCCTGGGGATGAAGGAGCTGTGGCTTCTGTCTCAGTGGCACTCTGGTGTCCATTTCCCTCTATTATGCGACCCTAACTTGCTACTTTGTACATGATTGTCCAAATCAACCTCTAAGGTGCTTAAAATTGCACATCTTAGTTTTCCTATTCTCGTTTCAAAATGGCATTTTGTACAATCTCTATTGAGAATAAAATAAGCTCATTTTAAAAACAATTACCTAACAACACTGCGGATAAGAAACTGTATTTTCTGCTTAAGTGTTTTTTTTCCATCTTAAATTGCATCTAGTATGAATGATGTCTAGATTATTGCTCTTCAGTTTGGTACAAATAGGAAATCCTGTCACTTGTTTCAAAATATCCCACTACTAAGAAGACTAGCCTTCTGATCAGCTAAAACATAATCCCATTTTTCCTTTAGTACTACACTAGGCAGTTTGATTTAATTATTATTATAGACATTTACATAAAGCTTTCTTCTGAAGAGTTTTAGCCCATTTAAGCAATGTCATTACATGGACAGAGAAACTCTTTTGAGAAGATGTAATGGGGCATGAAAAATAATAAAACCCACAAAATACACTTATTCAAGGATTTTAATAATGAAGAGAAATTGCAATTCAGACCTAAGAGCTGGAAGCTGAGTGCTCTCTGTCATTTTAAAATACAGCATGATTAAACAGGTGCAGCATGGTCCCCTGGATCAAAGGGCAGCACCCTCTGCTCTGTCTTCTGCAAAACCACTCTCATGTCATAAAACATGAATTCATAACACTCATACACCATCAACAGAACTTACTGAAGATGGGGTCTATTAGACAGCATTGTATGGTTAAAGCAAAAAGGGTTGGACTTCGTAGGTTCCTGTTTGTTAAAAGATGTGCCATGAATTGGCATTCTCTTGTAAAGTTACTCAGAGGCATGGGAGTGCAGTCCAACCAGAGCCCCTTCAAAGATCCAGTGAAACAAAAATGCCTTATCTCAGTCCCCTCAGCTGCCTCCTACTCACGCTCCCTCACTAAAGGAAGAAAACAAGCATGTCCATATTTTGGGAGAGTAAGTTGTAAAGAGCTAGCCATATATAATATAAAATACTAAAGGTTTTGATCCAGCAACTTCACCCTTAAAAATATGCCCTATACCCAAAGCTATAAAAAGCTAATCAAGTTTCTGTATGAATAGCATCATATTGCTGCTCATAAGAAAGAATAAAAAAAAGTACCACATAGCTTATGAGAGGTAAGAAACAGAACCATAGAAACTTTACAGTGCAATAACATGCAGCAATGTCTAATTGTTATTAGAATGTCCTCAGCACAAGTCATTAATAATGAGAGTTGAGGAAATGAATGACATCACTCTCAACATAGAGAAAGCCTGCACAATCATATGTGAGTGGGCATAAGAACAAAAAAAAATCACAAAAGAACTAAACTGCAAGAGGGAAGGGGAGAATAAAATGTACTTTCCTGTTTTATTTTATATTTCCTTTTATATTTTGAATTATTATGTATGCAGCTCTTATTAAGAGACTAAAATGTTTCACTCAAACCTTCCTGGCTCTTCTGAACCTACTTTTCTAGTCCAGTATGCACATGAGAAACGAACTCAAGAAGTAATTGAAGCAGTGGCATACAAGACAACTTGCGTATGTTTCCATGCTGATTTATAGGAATGTGTGCACATGGTGGAGACTTGAGGCAAGGGGCAACTGTAACTGTGAATCCAGAGCTAAAACAGCTGCCATGCTTTCCCTCAGGCCTCCCCCCTCTTTCCTTACTCTCTTTGTCTCGTACCCTCACTCCATCTTTATGAATCTCACACATACTTGTGCGTACACAGCTCTGTATATCCCACCATTAGGTAACAAGTCGGTGTTCACAGATGTGACTCCTTTGAACAAAACCAGAACAGTATTTTAAATACTCTTTCTAGCTAGGACTTAAAAGTCTTTTCAGGAGTAAGTCACATAGATGGTCTGGTTTCTGTGACTGTGAGAATGATCTAGAAGCTGCAGAAAACTCAGAAAAGAACTTCATATAATGTGTGATAAAGGGCAGCAAAGCCTCCTCCCACAGCAGTGCAAGGGGTGTTGTTGATGTTGTACATTTGGTTGTTGTTAAAGTCAAGGCTGAGTGATGTTCTGTAGGTAGGTTCCACTGTCTTGGGTAAAGGACCCATATTTCACCTGATGCTCAAAGTAATTTAAGTCACAGACCTCCTTGATACAAGGAAAAGTTAGTGAGCACACACTTTTCTTTATCTACTTGGTAGGAATTTGTATTAAGCAATGTAGAAGTCAGGATGTCCCCCAGAAAGTGTCTTGCCCACCTTTCCTACTTCTATCGCTATACATGAGAGTCCTTTGAGAAAAATTAATTTTCTTAATTGTCCTTCTAGAGTAGAAGCAGGTAAAGATGATAATCAAAACAGAAAATTCTCATTTCTGGAAGTAATTTAACTCATCCAGCTAAAAGAGATCAATTCAATATTTTTAAATACAAAATTTCCAGAGAAAGTTATCGATCAGCAAGGTATACTCACATTTGCACTCCTTACAGCACTGGCCATCCACATACGCCGGAGCCGACTTAGGAGGGCAGTCAGGAACAGGGCAGACCAGAGTCTCACATTGGATGGTCCCATTCTGAAAAGCAAACAGTGTTTAAAGAAATTCTATGTAGAAATTTAATATTGCTCAAAGGCTTTTAAATCCATTTCATAGAATTCAAGCTCTTTACGCAAAATGTCACTATTCTCTTTAGCAATACCCATAATGTGGTGGCCCACAGAAACGTTGGCTGCATTTTAACAATTGAGACTGGTTCACATTTTTGCCCAGCAACTAACTGATCTTTACTAAGCAAATCTGCACCTTCTACATGGAAGTGGAGAAGGACACAGGCATTCAGGGGAATACCAAGCTGGAGGTTGGGCTGGAACACTTTGCTGTGCCTGGACTACTTACACATCAACCACCCACCTGGCTGCTCGAACTTTCCCAGTTAGTGTGTAAACTTCACCAAATCACACCACACATTTGACTTAGTTATATTTCTGGTCCTCACTTGGGTAGGTTTCACTAAAATTTTAAAGTGTTATAATGTTATCCTATTGCAATCATGAATAAAGTTTATCACACAGAGATGTGCATATGTGCATACACAGACCTCTACGTATGGACAAACTCCTACCCAGATACACACGTGAATGTTCACAGATGCTCACAAGAGTGCATATATGACACACAGATGTACACTCACATGTGCATATGCACAGGGATAAACATGTATGCATACATCCACACAGGTGACTCTCTCATACACACACATACACAGAGAGAGACAGAGACATTCACATACAGACCACTTCGAATCTTTTTTATGTGCATGATATTATGGTCTGGAATCAACTGGGTGAATGAAAACATTTGAAAAAGCTAACTTGAATAGACCTATTTACAGAATTCTAGCTTTTTAACAGGTGACTTCATATAGAATTTGAAAGTTTAAAACCAAACTTGTCTTGAAGCTTTCTTTGAAGCATGCATATAGCCTTTAAATAATAATGCACCAAAAAATGATTTATTACTTGGAATTAAGCAAAATTGCATTTATTTAAATTGTGTAGTGTGCATTCCTCATTAGCCAACTATTAAAGGCTACTTAAAATCCATTGTTTATATTGTTCTGCCTAGATACAATATTTAAATGCTCTATATAATTTGCTTTCTTTATAGTTCATTAATAAAATCATGAAGGAAAACTCCCCCCAAACACTAAGGGTTACAGGAGAGACTCCCTTGGGAATCACCCTCCTAACCTAATTTGAATTTCTAACTTCATGTATGTGCAGTTAAGCTTCCCAGCACCCTCAAACCATAATCACTGTTTCAGCTAGAGAGTGTCTTTAATAATGTAACACACAGTTCTTCAGAAGTGACCAGGTTTGCTGGCATTTTAGTGCTGCATTTAGAGAAAACAGGTCTTGAAATTTTCATGGTTACATTGTCTTAATAAATATTTAAACAGCGGGGTCATCTGAGTCCCCTGGGAGTGTGAACGGAAGGCGTACCAAGCATGTGCAGTTCTTACAGCCATCTGTCCAGGACTCAAACTCTCGGTAGGTGGTTCCCTTCATGGTGCATGTCCACTCACAGTAGCACTGATCCAGCCTGTTCATTCGTTGTTCAGCTCTAGACAACTACGGCACAAAGACAGGGCTCACCTTTACAGCCACTTGGAAATGCAGAGCACAATGGCAAACATCTAACAGTGTTACATAAACAGCAATAACAACGTTCTGTGCCCATCACCAATTATTATAAATAGATCAAGTCTGTAAAACTCTAAAGAAGCATTTCCCTACACTTTACATATGAAAAATTTACCGTTAAGACTAAAATCACAGTTTATAAGACACAAATTTAGAATAGCACCATCCACAATACATGGAAGAATTCTTCATTTTTAAAAAGTGTCTAATTCCATTAATATGCTTACTCAAGTAAAAAAAACATTTATGATTTATATCGTAGAAATAACACATACACACTCACACAGCCTTCAGAAAATCTTTCAATACTATGCAAAATTTAAAACCTAGTGAACTTGTCAGTAAACATGGTATGTGCTTCAGACTTCAGTGAATGAACCTACAGCTATAGTATAATACTTAAAAACTGTTCTGGAGCCATCTCATCGACCCAATTATGGTGTCCATACTCTCTTTACATTTTCTTTCTACATCCTTGCTTCTAACAAAAAGTTGAATAGAAATAAATAATAAAAACTAGGCAACAATAGATCCTGCAGCAGGAGAGCAGTGTATAAACCAGGTGACCTGCTTCATTCCTGACTTACTGAGGCATTTGTTACACAGATGGATAGGATTTTTAAAATGTATTTTTTGTATATTTATTTCTTTTTTCAAGTTACATCTCAATCACAGCCCCCTTCCTTGTCCCCCTTCTGGTCCCACCCTCCCACACTCTTCCCCCCTCACCCTCCTATCTGCTTTTTTTAAAAAAAAATTTAAGGTGTATCTCCCCCCTCCCAACAGCTCCACCTTTTAGTTCAATGAAAGGCTCTTTTTCTTATAACAATAAATCCTAATAGATGGATAGGATTTAAATATTTATAAACCTTAATAAACATTATAGCCTTTTTCCTTGAGCAAGAATTCCAATTCAGTCCCAGTGAATCACAAATCATATGCCATAAGGAATATCTCAGGGATGAAAATCTATGGTGATAAAAGGAGCTGTTGGGAGTCATGTGACTATGCGGCATTCTTTGTATATTTGGGAGTCATTCTTACCTTAGCTGATGTCTTCGATAAAATGTCCTGCAGCTCCATGATTTTCTGGACTAGTCCATGGAAGTCGTTGCATGTTGGACAGGCTGCAATTACAAACAGGACATTTATGAAGCTTTATTTATAAGGGGCTCAATCTGATTAAGTCTGTGCTGACAGCCATTATGTGTGCGCTCCAGACTCATACTGACATTCTAGACAAAATGTCAAGTAGGCCCACTTTTCATCACAACACACAGTGTGGTACTAATAGACTTACTTCGATTAAGATCCGGGCACTGGGCAATGAACCCCTGGGGCATGACAAGTAACTGCACATCTTGCATTATTCCCTATGTGTGAAAACATGAAAGAGGCATTATTTTCATTTACCTAAATTATGCTGAATAGTCAAGTTCATAGGGGAAAATTTTAAGGAACAGATCTACCCAATGCCCTGGACCTAGAGCCTTCCTGGTTCTATTCCTAACCAGTCCATGCCAGGGAAGGAGACCCATCTGGCAAAGCAGAGAATTACCTAGGTATTTTCACCTTGACAATGTTTTTAAGCTGTAAGATGAACTGTCAAGATTCAAGGATGCAGGCATCATCTTATTGTTTTGAGAAGTTATTTTCAGTTCACCACAAAAGCCAGGCTTGAAAATGA
This sequence comes from Lophiomys imhausi, assembly GCA_907164525.1. Taxonomy (NCBI): domain Eukaryota; kingdom Metazoa; phylum Chordata; class Mammalia; order Rodentia; family Muridae; genus Lophiomys; species Lophiomys imhausi. The sequence continues at coordinate 1,019,417 of CAJQZJ010033498.1, read as the reverse complement.
CCTTTAATTGTCAATGTAAAAATCACTTTGGGCTTTATCACCACAGACCTGAGACCAACTTTGTATTAACAGTGATCACAAGGGAAAGGGTGGGTAAGCTGAGCCATGGGAGCTGCACTCACATGAACATTTCTCATCTTTTCACTGGTGTTTTTTAAAGGTCATCTCTCAATTCAGAAAGGACAGTGGATTTAGTAAGCAGGTATAGTGAGACTTGGAGTGCTTAGGAACATAGAAAGTTTAAACGAAGCTGCAAATGACCCACTTTACCCAGAAGGCTTTGCATCCTCAGCCATTAAGTTGCTAACTTGATGGGCTCAAAGCAAGGCCCAAGGCGGCAACAGAAACAGCTTCAGCTAACATATTCAAGTTTTCTCTTTTTCCCACCACCTCTTCTCCTATAAATTTCATGCACCTCCATTATATTTAACTATATCTCCTTGTAAGATGCAAACCAGAAAGTCTAGTGACAGGGTTAACTGCACTAATATGTTACCAAGGGAATAATATCCCTATAGTGATTTATCACCCAAATAGTGGTGTGTTTCATCTACATATTTACTGTGATTAACAGCATGTGTCAATGGGAGTGATAACTTTTTTTAAGTGCACAGCATGGCAAGTACTAGATTTGTTCTTGGTTCTGGATTACAGAAATAGCTTGGGTGAAGAATCTTATGACTTGGCAGAAGCAACATAGAAACCAGACCAGTGTGTCTCGTATGCAGTCAGTGCACTGCACACATCTAATGCACAATGTTCTCAGAGCACAGTGAAGATGGCAAATCACATAGCTACACACAATTGATGCGTGGGGACTCTGAGGCCACATCTGAGCTCCAAGACTGCCCTAATTAAATAGAAGAGAGATTTGAAACTCACAGCGTGCATGCATCTGTCAGACCTTGCATGGGGAAAGGACATTGATTTTTAGGGTTTTAAAGAGTGGAATCAATTCCACACATCTGTTACCTAGTAGCTGCCTGGCTTTGGGCATGGTATGTCACCTACTGGGTAGTTGTTGCATATTTATAAGAAAGATGAAGGACACTCATCAACATTTTCAAAGTGAGGAATTAAATGGAGTAGTACAGTCAAACCTATCTGGTTTCCAGAGAACAGGTAATATTAAGTAAGTTTTCAAACTCTAGTAACATTATATACTTGGCTGAGAATTCTGAATCAACTGGTGCCTCTGCATCCCTGAAGTCCAGAGACTGGATACCCTTTCACCATTCTCTGATTTAACATTGGTCACAGCACTGGGGAAATGTTCACACAACAGGCAGCAGACAAGCATTTCTCTGGCCTTTATTTATTCATCCTCAAGACTTGCAGACATTCAGCTGGACCACCATTTTATACTCTACAGTGAGGAAATTTTGAGTGCTTTTAAATTTTTACTAGAGGTAAAGTTTTTATCACTTTCTGTTTTAAGGGATTGGTACCTGAGGAAACCATAACCTCGTGCTTCAAACCCTAGGTTATCAATGTCTCTGTAAAAATATTATCAAAGGTGATGTTTCAATGATAGAAAGTTCATTTCTATGTTAACATTTACTATTTATACCATTTGAATTCTTAATTTCAAGGATGTCATATTGATCTGTAATCATAGCCTGACGGTCACATCTACAATATATAAAGATCAAATGCAAATGAGGAGTGACTTTTTACCCGTTTATAAAAATGGTTGAAGAAACAGAAATAGAAATGCATGCAAATAAAAACACACAAACAGAATATTTGTTTCATGCCATAAAAAGTGAAATGTATTTTGCAAACTCATTGGAAAGTTTCTCCATTTCTACTTCAAGCTTGGACTGTAGCCAAAGGATACCTTGAAATATCCATGTGCATTATTTCTCTGTCCCAACCAAAATGTGGTGCCCATAGGCAAGTCCATAGAGGGCATTTCCACCACTCGCTCATAGATTCTGAAAGACAAAATAGCAGAAAAAGACTGAACCCACAGGAGTCTCCCAGACTCTTTCAATTTTTGAAATGAGACTGATTCACTTACTTATTGCAGTCGATGTGTAAAATTAAATGGGAGGCACTGATGGCTAAGGAGAGCTTGTGCCACTTGGCATCAGCCAAAATATAAGGAAACACTTCCGTGTGAGGACGGTGAGAGCCAGAGCGGTAATGTAGTCTGATCTCATTCCGATGGCCACTGCTTTCCAGTTCCAGGTACCTTCATAGGGAAGAGCCACATGGGACATGTCAAAGGTAAAGTTCAACAATGGCTGTGTTAGCCTCTGTCTCCAGAGAGAAGGAGCATACCCACAGGTTCTACTCCCCCTACAAAGTACAAGCAGACATTCCAATTAAGAAGTATGACATCAGGGGATATGTGATATGAAACAGTAATTCATATGTGATATGAAAGGACATGGTGAGAACACTGAAAGTTAAAGGGTTAAATGGGGATAGGAAAACAGGGCTGGGGGAGGAGGGAGAAGAATGGAAAGAGTGTTTTGACTAAAACTACAGCTATAGTAAGGAACTTTAAGAAAATTCACTTATAACTGGATTTTAGCCTTATAGTACAGGATAGCTATCCTACAATCAGCAGACCCGAAGGAACAGGAACATGGATTTTGTTACCTGTTACTGGGACACTTCACTCTAGTGGACCAAGAGGAAGCTCTTAGCCCTCAGGTGACTGATGAACAGAAGAGTAGGATAGGTGGGAGAGGGGGCAGAGGGTGGGAGGGTGGGATTGAGAGGGGTGGAGGGAGGGGTATGTGATGGAGATGTGACTTGAATTAACAAATAAACCTTTAAATAAAAATAAATAAATAACAGGGACCAACAACAAAAAAAGAAAACCCACTAGTTCGTAATCTAATATATATCTAATATATGTTATTTATATAGATAATGTAATATTTATATAGATAATGTAACATATGCATGTATGTATAAACAGTAGTACCCTCACATTAGTGAGCAATGTTGCTCCCAGAAGATATGGGCTGTTGAGTGAAAGTCTCAGTGAGAAGTAAAAATTACCTTCCCACAAGTTATTGGTCAGGGAGGGGCCAGAGACACCAAAAACAACGTGTAGTATGTCACTGCTTTTGGTTGCTCATGATAACTAGATAGTAAGACCTTATTGCTGAAGACACCACTGTTTTGGTTTCAGGACACAGAGAAATCTATTTTGAACTGAAAATCTCTCTCCCCGCCCATTCCAGCTGCATTTCATAGTACAAGAAGCTACTATGCAGGCTGCTGAGGAAGAAAGTTCATCAATGACTGACATCATCCAGTGCTGGACCCTGACTACTAGGGCCCACTGTGTACTAGTGGCAGGACTGTTATTGGGAGCATGCAACTGCTCTCTTGATTGGATTTGAGGCTTGTGCCATAAGAGGTAGTTCATGCATGGTGCTATTAACATGGTTAGCAGACTTGAGTGTGAAATTCATGGGCCATAGGAGAAAATCCACTGATGCTGTTTTACTAAATGATCATGTCAAACAGATTTCTAAATATTTATGCTTGCATCCATAGACTTCTGTTGTCCTCAGCCTTGGTCAGAGTAGTGGCTAATGAGGAGACATGTTACTGTGCAAAGTGCTGAAAATAGAGAGTGTGAGAGTTTAGCCATAGGTAAGACAACTGTACCACCACAGCTACCACCACCACCCCTGCAGCTCAGGAAGAATCACAGAGGAGGAGGCAGAAAGAATGTAAGAACTATGGAATGAGAAGGGTTGCTGTGAGATTCTGTCCTCTGGCCAGGACACCGCTAGTGCACCTCTGAGCTCACTGTAGCTGTTATTACCTCTTACAAGATCTGTACAAGATCACGCCAGCAGGAAATTCCACAATGGAGCTTAGAAGGAAGAAATCTCATGGTGTCCTAGCCTAGACAAGTTCTGAGAGAGGGAGAGGGATGAGTCCCCTAACTGTTTATCTAACACAAAGTGGTTAATCCATCCTGAAATCATATACACATGTGCAACAAAAATGGACTCAGAAGGTTGTGTGTGTGTATGTGTGTATACATATATATATGAACACATATAGCAATAATATATATACATATATAGAATAATACATAGTAATATATACATATATATCAATAATATATGCATATATATGTGTATATAAATAATAGTCAAAGAAAAAGGAGACATCAATTTGAAGGGGAGTTGGGCGTTAAAGAAAGGGTTAGAGAGAGAAAAAGGAAGGTAGTAAGTTATTTCAATTATATTTAATTTTTGAAACTTCCAGCATGGAAGCAGGGTTTCCTGAGGCCTCAGGCCTAGCTGAGGAGCTACTGGGAGCTGATGGCTGATAGAAGAGAAAGAGTCGCTTTTCTTTGGGATTTTGGTTTCCCAAGCTCTGGCGAATTACCCCACACCCATGCAAATATGGAAGCACTAACTGGACTCAGTGGATTCAAAATAAATAAGTAAATAAAAAACGGAGGAAGTTAAGAGAGAGATGTGATGGAGAGTCTTATAAAGTGATTCAGAGTGAGTGAGGGGTGGGTATGATCACAGGGGATTCTATACAGGTATGAAAATTTCAAAAAATAAAAATTTAAAAGCCAATAAGAAGGAAGAAGAGAATATTAAATAGGTTATCCAAAAGCCAAAAACTAAAAACTACTTTTTACAATTAGTTTTAACTGATATTGTAATAGTTTATGAATTCATGGTATAATGTCTATTTTAATGAGTGTAAAAGGGGGAATTAGAATAATTAGCATACCCTCCACATCAAACATTTCTCATTTCTTTGTGATGATAACATTCACAATCATTTCTTCTAGTGGTTTTTAAGAATACAATAAAGTCTTAACAATCATTTTCTGTGTTGTAGAGCACTAAAAGTTATTCTTATTTAACTCTATTTTTCTACTTGCTAACCAACTTCTCTCCATTCTCTTCTCTCATATACTTTCCATTGTCTGGTAACCATTATTCTACTTTATAGTCCTAAGGGGTCATAAGTTTTAGATTCTACCTTTGAGAGAGAACATATGTCAGCTTTCTTTTTATACCTGGATTTATTGCACTTATTATAGTGTGTTCTAGATTCATGCAAATGACTAGAAGTCATTATTTTTATGATAACTAGTAGTCCATATTATATATATATTAATCACATTTTCTTACCCATTCATGGGCACTTAACTTGATTCTATATTTTGCAATGTAAATACTGCTGTGAAAGCCATGGAAGTGCAGATAGCTTTCATACCCTGATTCTCTCCTCTTTAGATATGTACTCAGTAATGTGGTGGAATGATTGCAGGAATGTGATATGCTTTTCAATGATGGATAAACTATTTTTCACTCTCACCTAGGTTATACAAGTTCCTTTTTCTCCATATCTGCACCAGTATCTGTTATCTTTTGAAAAATGACCATACCTCCTGGTAGTTTGGTGATGTTGAACATTCTTAAGAAAATAATCTTATGAGAGTACAATTTATCTTATCATATAATAACAAATGCCCATTATCTTATTAATTCAACTAGTCAATTCTTTAAGAATAGAAAGCATTTGCTTTTCAGAAACAATTAACATCTGCAAATATACCTGTTGCGTAATATTTTATCACATTGTGAACCCTGAGTTTGTGAACTGAAAAATCTGTTTCTAATTATGGGATGTCTCAGTCTTTAATCCAAGAACTCTCTGTTTACTGTAAATAAGTATTTGTGGTGTGGACCTGCATTAGCACACACCTTTAATCCAAGAGCTTTCTGTACACAGGATTAAATAAAGTTAACCCTAGGTGGAGAGGCAGAGCAAGAAACCACCTGACAGGGTTTAAACAGAAAGGAGGGACTTTGAGTTGTAGGGTATTTAAAACAGCCTGGAAAAGAGCTGGGTGTTTTGTTTGTTTGTTTTGGGGGGTTGGGTTTTTTTGTTTGTTTTTTTTTAAAGCTATGAGCTTTTTCCTCTAGGATTTTCATCTGAGTAGGACCATTGGCTGGGTGCTTTCTCTGCCTCTCTGAACTAGCAGGCTTTTACCCCAGCATCTGGCTCCTGAGTCTTCACCGGTAAGATCAAATGACTGGGATATTTCAGTTTTTTAAAACAGCACATACCAACAACTTCTATATACATGCTATTTCTCAACATATTGAGATAATAGCCAAACTGCTACAATTGGGCACCCTCTACTAGATAGTGTTAGAAATCCTGCTTACACTGAAATCCTAAATTTGAAAACAATGACAGTTCACTGATGATAAAGAAAAAAAAGGCATCAACTACAAATGACAAACTTCATCATTGGTGCAGTCCAGAGAAGGCACAAGTACAAGTGTCTATGCTAACTACAGTGGCCACCCTTGAAGGCTTTCAACTCAAAGCTCCACTCTGTCTCTCACTGCTGCCTATGACCTGGCCTGACCTCTCCCTGCCTCCATTTCCTCGTGTGTACAATGAAGATGTAGCATCACACACACAAAGTAGGATACCCTCCACAAAGGAAACACTCAGTAATGTTAACATTTTATTTGTCAATACGTCCATGAAGTCTACCTTGAAGTCAGCTCTGGAAATAATGTAAACACATTTTTAAATCATTTTCATTTTTTAGATTGTTATATAATTACATCATTTCTCTCTCCCCTTTCCTCCTTCCAAACCCTTCAATGGTGCTCTCCCTGCTTTCTTTCAAATTCATGGCCTCTTTTTTCATTAATTGTTACATGTCTATATGTGTGTGTGTATATACATATATCCTTAAGTATACCTGCCCAGTCTGTATAATATTACTTATATGTATATTTTCAGGGCTGACAATTTAATGACCAATTAGTGTCCTCTGCCCTGGAGAAGAATATTTCTTCTGCTCTCAGCATTCCATAGTTGCTTGTAGATCTTTTAAATGCAGAGACCAGGAGACAAAAGGTAGAGGCGAAACAGAAGAATAAACCACTCATAGAAAAGTTGACCACAGTGGTAGGAAGGGGCTGTAGCAAAGTCAGTAAAATATAAAAAAATAAAAAGAAATGTGGTGTCTGGTGGACACACAAACACTTTGAGCTTGGTGGCACTGCTCATTCCATGTGGAAGCTAATATCCCCTAGCTACTTCCAGTGGTTCCCTTGGATGTTAGAGATATGAGAAGAAAAAGGAAAATGTATATTGATCAGCATCCTTTATAAAAACCATATTGACTCTAGTCATGTTAGTTTGTTTTGAGTGATATTTGGTCATCAGCAAAGATAAAAATTCAGAAATTTAAGAGACCACAGAATCTTAATTCTGTCTCCACTGTACTAAATGTGGCAATGAGTCAGTTAAAATTCTCTCTAAGCTTCAATCTCCTTCCCTATTAAGGGGGTTAACATGAGTGGAAATCTCATATAATTGTTAGCAGAATTAAATTAAATATAATCAAATATGTATAGTGTGTGGTTATGGACAAGGAATAAACAATCCTCACATGTCACTGTACTGATTGACAGTTCCTGTGGTGTGGCCATACTTTCTAGAGAAACAACATGAAAATTTCACACTGTATTGTTTCTTAAATAGATGTGAATCTCTGTGACATAAAGTATTTAATAAGAATATGTCATGATATCCTGCTGTTAATGTCGAAGTATGGCAACACCAGAAAACCCCTGAACTCAGTGCTAAATGGCAGACACCCTTTTTTAGTGGGGTTCCCTCCTCTCTGACTGATCTGGAGAAATTCCACACACTCTATCTGAAGAATGTCACATAGCCCCCAAGCAAATTATAGGTCCAATTCTTTCTTCTGATGAGAAACCCATTCAGTAAGCATCTAGGATTGCATCCCCATGCTAATAAGATATCTTAGCATCTTAGCTTTCAGCCAATGACCTATGCCCATGCCTCTAACCATACCTGGAGTGTAACCTTTACAACAGTTCCCTGCTAACATTCTTGCCCCATCCCTGCAGCCCATAGGAGCACTGCAGTCCCTTCTTTGTTTGTTTCTTTCTTTCCTTCTTTCTTTCTTTTTCCTTCTCTTTTCTTTTCTTTTTTTTTTTTTTTTTTTTTGAGAAAAGATTTCTCTGTGTAGCCTTTGCTGTCTGCAACTCACTCTGTAGACCAAGCTGGTCTCAAACTCAGAGATTCATCTGTCTCTGCCTCCTGAGTGTTGTGATTAAAGTTGTGCACCAGTTCTCCTATGGGCAGTGGGGATGGGGGAAGAATGTTAGCAGGCAACTGTGTCAAAGGCTACACTCCCGGAATGGTTAGAGGCATGGGTAAAGGTGATCTGAAAACTAAGGTACTGAGATGTCTTATTAGTATAGGGAGACATTCTAGGAATCTGAGGTGCTCACTAAGTGGGTTTCTTATCTGGAGAAAGGGTTGTACCTGCAATTTCCCTGGGAGCTATGTGACATTCTTCAGATAGAGCATCTATCTGAGGTTTCCCCAGATCAGGTGGAGAGGAGGGTACTCTACCGAAAAAAGGAGTCCATTATTTAGCACCTAGCTCAGGGGCTTTCTGGTAACATCAGACTTTGACGTTAACAGTAGGTATCCTGACAAATAATGACACTACAGTTTCATTGATGATATTCCCATTAAAACATTCACCCAGATTACTTGAATACATCTGGTAACTAACAACTGATAAATTCCTTTGGCACTTTAATTTTAATAAAAAGACCTTTCTAATATGAAAGCCTAAAGAAAAGAAGCTTTTAAAAAGAATGATTTGTTAGTTTCATTATCTTTGCAAATGACTTCATGGTACGCATTGAGAATGTGACCTTGAATAAAATAAATAACACCTGAAGTTTAGATATATCCAATAATAAATCCATGATTAAAAAAAGGAAAAATAAATAAATAAATAAATGCTGAAAATTAAGTTGAGTCTCATTTCACAGTCAATGAGAACAGGACTCTGGAAGCCTTGCTTCATTAAAAAGAGAAAGTTTCATGAATTAGATATCTAAAACCCACAGCTGTATTACCAAGAGAAAAGGTCAGTAGCAACTGCAATTAATTCACAAATAAAGGCCCAACACTTAATATCCTGATGTTAGTAACAGCCCCTCCACCATATTAGTCTATATAATAAGTGGGAAAATAGCCACACATGAAATAGGGTCAATGTATTACTATTAATAATGAAGCCGAGAAGATACAGTGATTCTACGACTCTAGGAAGTGGAGGAAGCCCTACAGTGAAGTGAGTCAAGTCCTGAGTGCATGTGTGCTGTTGACATGGCACACCCATGTCAAAGCCCCCACATCCTCAAGCTCATATGGATGGCAAGACATTCTTCAGGGCCCAGTGTGATTATGTGCAGAAAATGTCATCCTCAGCATTCTCTCACCAACCTCAAGGATATTTATGGCCCAAAGACTGCTCTCCTAGAGAGACTGTTCCTATCAAGATTAGCTAAACCTGTCCCTTTGATCCAGATGTATGCTAGAAAATCTGCTTCCTTGTTTATCTGGATGCAACAGCACCACCTCTTTATCTGTATTCAGTAACCCCACCTCCCTGTTCAACGGTATATAATAAACATGATTAGCTTTTGGAGGATTAGGGAGGTGCTATACTTTCTCCAGCAGAATAACCCCAGCTGCCCTATCTGGTCCTAGCTTTCTGTCCATGTGTCTGTCCATTCATCCATCTTTCATTCCATCACCGCTCCATTAGGTTCATTGTGAAGCCTTGATGAACACAGTATAAGACCATCTGCAGGGGACATCAAAGTCAGCTCAAGACACCCCAAGACCAAGTTCTCAGCATAAAGGATATTTATTTGCCCTAGAGGGACAGAGGACAGGGATAAGAGACAAAGACAACAAATAGAGGACAAGGGAAAAGGGGAAGGGAACAAGGGAGAGGAGAGAAAGGGAGCAAGGGAGCAAAGGAGAGGAGCAATGGGTAGTTGTCTCAAGGGGGTGCAAAGGACTGACTGGAAAGAGAGAAGACAGACATGGCTCATAGGAAAATGGTAGTCTATAAACGTAAAGGGGAAACCCCATGTTAGGATGAGGTGTTTAATTTTAACTGGGCATGTTTTCTAGGTGAACCAAAGGGGGCGTTTGATTGTTGGACTTCAAAACTTTGATAGCTGGACCTTGGAAGTCTGCCTCAGAAGGAGAAATTGGCCTAGTAAGGGGATAGACCTTGGGGGCTAGCTTTGGGAGTGTAATCTAATAGTTTTTTAACAAGGCAGAGGGAATGGGTGAGAAGGGCATATCCTGCCAGAGCCATGTTTGTCATGGTGGCTAGAGTCAGTTCACCATCCCTTTGATATTATAGAGTAGGGGATTCTGTAGCAATGTGTGTGTTTTTGAAACATACCAATGAGAAAAGTCTTGTACAAAGACTGAAAAAGAACAGGTGCAAAGAGCACTAATACTGAATGGGCTGACTTGCAAAACAGTGTTGACCACAAACACTTAGAATTTAAGTTGCTGGATAAAAAGAAGCAACAACTTGATCCATCAGGCTTATGAAGAGAATGTAGAGGTGAGGCTGAAGTAGCCAATGAAACTGTCAGGAGAGGGTAGGTAGGCCAGAAAGAAAGTGGATTGATATGGAGACAAATATCATGAAGGCTATGACTATGTATAATTGATACATGTCAATAAAAATAGTTAGGAAGCTGCTTGAGAGTGAGCACTCTTCTTTGCCTCTACTATGTCGTGACTAATAGCAAGCAAGAAGAAACTAGGTAAGACATAGAAGTGCTTCAGAGAAGTTCGGGCTCCCGAAGGCTGGACACAGAATACATTGCTGTAAGGAAGGAAACAAAACACTACCCCGATGGTCTGAAAACACATATATACAGGTGTGCAAAGATATAGCTTGTGAATTATATAAGCAGGTTCACAAATTTGATGAAATGTGTTTGTGAACTGCAAGCTAAATGGTTATGCCTTAAAAGAAGAAAGAGCGGGGGGACAAGGTAAATGGATAGCTGCAAAACACTTGACATGCACACTGGTGTGAATGCACACACACACACATACACATGTATACACATACATACGTGCACACAAATCAACATACATATACATGCACACATAATACACTCAAACATACATATACCTACACACATAACCCACAATCTTGTGATCTAAAATAACAGGCTAGAATTAATTTCAGAAAACAAACAAAAGCAGGAGGAAGAACAGTAATACTATGTGTCTTAGTCAGAGTTACTGTTGTTATGATAAACACCATGAACAAAGCAGCTTGTGGAGGAAAGGGCTTATTTGGCTCATATTTCCACAGCACTGTTCATCTTTGATGGAAGTCAGGACAGGAACTAAACAGGGCAGAAACCTGGAGTCGGGAGCTGATGCAGAAGCTATGGCGGGTTGCTGCTTACTGGCTTGCTCATCCTGCTTTTTTTCTTATACAATCTATGACTACTGCCCAGGATTGGCACCACCCACAATGGGCTAGGCCATCGCACATCAATCACTAATTTATTTATTTATTTATTTATTTATTTATTTATTTTTGCCTCTCACCATCCTCTCTCAGAGCTGAGGCCCAGGATCTTCCCTAGAGTTTGGGGTAGTTCTTACTGAAGGAGAGGAAGAAAGGGGATTCTGTGGTGCCCAAGAGTGGCACAGGGGTCAGGACCTCTAGTACAATAGTTTTTTTTTCCTTTATTTTTTATTTCTTCAAGTTACATCTCAATTGCAGTCCCCTCCCTATTCCCCCTCCAGTCCCACCCTCCCACCCTCAAACCCCCATCCTCTTCCCTTTTTTTTTTTCTTTTAAGTTTAAGGTATATCTTATTTCCCCCTACAGTTTCTCCTTTCAGTCCAACAAATGGCTCTTTCTCTTATAATAATAAATACAATACAGTACAACAGAGGTAATTAGGCCACAGTTATGAGGGTTTTATGGCTTAACGTACATTCCCAATGACCAGTCCATATGTATTTGGTACCTGACTTTAACATTCTACTATCTAAACATCTCCATGAGTTTAAAGTTCTATATCTGACTCAACATTCATACTAATTGCAACACAATTTTAAAAGTATCTTCTTAGATGTATAACACTCTCTTGACTCCTAAACAACTCAAAATTTAATTATGAGACTCTATCTATCTGTTCTTCAATCACCTCAGAGACCTGAGAGGGATAAATATATCTGATTTTATAGGAAGTACAGGGTCTGCAGCTTCCCAAACTAAGAAATGACATACCAGTGGCTGCCTGGACAGTTCCCATTTTCTCTCCATACATTACAGCATCGCTCTTCAGTTGTTTGGCCCCGCTTCTCTGACAGACATTTCAATCACTAATTTAAATCCTGCCCTACAGGCTTGTAGACAGCCCAATTATGGGAGCAATTTCTCAATTGAGGTCCCCTCTTTTCAGATGACTCTAGCTTGTCATGAAACTAGCCAGCATGCTACTAAAGGTCTTGTTGGCTTGGTGTGCTGGTACACACCTTTAATCCCTGTATTCTGGGTATAGAGACAGGCATTTATCTGTGAGTTAAAGGCCAGCTTAATCCACTTAGTAAATTCATGGACTGTCTGGGCTCTATAGAGAGATCTTGTCTCAAAACAAAAATGACAAAAAAAAAACAGATTACTAATGGTCTCATTAAGAAAAAAAAATTAGAAAGTCCAGTGGCAAGAAGAAGCTCTTAGCCCTCATATGGCTGTTGAACTGAGAGGGGCTGATATCTAGAGGCACCCCACACCAGAGGAGTAATATAGATGGGAGAATGGGGAGAGGGTGGGAGGATGGGACTGGGAGGGGTGGAAGGAGGGGACTGTGATGGAGATGTAACTTGAAGTAAAAAATAAACATAAAAAAGACAAAGAAAATATCAACACAGATTTTTATATGTGTTATTTTTAGTCTTTTCATATAATCATAAGTTATCCTTCCATGTCAATGAAAGTAGAAAGGTATCCTTTTTAAGGGGATGCATGATATTTCATTATATAGTTGTATAATAATTTAAACTCTAATTTCGTATTAATATTTTCAATTTTTATTCTCAATAAATATGCTTCAGTACATTTTTCTCCATGCACTTGTACAATTATCATCTTGGGTCAAATTACCAAAAATTAAATTCAAATGCCACACTTATTTCAGGGGATTCATTGCATCCACTCCTTCATTAATCCATTCAACAATTTTTATTGCCTATTTTCTTATAGGTCAGGTGCAGTTGCTGAAAATTCAGAAGGTATTTTCTGGTAGACTAGAGGTATGAAAGAGACCCCTCAAGATAAATAAGTACAGTTTATAAAATAAATAGGAGACTTTGTTTTCAAAATGAGAGGAAAGTGAGATAGGGAAGGAAAGTAGGTAGAAGTGTGTGGAGACACCTAACACAGGAAGCCCAGGCAAAGTCCTTTGTGAGCTCAAGGAACAATAATTAGCCAGTGTAGGTACGGAGAGTGATCAAAGGTAGCATGGTAAATGCTTAGGCAGAAAGATACAGGACAGCAGGAAGGCAGGCCGCTTGAGGAACACAGTCTAATATGATGCCTGTAGAATGCCGTAAGCTTTTGGGAGCACATGGCTTTGCTGTTGATACATCATAGAGATTGTGAGAAGTTACAAGGGATTGAACCTGAACTTGGTTCTGGAGATTTCTTATGCTAGGAACGGTAGGAAGAATGGGAAAACTTTGGAAATATTAAGATGGAGAAGAATAAAGTTTTTTTAATAATTAATATTCAAGTGAAAGACCAGTAAATGAGGAAAGCTGTCACGGTGTTTAGTCTGAGCACTGAAAACAAATGGCTGTTCTTTAGAAATGGAAAAGACTTGACTGAGTTTGCCTAAAGTGATGAGCCCAGTTTCTTGCAGAGCTACATCAATCAAAGATCCAAGGGAAGATGAGGAGCTCACTAGATATGTGTAAGTCTGGACTACAGAGACGCCACCCAAAGCCAGAGAGTAGAGTATGAACTGTTATTTCAAAGCGAAGGGATTTAAAACCAATTGGCAGGACGAGTTTTACTGAGGGTACAACCAGGCCTGTGAGCAGTAGAGCCTAGTGAAGTGCTGCCCAAAGTTCAATAGGATGAAGACTTGTAGTTGAGAGCACTCAGTACAATGGTACTGACTTAGACGGAAGCAGTAGAGCTGTACTTGACTGGGACATAATATCAGGTTAGCAGTGCGGAGATGAGTGTCGGAGACGTATGTCCAGGCTGAGAGAGCAAATGGACATAAGCATGAAGCATTAAGGACGTGTTTGAAGCAGTCAGATGGTGCATGAAGATCAGCCAGTGTGGGTCAGCCACAAGAGCACAGCCAAGGCAGGGAGAGGGGTTGGCAGATTGGGGATGGTCAAGCAAGTACTAAATTCACAGTTAATTTTTTGAGTACATGTGGATGGGTGAAGTAAATTCCGGAGCCTAAGCATGGCCCAGTTCCATGGCCCAGGTGATCACTGATGTCATTGTCTACTGAAGAATGCCATGGTCTCACTCACTCACACCTGTAACTCTGAATGGCTCTCTCTCTCTCACTGCTTTTCACACAAATTATTGGATCCAGTCACCTCACTAAATCATTTTCCTTACTCATAACAGTTTTATGCTTGCTTATTGTAGGTATATTGAAGGGAAGTCTTAAAAATCACAAATACTGGGTTTGGAACATTCAAATCCATGGTCATGAGAACGCATGCTTCAGTACTCTATTTTCTCATACATCTCTGGAATGCATCTTAGAGTATTTTAATGAAAACGTTAGTATCACTATTCATTCTGGAGAGTCTTGCAACTGAGTGTGTATGTGTATATACGTGATGTGCACACATGCATATGCATGTGCTCATGTGTGGAAATTGGGATTGAGACAGCTTTAAAAAGAACAATGAGAAGTTGTCATTTTTCCTACACCCAGGAACAAATTTCATAAATGTTTGTTCCTTAAAGATATGAAGAACCTCCCACTGAAGAGACAGAAAAGTTAGAACCTCAGACTTCAGGTTTAAAATATGAAGGAATCAAACACTAACAGATTTCCTATCTCTGCCAATCCTCCTAATTTTCTGTATTATCTGCTAGTCGGTATACGAGTTATGACATCATAGAAAATCATTTATTACTAATCCAAATTTTCTAAGCTAACGGCATAAAGTTCTACATTAATGTTATTTGTATGTTTTAATCTGTTTGCATTGTTCATATTTGCTCTGTTACTTGTCTTTATTGGTGGCTTCCTGCTTTGAAGACTGAACATCTGACAGGTCCCAGCCAATCTAGCAGGCAGGTAGCCACCCTGCAACGTGAGCCAGTCCAGTGAATACTTTTTGTAACATTTGCACTCTGTCCTTTCTGTTTCTCCAGAGTCTCACCTAATGTACTTGATATTATAATCTTCAAGTTTTGGTTTTCTGTCTTCTTAACTCGATTTTAGAAGTGGTAGCTTCACTTCTTCTAGATTGCCCATTATGTTTGTCTACATTTTTTAAACAATCTCTTCAATTTTCTTCAAATTCTGGTTATGTCAGTTTCTCCAATTTGCTTGTCCAAAGAGCTTTCTCTTTCACTGTTCCTCTGTGTTGTGATTTTAGATGTTATATCATTAATTTTTCTCTGATCTTTGCTATCTATTTCCTTCTGTTAATTTTTGTGATGATGTGTTCTTGTTTATATCAAGTTTCTTACATTTTTATGTGGGTATTCATTTCTAAAACATCTCTTAGTATTCCTTTTGCTTTTGTCCAAAATGTTTTGCAAACTTGTTTCTCCATTTTCATTTTTAAAGATATTTAACTTTTTTTCTTCCAAATTGGAAGAGATTCCTTGTTAGTTTAAAAGTTTATAATCCATTTATTTATAAACCTGCTATTTCATTCCACTGTAATAAGAATATTGTGGATATAATTTCCCTTTTTTAAGTTCACTAAGAGTTATTTTGGGTCATAGTATACACTCTTTTCTAGAGAAAATTCCACATGCTAGCTAAAGGAATGCATTCTGCAGACATTGAATGGGACAGTCTACAGGGCACTGACGTGCTTTGGTCTATAAATTCTACGTTAACTATTAACCATTGTGACTGTTAATGCTTCTGTGCTATCTGTCCTTTAATTAGGGTGCAGAATCAAAATCCCCTCTATTGTTGCATTGAAGCCTATTTTCCCTTTATGTCTTCTGTAAAATTGGTAGCTCCAAAATCAGGTACAAAGACAT
Source organism: Lophiomys imhausi (assembly GCA_907164525.1). Lineage (NCBI taxonomy): Eukaryota > Metazoa > Chordata > Mammalia > Rodentia > Muridae > Lophiomys > Lophiomys imhausi. The sequence goes on along the minus strand of CAJQZJ010033498.1, from coordinate 1,003,282 downwards.
TTATAATTGTTATATTTTCTTAATGAATTGACCCCTTGATATCACACAGTTATTTTCTGTGTCTCCTCTGATTTTTTATTAGTCTATCTTATCAGACACTAGTCTTATCTGCATTTGCTCATTTAATATTCTATTGGATTGGAATATCATTTTCACCCTTCAACTTGGGTGAGCACCTCTTCTGATGATGTAGCTTTTTTTTTGGTAGGGAGCATATTATTGGGTCTTTTCTTTTTGAATTCATATAACCAACTTGTACTTTTTAACTAGAGAATTAAACCATCTCAATTTAGTTATTATTTTAAGATAGGCCTTACACATGTCATTTTGATTCTTGGCTAGTTGTTCTGAACAGTTTTTTTTTCTTTTGCTTCTATCATCTTTGTGTGTGTGTGGCAGTTTACTATATATATATTGATGACGTTGAATTGTTTTTCTCCTCTAGTGAAATTTATACATTCATATGTTATCATTACGTTAGTTTAGTTTCTTCTATTCCTTGGCATAGGACTCTCTCAAGCATCTTTTGTTTGACAAATCTGCTGATCATAAATTTCCTTAGCTTTTTCTTTCCTTGGAAGGCCATTATTTCTTTAATTTTGAAGGGTAGTTTTGCTGGAAATAGAAACCCGAGCTGGTAGTTAGTTTCTTTCAGGACTTGAAATCCATCATTCCTGGCCTTGAGGGGTATCTGCTAGAAAATCTGCTCTCTGTCAAGAAGAGCTGGCCTTAAATGTGACAGTAGTTTTTCTCTTGAAGATTTTACAATGTGTCTTTGTCTCATACTTCCAGTGGTTTGGCTATAGTATAACAAGGCAAGGATTGTTTCCTTGTTATCCTGTCTATCTGGGCTTCGATAGGCCTCCTGTACCTGGATGCCTACCTTCTTCCAAGACAAAAGACATTGTCTGGTATGATTTCATTTAATATGTCTTCTGTTACCTTTGTGTTTTATTTCTTCCATTTGGATATGCTGATGATTAAGACATTTTTCACTGGCATCCCAAAGGTTTTAGTTGTTCTCATCATTTTTTCTTTATTTCTTTATGAAAGAGATATCTTGAAAAATCTGTCTTTGAGTTCTGATATTCTTTCTCTTCTATAATATAGAAGAGAAATATAATAGTCTATAGTCTAATATAACCATTTTCAAGTTTTGACCATATTTTGTGGATAAACATCTAGAAAAATGAAATACAAAATATCTTCCCTGCCATGTAGAGTATGTTGATAGCTGCATTGAATTAAATAGGCCATGTAAAGCTATAGGAGAAAAATAAATCCCTAATGTCTTCAGAAGCAATGAAAAGCTAGTGTTCAGCCTTACTTTTTACAGAAGTGGAGAGGTCAGGTCCCTATTCTAAAACCAAGCAGAAATGGAAGCTGTTCAGATAGTGACTGGGAGAAGCGGAACTGAACAGCCTGGACAGATGCTGATTCTAGCATTTATTGTAACCTCACAACTGAGACACCATCTCTCGATGAACATTTCCTTATCTGTGAAACAAAGATAGAAACTGTACCCACTGCTAAGTAGTGATGAGCATGACTTGGGATTAATTCACATTAAGGTGTTTACAGAATTGTCTGATGCAGGAGAAGCCTAATAAAAGTTAAGCCTTATCGTGCAGAGAAATCTCTGATGCCCTTAAGAAATCAGCAGCTACCCCAAGGCCTGACATCAGCAGATGCTCTGCACTGCTCACCCATTTATCTACCAAATCCGGGTTACCCACCAACATGGCAGGTACTATATCAGGCCAAAATAGGGAAGAAAGGAGGCCCCGTGCAGGCCCTCAAAGTAGTGTCCATTTTTCATTCCCTAAACTGAATTAAGAAGGTAAGCGGTTGTAAACGGAGTCTCTGCCAAGTCTTTATTTTGCATCACCAGGTATGTCTAAGTGTGGTCATACTTAAGAGTTCATGTTACTCTACATTCTAGAAACGACTTAGAAATGAAGAGTTAAAAAATAAGCAGTGCAACTGATCAAAGTTCCTTCAATACAGACTGAAATCCACAATTCTGGGCTTTAGAAGATTCTGTAATAGTTCTTTTTTAACTTACCAGCTAATGGAAAATGGAAAATGAACGACCAGCTATATTTTTAAAATGAAGAGAAACATGCACTTAAAGCATTATAAATGAAAAGCCAAGAACTGACTTCATTCACTATTGCACATGAATAAATTTCAATATGGAAAGATATAATAGTTACTTTTTAAATTTTTTATGTAGGGAATACAAATAGCCATTTTAAAATGAAATGTAAAACAGTTTGAATTATGTGTTTCAGAATATATTTTGTGTAAATACATTTTCTTCAGGTTTGACTATAAGTATTAAATTTAATACTTTTATGTTATTCATATCAGTAAGAAACAATAGTATCCATTACAAAGGGAATAGTCAGAAATTGTTTAAGGAAAGTAGGTGAAGGTTTGATGAGGAACAAATTACTGCAACAGAAGTACAAAATCACTGCCCATAAAATACTAATCAAAGAGAAAAAATGGTGGAAAATCTGTGCGGTCATGAACATGTTCAGGGGACCAAGAGCAACACCACCCATGGGAAGACAGATTGACACCCTGTGTCTTGGTAGAGGAGTGCCAAACTGAGAAGAGTCAGCCTCATTGTAGAGACAAGAGTTCCAACAAGAATGTGTGACTTGCATCATTATCCTGATTTGACATTGACGATGACCCCACAGGATGAAGGGATAGAGGCTGTCTTTGTAAGGTCACAGAGGATAAAAGGTCATGGAAAGAATGAAGGTTCTCCAGATTGGAGAAGGTGATAAAGGACCACAAATGGAAGATGTGTTTCTTCTTTTAATAAAATTTTTCATACAATATATTTTAATTCTCCTCCCAGATCTTCCCCAACTTTATGTACTTTCTCTAAAAATAAAAATAAAAACCAAATAAAAAACTAAGACAAATAATAACAAAACAAAATAAAAAGCACAAGACAAAAGCATGGCAATGTGTGTTCTCAGATATAACCAAGAAGGAAAAAGTTATGTGTTAGGTGGAAAATGGGTTGAAGTTTGTAGAGTGGATATGGTAGGGTATCAACATCGATTTCTATCTTTAACGTTGCCAGTGTGTGTGTGTGTGTGGGTGTGTGTGTGTGTGTGGGTGTGTGTGTGTGTGTGTGTGTGTGTGTGTGTGTGTGTGTGTGTGTG
>CAJQZJ010033498.1:988398-1000084 GCA_907164525.1 Lophiomys imhausi | reverse complement strand
GTGTGTGTGTGTGTGTGTGTGTGTGTGTGTGTGTGTGTGTGTGTGTGCGTGCGTGTGAACAGTATGGCTTCCCTATAGAGGGAAAGTACATGGAGTCATTTATCTCCTTCCACCTTTCTGTGGGTTCCAGGGATTAAAATAAAGTCACTAGGCTTACACACCAAGTGGGATTGCCTGCTTAGTCATCTTGCAAACTCAAAATTGGTGACTTGATTGAGGTTGTGTGCTATATTTACATAGAAAAATGTCTATAATGTTATTGAAATAAGAGATGAAGGGTGATGGGAAAAGTGAGGTAGAAATATTACTAATTGGGAAATCTGGTACGATGTGAGGACTTTTTTTCTTGTTTTGTAACTTCTAGGTAGGTCTATAAATATTTCAACTTTTTATAATTAAAAGAAAATATTAACCAGAGGAATCTATCACTGTAGGTATGTAAGCATGTTTATGTGTATGTGAGTATACATACATATATGACTAGCACTAATTGGTATCTTTTTTCTTTTTGTCTTTTTTTGGTTTTTCAACACAGGGTTTCTCTATGTAACAGTCCCAGCTATCCTAGATTTGATTTGTAGACCAAGCGGGCCTCAAACTCACAGAGCTCCACCTGCCTCTGCCTCCTGATTCTGGGATCAAAGATGTATGCCACCACATCCAGCTTTGGTATCATTGATGTATGAAGAATTCTTATAAAAGGGTTTAATAGTGGGGAAGAATATTTAGAATGATCATGTCTGAAAGAGCAATAAGTCATAAACAAATATGTAAAACTTCGAATTCACAAGTACTCAGGGAGCTGTAATTTTACAAATTATAGTCATTTTCAAGACATCATGTTAGAAAAATATTTTAAAATATAATACTACTTGCATAAAATTGTATACAATGTAAGTGCATAGCTTAAAGTCCTAGTGTGTAAATATAAACTTAAGTCTCTTACGCTTAAAACAATTGCAAAAGAAATTGTTTCCATCTAGTTTGCTCAAAACACACTTCACTCTTCTGGTGTTGAAGGGGACATTTTACTGACTAGAGAGAATAAACTGCCAATGAAGCATTCAGTAATTTTATGTGTTCTGTGGACCACTCACCATCCTCAGCATGTACCACCCCTGCCTACAGTTGATCTTTCAAACTGATCAATGAATAAAAGTCAATAGCAAAAAAAAAAAAAAATGCAATCTATGAATGGGTTTTGTTCAGCTTCAGCTGTGATAAAACAAATCAATATATGGCTTTAACAACAGGAGAAAATATAAGACTTTCTCTTAAAAAAAAAATCAATGGAATTCAAGCGCCCACATCAAGGAAGATCAAGACTTCCTAAGCAATGCAGACAACATTAACTTCATTGTCAATAGAGAAGGCAAAATAACATTCCAGTTGGCTGTTTAAAAGGAAACACACTAAACTATGGGGAAATGTAAAGCATGTTCTAAATCAGTGGTTCTCAACCTTCCTAATGCCATGACCTTTTAATACAGTTGCTCATGTTGTCGTGACACCCCCAACCATATAATTATTCAGTTACTGCTTCAAAACTATAATTTTCTACTGTTATGTAGTGAATATGTAAGGGCTTCTGAAATACAGACTCTTAAAAGGGGCATATGAGGTCAACCTCAACCCTGGTACCTGTGGGAAACACCTGGCAGCACATATGATCCTGGTCAACAGGTGTACCTCGGGAGGAGGTCATAAGGTTGGCCAATGAAAAATCAGCCTGATACATAATTAAGAGACAGCAATATAAGTGAAGGCTCAGAAACTTGACAGAGGGCTTTTTGCTTGGCCTTGTCTCTGAACACTGCTCAGCTGCTCAAAGCTGCCTAACTTTGAAAGACTCTAACTTCTGAGACTTGCTGAAGATTTCAGCCTAGGTGGTGGAGCCCAAGAAGGCTGAGAAAAGCTGCACAAAGCAGTGCCTGCCATGAGCAAGCCCAGGTAGGCAAAAAAGATCTTGACATGGGACCTGCCCAGAGAATAAGAACTGGGTGAGCTGAGGAAAGCCATGGCTGGCTGATGGAAGTGGAGCCACTGAGGCAGGCTCACTGTGCAGGCTGGCAGGCAGCAGCAGTGCTAGGAACAGGATGGACAAAGAGGAGGCTGACCCGGCTGAGCAGAAGTGAGGCTACCATAGCAATGCCAAAGCCAGTTAACCACCGAGGAGGCTGCTGATTGCAGTGTTCCTATATACAGACCACTGACCAGTTGCCCTCAAAGGATCTGCCCCTGAGGACATCTTGATTTGGGTATCCTTTCTGAAGTGTTAGAGTTGGTGAGTAGGTAGGTGTTCAGAATTATTAATAAATATAGATTAAAAGTTACACTTACACTGTTATGAATCATAATGTAAATATCTGATATGCAGTATATTTGACCCCTGTGAAAGGGTCACTTGACTCTCAAAGGGTTGCAACCCATGAATTGAGAAATACTGCTCTAAACAAAGTGCATTATGTTTCCTTGATTAATGAGCAGTAGAAAGATCTCTAGAAATGTTAGCGAGTGCTTTATAAAATCATTTTAAGAATCTGATCAGAGGGATAAAATCTGTTTGTGTTGTTTAGTCTTCATGTCTGAAGACTTTGCCAAAGAATTAAAGTACATTGTAATGACCCTTTAACATTCATCTTGGAGAAGATTCTTGAAATGTCCATGCATGCATTACATATTAAGGAAAGCAGAATAAATTTGACAATACTTTAAAAATGTTGGTATACTCTACATTGAATACAAAACCACCAACATTACTTTTCCTTAAATTCTGTGAGTGAAGTCACCTTTAATACAAAACAAAAAAAACGTGATTTTCTATTATTACGGCAGTTGATAACTCGTTTTCAAATGAAAATATCATACAAAATGAAGATCTTAATTCACTAGCAGTCAACTTATAAAGTATCCTAGAAATGTATCTAATAAAGTATGTGTTTGCCCTAAGAGAAAAGAACATAAAATGTGGAAAATAGAAAGATAAGCCATACCCCTGGATAAGAAGGCTGGTACTAGGAGAACGAAATAAAAAGTTAACACATTTTAATCTATAAGTGCAACATGATCCCAATACAAGGTCTCTTCATGTTTCTAACATAAATGAACAACTGATTCTAAGTTTTACACCAAGATGATATTCCAGACAGCAAAGCAAATCCTTAAGAAGAACAAGAAGACATAGTGTAGAATACTACCAACTCTTCTCAAGTTACACGAACCACAGTCAGGTGATAGTCCTCAAAAGTCAACAAAAGGATTCCAGAACAAAACACATGGCCCAGAAGCAGCCCTCAGCGCTGATGAAGAACTAATGTGCCACTACCTATCTGTGAGAAAAGACTGGGCTGTTGGACAAATGATCCTGGGACCTCCTGCCTCTTCTGTCTATATAGCTCTCCAAGCTAAAAGAATCAACTTGTTATCAAATAGGACAAAATAAAACATTGAGGTAGGTCATTCACTGTACATGGCTTTGCAGATTAAAATAAAACACATAAGTTAAACGCATAAGTGCATCCATCCTCCTTCCAAACTCCAATGAAAAGATCCATAAACACCAAACACCAGTATTTGCAGTGATACAACACATGGTATTAACTGCAGTCAAACAAAGACTTGGGATAACGCTTTCCTGCTGGGCCAGTTATGCTACGTTATCAAAAGAGCGGTGTTCATCAGCTGGTTCTTCAAACAACTACTACAGATCAGGACAACCCTACATGTTTTACATATATTACACCACAAATTTTCTATGTGACAGTCTTAACGATTTCCTGTTTTTCTTCATTCCTAACTTCTTTCTCTTTTGTTTCTGAGGGGATCTGTATTCTTCCTCCTCTGTGTCATTAGCACAATACCAACCTAATTTGGAGATAAAAATTATTGATTTGACTGCATTTTAACTAAGAAGTTTAGGAGAAAAAAAACCCATAAGAATTATAAAATTATGGATGATAACAAGTCAATATCTGTAACACAAGTAGTTAGCTTAAACCAGTATGCCAGGAAGAAAATTGAACAATGAATACAAATAGGCAATTTAGAGACAGACATGAAACAGGTCAATAAATACCTGAAATAATATTTGCACACATCAATAAAGCAAATGTTAGTTATGCCAATATTGAAGAAAGTGGGTAAGTATATGGAAAATTATATACAAATCCAAATGGTATAATTTAGAACTACATAAACAACTAATGCTGTAAGGAATGATCTGTTGGAAGATGGTCTAATACATTGGTTCTCAAAAGCTGATTTCAGTGCTCAGAGATCTGGTTACTCCCCTTTCTGAGGCACTCTCTGATTGGTTAATAAAAATCACTGATGGTCAATAAGCTGGGCACAAAGAGTATAGGAAGGTGGGATTTCCTGGGATGAAGGAAAGAACCCTGCGTTTTACACAGAGGAAGCTCTCATCCCTCAGGTCTCAGAAGCAGCAGCATGTCTCAGTGTGAGCTCTGAAGGTATAGCAAGCCACATGGCTGGTCGGGATTAGGTGGTCAGGTTCCAGCTAAAGCCTAAGTGTTGAAACATTAAAAGGTCTTGGTGTATTTAATTATTGGGAAAAAGGCCCCCATGGGTTTCAGGACTCCAGATAAGGTGGGTCAATTCTGCCAGTCCTACAGGCTCATCAAGCCTGCAGGCCTCCCATCACAGGCCTCCAGCTAAGGCAGGCCTTCAGGTCTCTAGCTAAGGCAGGCCTGATGGCTTGCGGCTACAGGCCTCTAGCTGAGGCAATCCAGGCCTTCCAGCCTCCCTCCAAGCCCCTAGTATAACAATTTATAGTTGTTAATAAGGTTGTCGTTTTAATGGGCCTTCTCATTGAGTAGGGCCAGGCTCCACCCTAACTTGTCATTTTGCTGTTTTGAAATGTTCATGCCCATCATATACTGAATATCATGTGTTTTGAATATGACCCAGGAGCACAGTAAAATACATGTGAACAATGGGTTTTTTCATCTACATTTTTTAAATGTGTACACTAAAAGCTATATTCATAATAGGAAGATGGTTGCATATATAAGTATATTGCTGGTGCACTTAGCTAATTAACAATACATAAGACAAAGCCAATACGGACTTGTAATATTAACATAAGATATCATTTTAGATGACAAGGCAGAATTTAAACGACTGGCACCAGGCTAATTAGTTGTCACTCTAGGAAAAAAAAAACCTATATTTTCATTTCTTATCAATATTAGTGTGAAATATAGGTAGGTTTAATAGGATAACGGACCTCACAGTAAGAAAAATTACTTTAACTAAACAAACATAAATAAGCAATGTGCAGACTAATAGTGTCTTCTTAAGGAAAAAATGAAATTTCCAGTTAATTTCCAAATATTAACAATACCACCTCTACTCACAAGACATCATCTATAAGGAAAGGTGACAAACGTCTCTGCCCAGAGGACACTATAGTACAGACACTGACACATGTGGTGGTGTGTCTTCACATCAGTGACTTCAAATCTCTCCACGAGAAGCTTTGTGTGGGAAACACGGCCCTGAGCCACAGCAAGCTCATAACTTCAAGGGAAAGTAGATCATACAGATCTCTAAATTTATCCGTGGCAACATTTTAAAAATAGAGGAAATTGTAAAGTTGTATGTTTTTAGCGAAGCAGAACTAAACTAAATATCCTCAGATCGAGTAGCTGACTAGCTGGGTGCCTTTTTCCTCAGCAAAAGTGCCTAGCCAGCAGCCAGAGCACTGCTCCTCTGTGATCTACAGGGAAGGTGCAGCAAGAGAGGGGAGAAGGGGCTCATCAGAGTCTGTTGTGTTTGGAGCCTATGACTGCACTTGCTCAAAACAGGAACATGACCTGGAACCATCCCTGACTGGGGAGACAGAGCATGACACATGATCAGAGAGCAGGGACTGCAAAGTAAATTGTCACAATAGCAGTGGACATGTGCTCCTTTCTCTTCCTTCAGCCTCAGCACGGGGGCAGATTTGTGACCTATGAGATTACCTCTACATACTCAAACATGAATTTCGTTCTCTCGGTTTACCTAAGAGCAAACCTGGCGCTGATTGAAAGTATGGCAAAGGCTGTTTGTTTACAGAGACCCACATTTAGTTTTGTTTCTCTGATGACCCCCCCCATGCTTCCCAGTAACATGCATGTATGAGAACTTACATTAGAAGATGCATCACAGCCACCTCAGAATAGAGGAGGTATAAAGTGCACATTGGCAGTGCAGTGTTGTTGGAGATAGATAATTACATAGAAACACTTATTATTATAGGGAGAACAAGATTAAAGTAAAGGGGTTTAAATAATGTAGAACTTGGAGTTTGAAGTTTTAATTTATAAATCCTATTATCTTTATTGTTGTTAACATGCAGCCAAGGAGTGAAGGGTGCAGTGGCTTTTATATTAGCCTGTTAATTTCACCCACAATAAACAAAGCCATCTTCTTGTTCAAAACCATTAAGTCAAGCAAATATTGCCATCAAGTCTAATTCTTACATACTTATGTCACGAAAGAAAAATGGCTTACTGCATGATAAACACTCACAAGTGTATTTCATCTACCTCATATACAAATACATTCTTACTCTCCCAGAATTCATCATAATTAATATTAAAGGAATAGAAAAATTATTTTTAGCTTCAAGTTGATTAATTCAGAAGACGATGGCAAACTACAAGACATTTTTATATTTATATTTATCTGCAAAGCTATTGCCACAAATACTCTCTGTGTATGCTGTTCGTAGAGCATTCAAAGTTAGAAGCATAAATAACACTGGGATATCGCGAAAATTCTAATAGCAACTTCATGAGAACCAATTGATGTAAATCTGTAGAGTATCTCAAAAAAAAAGAGAAATCTCATAAGCTAGAAAGATGGTGTGCCAAGTTATTATACCACATCTATAAAGGTGACTGTGCTTATCTGAAAGAAACTACAGATTTGGAGAACACAAAAGAAGGAAACAGAAGCCTTTAGAAATTGCAGAGAAAGTTCTCATTTATTTTCACTGACAAATCTATTTTTTGCTTTTTCAGCAAGCCTTTACTTTTGTGTATATTCTTCTTCTCTAGTTACTGAAAAAAAAATTGTTAGCGGTATCTTAAAACTCTCGACCTGTTTTCTTTCTCTTGAGTTATAGTCCTCAGGAATGTGAAGAGCAGAGCAGACCACATTGACCGTCCCAAGGGTTTTCATTCTTTCAGACATTTGCATGAATCCATTGGATATTTATAGGAGGTGGTGATGGTTGTGCATACTCAGGAAAACCTGAGCCAATAGTCTTCTTGCATGATGCTCATGTAAACTTTTGCTTTAATTTTTAATAGCAGCCCCTATTTGAACAACAGTATCTGAAGCTAAGATGGCAGATGAGTGGGAAACTGAGCCTTTCCTTATAGCTAGCTCACTGGCGCGCTGCTAGAGTTTTATGACTAGGCTATTGTCTAGCGCTGTTTGCACACCATGATTCACCTACACCTGCTTATAGTTCTGAGATTCTCGTGATGGTTTTCTCTTTCTACCTCTTTCTTGCTCTTAGCTGCCTTCAGATTCTCCAGAACCCAGGGCAAAGCCCCTCAGTCTCTTATTGCCAAACCAACAAAGTTGTGTGATTAGGGTTCCAGTTGTGGAACAGCTTGGTACACGGGTCGTTCTCCGAGAATTTGTCTTACGGCTGTTTTGATGCAGTAGCTACCTGTTAGTGGGTTGTATCACTCATTTCAGAACTGACTGGGCACTGTGCATCCACAGAGACGCCTGAACACTTCCTCAGCTCTGTTGTCCAACCGGATGCTAGCAGAGAAGCGCTTTATGATTCCCGGTTACACTCATGTCCATTCGTTTATCTTTCACCCGTTTCTTCATTTGTCAAGTATTTATTTATCACTTAACTGTTTGGCAACATGATATATGGAATGGAATTGTCAAGTTTAATATATAATAATATACAATCATTGACAGCAATCATTTCACTATTTAGCAGAAATGTGTCACCAATTGTGTAAAATTTCACACAAGCAAATATAAGGAAAGGATTAGGAAGCTACGTGGTGGTTTTTCTAGGTGCCAGAGTGGCAGGTGGCACTGTGCTACAGAAGGTTTGGCTCTGGTTCTCTGTGCTCCAGAGAATAGCTCAAATCATCTATGTAGAGATTGCTAATGTGGTTATTGTGTTAGTTTTTAATTTGCACACTTAATTACAGGTTTCATTATGGGAGATCCATGCATATTCAGTTTTGTTGCTCTTTTACCACCCTCCCTGTCCCACGCATCCCTCTCATACTGTTCTCTTTCTTCCCCCCCACCCCCACTAATCACCCTTCCATATTCAAGTCACATGTCATCTGTGGCCCTCCACAATACTCTTAACCTCTTCCCTACCCTTTCCTTCCCATTTCACAGTCATCTCTCTAGTCTCTATTTGTGCACAGATGTTAGCGTATGAGAAATATCAAAAGCCCAAAGCTTAAAAGCCTTGCTTTGTCACACTTAATGATTTCTATATTTTACTGATTCCCATATAATAATCTACCAAACTAATGACCCCCAGCTCATGACATTCCAGCTCTTACCAGCCAGTGTATGCCCCAGCTCCAACACACTGCTGATGAGCTCTATTCTTTATTGAGCTCTTATCTGTAGAATGCCTTCCATGAGGCTGGTGATATGGCTCAGTGAGTAGAGGTGCTTGCTACCAAGCCTGACAGCCTGAGCTTGGTCCTCAAAACCTACATGGTGGGAGGAGAGAACCAACCCCTGCAAGTTGTCCTCAGTCCTGCACAGGTTGAGTGGCATCTGCATGTCCATATATATACATAGTAAACAAACAAACAAATATATAAAATTTCTTCAATTAAACAACCTGGTTTCCCCCAGGGATGATATTGGCTAGCTGGGAACTCCAGTGATGGTAACTTGTTTTCTTTACATCCTCTTAGGTCTTTAATGTTTTCAACCACGGAATATAGTACCAATCCAGAGATGTGTGATTTAAATTTAAATTTTGAAATGTTTCAGTATTTGCTATAATTGTAATCAATAACAATAAATGTTATTCACTGTCTCATGTGGGATTAACATGAGTGTATACACATGAAGTATTCAAGCAATCATCAGAGGTTTTCTACACCAGAACACCAAAAAGAGGAAGACTAACTGTGCCCTGGAAGCTAATGCAAAAAAAAAAAAAAAAAATGGACGGGAAGTAGAACGGACAGGCATAGATTCATGGATGCCTGAGCAGATGTGGACAAGCAGGAGGAAGAAAGCTGTATAACCAAAGAGTGGTCCATCCTCAGTGCAGACATGCACTCCCCTACTGACAGCGCAGCATCAGTCTGCGTCCCCTAGAGCTGAGCCAGTATCTCCAGGTTCCATCACTTCCTGCCTTCTCCTTACTTCCCCATGACTGATAGCAACCACTCTCTACAAGTAGCCCAGAGGAAGAGGACCACAGTCAGGACGGAGGAAACCTCACAGAAACTCTATTAATTATACTGTTGATTCAGTGTTGCTTCCTTACAGATACTTTATCCGTGGTGAGCCTAAATTTGCAAATTCTTGCCCTTTAGCTTTCTAATGGGTGAGCAAGAATATGCTCAGAGGAAGTGCTCCGAGCTCACACAGTCCTACGCCCAGTTAGCCCTATGACCCTCTTGCAGGTGAGAGAAGCACCCTTATTATAATGAACCAGAAAGGGAGAACTGGACTTGCACCAGTCACTGTCAGTTAGAAGTAGCATTGTTAAGAGATATCACTGGGCAGTCGTTAGAAACCCAGACTCGACAATCAGGTGAAGTGGGTTTGGATCCTGATGCTATCACTAGCCTGTTAGGCGATTCTGTGGAAGAGAAAATAGGCTGAAGAGAGACCTAATGATTCTGCAGGGACAGTGCCTTCATAGTGCTGCAGCCTTGGCTCAAGGCTCTTCTCACAAGCTCTTCTGAAGTTAACAGAACCTCTGATGTGTGTTCTTCTCATCAATAAGACAAGAGTGCCGACCTTGTGAAATTACAGAGCTTCTGCAGATGCTTTCACTAACATTTTCAAAAGCTTTGTATAGATTTACAGATGAGGATGCCAGGGTACAAAGAGAGGCAGTGATTGGTAGAGTGATGAGATAGTCTGTCTCCAGGGGTACACTCTTAACCTCAACTGAATACTGACGGTAAATGAACTCAGGTAGCATACACTGGCTGACTGTAATTCTTTCATAGTTGCCATGTCACTGAGAATTAGTGCCTTGAAAATAAACTATATTTTACATAATGGAAAGATATGCTACATCACAAATGTGGTTTTTATTTGATTAAAAATTTGTCGATATTATAGACAAACATAAGATGAATAAAAACACAACTTACAGAATTAATACAGTGACCCCAGAAACAGTGACTTTACAGAACTCAACTCGAGAGTGTGATGAACAAAGGATGCAGGCAGAACTGTTTAGCACAGGCAACAGGGAGGAAGGAAGCTGGGAGTGGCCACCTCATAGAAGTGATGGCACCTGGAAGACGGCTGGGGGAGTTCTGTGTCTTCACAGAGAAATTGAAATCTGTGAGTTCATCAAGGAGAAACATTCCTAGCATGGACAGAACAGGCTATTCTTTTTAGGAAAGATCTTCTTTTATTTTGTTTGATTCATGTTGCCTAGAAGCCCAGCTGACATAGACAGAGATCCAATGCCACAAGCACAGGTCAGAACTCATCCCGGCTCCTGAAGAGAGGTATGTGGCATGGAAAAAGCTCTAGTAATTGTGTAGAGATGGGGCTTCCCCAACACTATCCCCATTCTGCCTTCAAGGTTTTAGGCAGTTCCCAGATGAGTGTTTGCATGACACTCTCCCCTCTGTCACAAGCCAGACCCTGGAGGAAAGCAAGGCCAATGAAATTATCCTTTGGTGCTAAGGATGGAATGCAGGAAGCCATCAAACCCTAAGAACAAGTGTGCTTAAGAACCTTCCCCTCTAAGTTTCACTGCATTTTGTTCTTCTCATACATCTGATTATATTTTGACTTTAGTATCTAGAAAAGATTTGAAAAGTTTCAGACTGCCTAATCTCCAATAAGAAGAACCAAATAAAATGTTTTCTTCCAAAATCTGAACAAGATTATTAACACTATTATCTATCTAAACCACTTTGGGTTTATAAACTTTATTTTTCACTATCACCTAAAAGGGACTGCCATTATTATTGTACTGCCATTATTATCATACATTACAGATAAGCAATTAAAGGCACAGATGCCTACATGATGTGCCCAACTCATAGATAATATATAATAGGACTAGGTGTCAAAATATGCACATGCAGATGCTTCCACTGTCAGAATTGTTGTTTTCAGGTTGTTATCAATAATAATTGTTATTTATTCATTAACAATAACACAATTAACAATAATTGTGCTATTCTAAACTATTATTCAGTATTCAAGTATTATTCCACATGTGTGCATCTGTACCTACACAAGTCAAGTGTCTGAATGAATCTCTTCTCTGTTAGCCTCTTCTGCCAGCTCTCCTAGGGATCTTTCCACATGTGATAGAAAGTAGAAAATGCTCATAAGCATTTCAATCCATACTTGTGCACACAGCTGTAAGTGCTGTGGCTTATAGGGTAAGTTCTCTGTATAAGATGACAATTATAAGACTACTAAATTCGAAATTCTATAGCCACTTTCCCAAAGGAAA
>CAJQZJ010033498.1:952053-987998 GCA_907164525.1 Lophiomys imhausi | reverse complement strand
AAAAAATGGTATTATTTTCTTCTTTTCTAATTAAAAAGTATCACAGCAATTGCCACCATGAATCTAATGAGTCTCCACTTACTGCAATGTGTGAAAACTTAAATTAATTTGCCCACATAACCTGACAACAAAAATACCATGTGTGAATTCAATTATAAATACCATCTACTCCCAGATTCAGAATAGCTGACTGATGCTTCACAACTCACCAGTTTAGCATTTTTCAGACTTTAGCTGAACTCTATTGTCACTTACATACAGATTAGAAACACTAGCTTGGGACTATCATCACAGATATTTCCCATTGCCTTTCTCTCCTTTCAGCAATTCACAGTGTAAACTATAAAGGCAAAATAATGATGATGATTTTTAAAGCCAAATTTAACAATTCGACTAACATTGTACAAAGTTTTTTAAGCCTTTAAACATAAATAATCTCATCTAACCCTCAAGAGCACTCTGCATAGGATTCTTGGCTCTGTTTCATTATAAACTTCAGATTAGAGAAGAATACCCAAGATTATTGGGTGTCATATCATAATTATTCCCAAATCCATTCATTTTTGTGACTTGATTGCATTTGGAAATATCAGAACCAAGCCTGGCCACATGTAGGAAGGGGCAGATCCAGAACCCAACTCAGGACAAGGTGATTCCTAGGGTCACACAACAGAACCCCACAGCTCCACAGTGACGGAAACTCCGAAGAGCAAGGAGACACTTCTTGAAGAGT
Organism: Lophiomys imhausi; assembly: GCA_907164525.1. NCBI lineage: Eukaryota > Metazoa > Chordata > Mammalia > Rodentia > Muridae > Lophiomys > Lophiomys imhausi. Next base: position 987,265 of record CAJQZJ010033498.1, on the reverse strand, counting down.
GACCCTGACGTTCGGATTCTCATTATACCCATCTCATTTTATTTTGGACCAATACCACATAAGCATATATTATATAAACATGCAATGATAAGCACACATTAATATGAGGTGTCAGAAGCATAACCATTCATCAGCAAATCAAACAAAAACAAGGGTCAGATTCACTGCCCAGATCCAGCAGCTGATTGATTGACCTTAAACAAATCATTTGACCCACAAACTGAAGTTTTCATTCATAAAATTAAAAAAAATGTAGTCAGAATATGAAGGGTCCATAATAAAATCCTCTAGATTTCAAACTTAAAGTATTAAAAATTTATATGTAATAAATATCACTTTATTCCATTGTTTTCTTTTTATTGCACTTTTTATTTTTCTTTATTTTCCTCTTTATTTTATTTTTTATTAATTTGCTTAGTCTACATTCCAATCACCATTTCCTTCCCTCCTCCCAGTCCCATCCTCTCACCCACTTCCCCCATATTACCCCCAACCAGTACCAGCCCACTTTTGGAATCAAATCACATCAGGACTAATTGCCTCCCTTTCAACTGAGGAAAGACCTGGCAGTTCTGCTAGGAAAATAGGATCTAGAGGGAGGCAACATAATCTGAGACAGAGATAGTCCCCATTCGAATTGTTAGAGGATCCACCTGAGTACCAAGCAGCCATCAGCTTCATATGTGTAGTGTGCGCAGAATCAGTCCATGCATTTTCTTCAGTTTTTGATCCATTCTCCATAGTCCCCTTGTGTCCCAGTTAATTGGCTATGGGGGTCTCCTTGTGAAGCCCTTGATCTCTCCAGCTCCCTGAGACCTTCCCCTGACTCTTCCCCAGGACTCCTCGATTTTCACGTAACGTTTGGCTGTGGGTCTTTGATTCTGTCTCCATCCTATGCTGGACAAAGCTTCTTGGATGGCAGTAATGTTGTGTTCCTGTCTGGATCCCTCTCTTCAGCCACTTTCTATGTCCATTTTATTTCCCCTACTTAAAGTAGAGGGACTCATGATCATCCCTCATGCCCTCCTTGTTACTTAGTTTCATTGGGTCTGTGGATTGTAGCATGGTTGCCCTGTACTTAAAGGCTAATATCCGCCTATGAGTGAGTAAATACCATGGCTATTTTGGGGGGTCTGTGTTAGCACACTCAGGATGGTCTTTTCTGGTTCCAACCATTTGCCTGCCAATTTCATGATATCTTTGTTTCTGATTGCGGAGCAGTATTCCATTAGTTTGTATATCTTTATGGACTCTGTATGAGCATGTGCACCTGTGTGTGTACATGTGCATGCATGTGTGTCTGTGTCTGTGTGTGTGTGTGTGTGTATGTATGTGTAAGGAGGTCACAGAATAACTTTTTAGAACAGGTTCTCTCTTTGTATCTTTGTGTGAGTTCTGGTTGGCACAGCAAACACCTTTACCTGCTATGCCATCCCACAGGCCCCTCCTTTTTTTCTGTTTTGATTTGATTTGATGCTAATAGTCCTGGATTTCCTTACCATAAAATTTTATAAATTCTCAAGTTATGTCCCTATTAATTAAGTCATATATTTCTATCCATGCATTTACAACAATTTTGTTGGCACCAGTAGAAAGATTGTCTTTAAGAAGAAATACAATATTTACAGAATCAATGTGGGATTTCTGTAATAGTTCATTAAAACTTTATTAGTACTTCTTAATAAATAGTCATAATGCATAGAGAGCCATAAAATAGTCTCACTTGCATACAACATGAAGGTTACTTATTGTGCAACTGTGAATGACACAAGCAGATTCTACCATCTTTGCTGAGTAGTCAAAGAGAGAGTACACGGAGTACCCTACCAATTATGCAGAGGTGAAATGCTGAAAGGCACAGTTTCATCTTTCTCTTACTAGGCCAGTTTGACCTAAGACATAAATTTGGAGAGTTTCTTCTTTTATATTTCTTCCTTAATTATAATAATCAAATTATTTCAGAGTAACAAACCACCAAAGTTTCACTTATCATGATTACCACCCTATCCAAATTACACTTCACTTTCAGTCATGATTTTCCCTTTAAGAAAGCAAACAGCATTATAAAGCACCAAATGACATTTCCAAATGACGAGAAACGCATTGTACTCAGCTCCTCAGTCCAGACTTTCTGAAACTGAAAATCTGTCAGTTTCTGCCCTTGCTTCCCCCGCCCCCTTTCTGTCCCCTCTGAGTTTCTGAGCCTAAGGAGTCATAATGCTAAAAAGGAAAACAGGAGTCGACTTGTAAAGAACTGTTGCCTCTTGGAGATTCAATAAGAACTCTGGAACTTTGCCCATCAGAAATCACCTCCCAAATCCACTTCGCTGGCCCAGTCCACATAGTTGAGTCCTGCTTCTGTCTCCAGCAGGGCCCGTCACACTCTGCCCTGCACCCAGCTCCTTGGTTGAGACTTGAATTTTCTGTCAAGCTCTTGCCAGGTCCTTTGTTCCACTGTCTGTTTGGAATGGATGAATCCTGCTAAGGTCTCAGAATGCTGGATCTATAAAAGGAGGCTGCTGGACTCTGAGATCCAGGGCTGTTCCAACATTGTACACTATCCCAACTCCCACCATTCTCTCAGCTTATCTGCAACCCCATCAGATTATCTTCTTAAAGTTTTCCCACCACTATGAGGTTTTTCTAAATTAATCTCACTCTTTAAATGCTGGAATTTCCTTTGTATAAAGTACAAAATATACCTACTATCTAAACTTAATTCTTCATTCATCTGCTAGATGCTATCTAATCTCTGGCATTGACTAATCTACTCCAAGAAGTCTCGTTATTTTTCTCATCTCTATGACAGAACACCAGACAGAAACAATGCAAGGGAGGAAGGATTTATTTTGGTTCATGACTCTGTGTGACATACTTCATCATAGCAGAGAAAACAAACAGACAGGCAGCTCCATGACAGTAAGAATGTAGCTGAGACTCACACCTCCAACTCCATGGAACAGGAAGCACAGACAAAAGAGGAAGTACAAATGATACTCTACCTCTAGCCAGACCCCACCTTCCAATTTTGCAGAATAGTGCCACCAATGGAGTCAAGTGTCCAAACGGGTGAGCCAATAGGCTAACATGTAGGGAATAGATTAATATAAGTTAGATTAGTAAATATCTAGGTTTCTGATACAGTCGCTTAATCCGGGGCATAAAGATCAACTTGGCTGTGACCAATTAGCTTATCAGCTTATGGATGAAGTCACATGAAATGAGGGGAGTCTCTATGGACTGAAAAACAAGGTTGAAGCCAGGTGAAACAAGGAAAGACTTTATGACTTGGCATTGTTTTCAGCTGCTAAGTGGGCAGAGCCCAAATTAAGCTGAAGCAGGTGGAACAAGGAGCGATCCTATTTAAGGACAAATGGATGAGCCCAGGCAAGCTGCATGCTAAGGGCCCCGATACTAGAGAGATCCAATGCTAGCGAGTCCTGATGAAGAAAGTGCTGGTGAACTGATGGCCTGATTTCCCTGAGGCAGAAAGAAGCTGGTGAACACAGAAAGCCTCAGCAAGACAGCAAAAGGCCAAGGAATAAACCCTGTGGCTCAGCTTTTGCCTAGAGGGGTTTGACCTGTCCAAACAGTGGCCTGAATGAAACTGTGGCCAGCTTTAAAGACTGAGGCAGAGCGGCAGAGTTGCTGATATGAAGGAAATAAGTTGGCCTACAGACAGCTGAGGTCTCCCAGAGAGAAGAAAGCCTCAAGCCTTATTTAAGGTGAGACTGCCATAGCCAATTTACCCTGATGAACCTGCATCTGAGATATTCCAGAATAAAGACTGCTAAGTGCATTAAAGGGATTATCCCCGAGACTGGTTTCCTGGCAACTGAGGACCTGCCCCAGAGACTGTATCTTTCTAAAAAGTTATGAAAATAGTTGTAATAGTTATCAATAGGTTTAGTGGTTAGGTCTTAGGGGTTGTAGGAATTTATATGAATAATAGTTAAGTAAGTGTATTTGTTATAAGTGAATATAGTTATTAATAAATAAGTGTTTAATAATTAAAAAGTGCGGTTTCGCTAACATTTTACATTTCAAACATATTAACACCCACCAAGCCTGGACTGGTCCCATTTCAGCCAGATTCGTCAAGTAATCATTCTTACACTATGTATCACATTCAGTATTCTTCCAACAATCATTGATTCAAAAACAATTTTCTCTACACTTATATGTGCAAAATGCATGTTACATAGTTTCATGTTGAGAATTCTGCAAATGAAGACCAGTACTATTTCAATACTGTGAACTGTCTGTTTCACTGTGGGTGACTCCTAATTGTCTTCCAGTAGATACAGCTCTCCTCCTCTTTCAAGGAATAAAACCATCTACTTTTGTGGACAAATGGCTACTACTTAGAAACTGCATTATTACCAAATATCCTGTCCAGTTTCCATCTTAACTGTCTAGATGTTTTAATGGAATGAGCGTATAGGGAACAGGTGTTACCATCTTATTTTATGATCTAAAAGGAGATTCACCACACCCTTGTTTCTTTCCATTGGTGATATGGTGAAAAAAAATGGCAACTTCAATAAAAACAGGGGTGTTTGAAGTAGAATACTGACCAAACTTTGGTCTTAGGACAATCTCAGGTCAAAGAATTGCCATCAGCCCTGGACTACCTGTAGATTCTGGATTGTTACATGAAAGATAAATAAGTTTCTTCCTTATGTAAGAAATGCATTTTGTGGAAGAACTTAGCCTATTCCTTAAATAATACATCTCCACAAAATCATGACTCACTCAGACATTCTATTGTGGCATCATCCTTTAAAATAAGGATCAGAATTAAATCTGTATATTGTGTTTGGCAGGATGGCCATTTTTATTATGTTGATCCTTCCTATCCATGAGCATGGGAGATCTTTCCATCTTCTGATGACCTCTTTGATTTCTTTCTTCAAGGACTTGAAGTTCTTGTTGTACACATCTTACACTTGCTTGGTTAGAGTTACCCCCAGGTATTTTATATTGTTTGTGGCTATTGTGAAGGGGGTTGTTTCCCTTATTTCTTTCTCAGCCCATTTGTTTGTTGTATAAAGAAGGGCTTCTGATTTTTTTTTGAATTAATTTTGTATCCAGCCACCTTGCTGAAGGTGTTTATCAACTGTAAGAGTTCTCTGGTGGAATTTTTGGTGTCGCTTATGTATACTATCATATCATCTGCATATAGAGATAATTTGACTTCTTCTTTTCCAATTTGTATCCCCTTGATCTCCTTTAGTTGTCTTATTGCTCTAGCAAGAACTTCAAGTGCTATGTTGAAGAGATATGGGGAAAGTGGACATCCTTATCTTGTCCCTGAGTTTAACGGAAATGCTTCAAGTTTCTCTCCATTTAATTTGATGTTGGCTGCTGGTTTGCTGTATATCGCCTTTATTATTTCTAGGTATGGTCCTTGTATGCCCGTTCTCTCCAGGATTTTAGCTTAAAAAGGTGTTGGATTTTGTCAAATGATTTTTTTTTAGCATCAAGTGAGGTGATAATGTAGTTTTCTTTTCATCTTGTTGATATGGTGAATTATGATGATGGAATTTCGTATATTGAACCACCCCTGCATTCCTGGGATGAAGCCTACTTGATCTGAAGCCTACTCGATCATGGCATAGAATACTTTCGATGTGTTCTTGGATTCGGTTTGCCGGTATTTTTTAAGTATTTTTGTATCTATGTTCATGAGGGAAATTGGTCTGAAGTTCTCTTTCTTTGTTAGGTGTTTGTATGGTTTAGGAATCAGGGTGACTGTGTCCTCATAGAATGAGTTTGGCAGTGTTCCTTCTGATTCTACATTGTGGAAGAGTTTGAAGAGTATTGGTATTAGCTCTTCTTTGAAGGTCTGGTAGAATTCTCAGATTCAAGGCAATTCCTATCAAAATACCACCACAATTCTTTACAGACCTGGAAAAAGCAATTCTCAATTTCATATAGAATAACAAAAAACCCAGAATAGTTAAATCAATCCTGTACAATAAAAAAAATCTGGAGGCATCACTAGCCCAGATTTCAAGCTGTACTACAGAGCAATAGTAGTAAAAACAGCACTGTACTGGTATAGAAACAGACCAGTAGATCAATGGAATCGAATTGAAGACCCAGAAATGGACCCACACACCTATGGCCACCTAATTTTTAACAAAGAAGCCAAAATCACACAATGGAAAAAGGACAGCATCTTCAACAAGTGGTGCTGGTCCAACTGGATGTCCACTTGTAAAAGAATGAAATTAGGCCCATACTTATCACCTTGTACAAAACTTAAGTCCAAGTGGATCAAAGACCTTAACATAAGGCCAGACACACTAAATCTACTAGACGAGAAAGTGGGAAAAACCCTCAAACTCATTGGCACAGGTGACAACTTCCTGAACAGAACACCAACAGCTCAGAAACTAAGACCAACAATCAATAAATGGGACCTCATGAAACTGAAAAGCTTCTGTAAGGCAAAAGACACTGTCATTTGAACAAAATGGCAGCCTACAGACTGGGAGAAAATCTTCACCAACCCCACATCTGACAGAGGGCTAATATCCAAAATTTACAAAGAACTCAAGAAATTAAATGCCAAGAAACAAAATAATCCAATTTAAAAAATGGGGAACAGAGCTAAATATAGAATTCACAAAGGAGGAATCCCTAATGGCTGAGAGACACTTGAAGAAATGCTCAACATCCTTAATCATTAGAGAAATGCAACTCAAGACAACTCTGAAATTCCATCTCACACCTGTCAGAATGGCTAAGATCTTTTGCTCAAATGACAGCAATGCTGGCGAGGTTGTGGAGAAAGGGGAACCCTCCTGCATTGCTGGTGGGAGTTCAAGCTTGTACAACCACTATGGAAATCAGTCTGGCAATATCTTAGAAAACTGAGAATAGCTCTACCTCAAGACCCAGCCATACCATTTCTGGGTATACATCCAAATGATTCCTCAACAAATCACAAGGAAGTTTCCTCATCTATGTTCATAGCAGCCCTATTTGTAATAGCTAGAAACTGGAAACAACCCAGATGTCCCTTAACTGAGGAATGGATAAAAAAAAAAAAAACTGTGGTACATCTACACAATGCAATACTACTCAGCCATCAGAAACAACAAAATCATGCAGTTTGCAGCCAAATGGATGGAACTAGAGAAGCTCATCCTGAGTGAGCTAACCCAGACTCAGAAGGATGCACATGGCATCTATTCACTTATAATTGGATTTTAGCTATATAGTACAGGATAATGATACTACAACCAATGTACCATAGGGAACAGGAACATAAACTTTGTTTACTGTCAATGAGACACTTTGCCCTAGTGGTGCTGCCTTGTAGGCCCCCAGTGTATGAGGAGGCTCTTGGCCCTCATATGACTACTGAACTGGGGTGGGGGACTGTTATGTAGGGACACTCCACTCCAGAAGCTTGGGATGGAAGGGATGGTGGTACAGGGTGGGAGGGTAGGACTGGGAGGGGTGGAAAGAGGCTACTGTGATGAAGATGTAATCTGAAGTAATAAACAAATATTAAAAAATAATAATGATCAGCAAATTTTCTATATAAGACCAAATAGTAAATATTTTAGGTCTTGAAGATAATCCACATATTTGCTGCCTAATTCTTTAATTTTTTTTTTACAAAAATAGGCCCCCAAAAATAATGTTAACTCCTATCATTAACTGACACTTGGCAGCAGTGAGTATAATTTCCCATTTATAAAATGAAGTATTCTACATCTTTAGTTGGTAAACTCTGAGTTTAGGAAGAAATATAAATCGTGAGATAGGAGGCTTCACTAGAGGATTGCTAGATGAACAAACAGCAAAAGAACACAACGATGCTGCCTGGAGACGGGTTTCTCTCAGTGGTCTTGATAGGCATAAGTCATGATTAGAATGAATTGTCAGCTTGACGAGAACAGAATCATCCAGGAGACAAACTCTAAACATGACTGTGAGGAGTTTATAAATTGGGCTGAGGTGGGAAGAGCTATCTTCAGTGTGTGAGACCCCTCGATGGGCTGGTGTCTGACATACAGAAAGGGAAAATGAGCAAAGTACCAGTTGTCTCCCTGCCTCCTGACTGAGGAAGCAATTACCCAACAGCCTCTTGCTCCCACTGCACCATGCCTTCCTCACCATGGGCTGCAACCCCTTGAACTATAAGCCAAAATCCCCTCCTCCCTTAAGTCGCTTCTTGCTAAATATATGGTCCCAGAGTGAGATAAATAACCAACCAATCAGGAAATTGTTATGCAGAAGTGGCTGCTGCTCTGATGAACCTTAACTTGTGGTTCTTACTGCTACAAAACTGGCTTTATGGAGGACTGTGGAACTTCAGCCTAGAATATCTCTAGGCTGCTGTAACCAGAGACTAATAATGGGTTAGCTTGATCAGGGTTCAGAAGATCAGGATGCTGAAAGAAATTTGGACAGTGGAGGCCTATCCAAACTTCTCTCAGCATGAGGTTTCAAAGGAGAACAAAAATTCTATTGAGAAATTGACTAGAGAGATTCTTCATGTAATATTCAGAAAACATCTGTCTGCAGTCCTGAGTCCTTTAGTATGGCTGAATTTTAAAGTAAAAGACTAATTTGTTCAGTGAAAGGAATCTCAAGACTAGATCTCATTTCAGTACCTTAACACTTACTGTTCCTGACTTCATCCATGTCTACAGTGAGAGAAAGCAAAAAGAACAGACAGGTATAAAAAAATGTACAATTTGATGAGGAAAAGAGTGTAAGTTTAAAGTTACTGATAAGTCAGTTCAAAAGCAACTATGATTATGAGAGAGATTATTTAATTATTTGAACTGACAAGGCAGTTCAAAAGCAGCTATGATTATTAAAGAGATTATGGCACCATTAAAGAAACATCTACTCTGCATGAGATAATACAAAAACAATATGAGGGCATGACCCTCCCTATCAGAGGCTATAACTTATGAGAATGTTGATTTATTTGATAAGAGGAAGCATAAACTGGGAATTTCACTCTTAAGTGGAATTGTGATGGTTTGACTAGAAATGACCCCATAGACCTATGTGGGTGAATGTTTGACCCATAGGGAGTGGCACTATTAGGAGGTGTGACCTATTTGCAGGAAGTGTCACTATGGGCACAGGCTTTTAGGTCTCAGATGCTATCTATGCACAATGTGGCTCACAGTCTCTTCCTGCTGCCTGAGGATCTCAATGCAGAACTCTCAGCTCCTTGTCCAGCACCATGTCTGCCTTTCTGCCATGTTCTCTCTGCCTCCCATGATAATAATGGCCTAAGTCTCTGAAACTGTAATCCAGCCCCAATTAAATGTTTTCATTTATAAGAGTTGCTGTGGTCATAGTGTCTCTTCACAGAAATGCAACCCAAATTAAGTCAGGTCTCCTAACTCCAAAATGGCTGCCTAGAGAAGAATTTCCCCAGAGTCAGCCTTTAAGAAACACAGAATCCCATGCAGCTGTAATTCAATGGGAGGCCAGGCCACACAGCAAGCTTGTATCACACTCTGACATGATTATTCAGACTGTACTGGTTTTCAGGTATAAATTTACAAGACTGAGATGATCATGGAATCTTGTGGCAAGGTGGAAAAAAACAAGAGGGGCAACAATGTGTTGGATTCTCTGAAGAGGTCCTGAGAGGCCATTGCTTGAAGCTGTAAAGATGAAGCTTTAGTTGCAACCAAGATCTAAGAAAGTTGGAGATTCTGGGACAAAGGAACATCTCCCAATGGGAGTGCAAGATTGGAGGGGAATCAGAAAAAAAAAAAAAAGAGGAAGTGGGAGGCAAGGTTTGGTTATTGATTGACCATCAAGGGGTATATATACCCTGTAACAAGCTGACTGAGGAAGAGATTGACATCTGGTTCACGGATGGTTCTGCACACCATGCAGGCACCAAAAGAGGTCATCTGCAGCATTGCAGCTTCTTTTGGGGGACAATTATGAAGGACACTGGAGGAGAGTGACCGTTACAGTGGTTAGAATTTTTGGAAGTATACAACCACATGCATTTGTCTTGAAAGGAGAAATGAACCAATATATGATTATACAATGATTCACAAACTATATCTGGTTTTGCTGGATTTTTAGGGCCTAAGAAGGAGCATAATTGGAAAATTAGTAATACATATATTTGGAGAAAGCTATGTGGTTAGATCTCTCCCAGTAGGCAAAAGACGTGCAGATACTTGTGTTGTCTGTAAATGCTCATAAAAAGTTATTTGAGCAAAGGAGGAGTGTTTTCCACAAGGCTGTGTATGACTTTAACCACATCCCGTGTATGATATTGTTTCTTCTATATCCTGTATTCATGGATCCAGGGGTGAAAATATGGAAATGGGAATACTGCTGTTCACCAGTAACTCTAGTTTGACTCACTAGGAACACTATTTCCTTCTCTACTGACCTAGAAGTTTTGGTTCAGGAGGGAGTAATGCTTCTTCCAGGAGACACAATGAAGATTCTACCCAACAGAAGCTAAGATTTCCTTCTGGCCCTTTTGGGCTCCTGATGTAAGGAGTAACAGTGCTAGAATGTGTGATTAATCCAGATTGTTAGGTGGAAGCAACTTCTTTTCCAGGCTGGGGTGCAGGAGATCCTTAACTGTGTTGCTTGGTATTACTATGTCAGTGGGAAACTACAACATCCCAATCCAGTCAGTATGACAAATGTCCCAGATCCTTCAGAAATGAAGGTATGGGTCACCCTTCTGGTAAAGAGCCAAGACCCACTGAAGTGCTTGCTGAGGGTGGAGGAGATACAGAATGGGGAGCAGAGAAATGTGACTGTTTTCAGCAATAAGAATTGTAGTAGACATTACTACCTATGTCCTATTTTCTTAAGAATGTATTTGTGTACACAGTAAGAAGATATTTGTGTTTTCTTTCTTATATTTCTTTATCATGTCATGTAATATCAATTGAGATAATATCAGTGGGTAAGTACTGTAAACATATATTGTCATACTTAAGTTACGGGACATTAAAAACCTTGTGTCTTTAAAGGGGCTTTGATACCCAAAACCCTTTGGAGCCTGGAAGATTATATTCCAAGTTCCAGATACTGGCAACTGGAGCTGCAAGATCTGTTTTTTCCCCGCTGGAGTTTGATTTTTATGTTGGAGGGCTTGTTTGTCATGACCCTGACCTTTCCATTTGTAAGAAGAATGCTAACTCTGCTATAATGTGTTGGAGCTATGTGACTTACATGAATTCACCATTAAGATGGTTTAAATTTATAAAGCCTTCAGAAACTTTTTTAATATAGACCATCTGAAGACATTTTTATTAAAAACATATTTTATAATTAATGATCCCTATCATTAAGTCTGTTTTTCCTTTTTAAGAAAATGTCTTTTTTTAATTTCTTTTTTTAAAAACATTTATTTATTACTTCAAGTTACATCTCCATTACCGCCCCCTCCATCCACCCCCTCCTAGTCCCACCCTCCTATCCTCTACCCCCTCTCCCACCCATCCCATCCCTCCAGTGTGGGGTGCCTCCATGTATCAGCCCCCCTCAGTTCATTAGTCACATCAGGTCTAAGAGCTTCCTCCTACCCTTACATGAGGCATACATGGCAGTTCCACTAGGGTGGAGTATCCCACTAACAGGTAACCAAGTCCATGTTACTATTCTTTTGGGTCTATTGATTATAGGATGGTTATCCTGTACTATATGACTAAAATCCAGTTATAAGTGAATATAGACTTTGGAAACTTTTAAAGTCAGACTATTTTACATTAGGAAATAAACATGAGTCTTTAGGGAACAGATGGAAGATTATGATTTTCAAGTGTTTTTTTTATAATTTATTTTTTATTTCTTCAAGTTACATCTCAATCACAATCCCCTCCCTATTCCCCCCTCCAGTCCCACCCTTCCACCTTCCTCCCCCTCAAACCCCCCCCCCCTCCCCGTTTTTTGTATACAGAGCTTTAGTTTAAGGTATATCTTTTTCCCCCCAACAGCTCCCCGTTTCAGTCCTACTACAGGCAGACTGGTTAGTCAACTTGATACATCCTAGAATCACCTGGGAAGAGAGCTCTGTCTACATTGGGTTGGCCCATGGGTATGTCTGTGGTACTCAGTTTGTGTATCTTCACTGTAATAAAATACTAACAAAAACCAACTTAGGGAAAAAAAGGTTTACTTGACTTACAAATGCAGATTAAAATCCATCATTGAGGGACTCAAGCAGGAGTGAGGCAGGAACCATTGAGGAAGCCTTCTTACTGGCTTTCTTTCCATGACTTGATCAGCCTGCTTTCTTAAACAACTAAAGGCCACCAGTGCAGGGAGCTCACTAGCCATAACTGATTGGGCATCCCCATATCAGTCATTAATCAAGAAAACACCCCCACAGATACGCCCACAGCCAATCTGATGGAACCAATTCCTCTGTTTCATTCTCTCTCCTCTAGTGTCCCTAGCTTGTGCCAAGATGCCAAGCTTATGATCCAGTAGAGGATTGCCTTATTGATGTGGAAACTGCATCCTAAATGTGGACAGTACCTTCTGATAGTGGCCCAGAGAGACGAACATGGAGGAAGGAAAGCTTTGCCTTTCTGCTCATGCGACCTTCACTATCCCTGGGGAGCTCATCACTAGTGAGTTGAGCACATTGCTGCTGCTGCTGCTGCTGCTGCTGCTGCTGCTGCTGCTGCTGCTGCTGCTGCTGCTGCCGCTGCTGCCGATTCCTTACTGATATTAGCACCAGATTCTTAGGTTGTCCAGTATTGATTGAAAACAACCAGCTCTCAGATCCTTGATTCTGAAGTACATAGCCCACAGACTGAGCAAATACTGGGTTTCCCGCCTGCCTCTCTGGTGTGAGACAGACTTTGATGGACTATGACCCTGCTTTGTAAGTCAGTCTAAGAAATCCTACATCCTCTTTTAAGATATATATTTTTTCTGCCAGTTCTGTTCAATCTAGAGAATCCTTACAAATGTGACATATGATATGCACAAAAATTACAAGAATGTTTTACACACACACACACACAAAGAGAGAGAAAGAGAGGCAGAAAAAGAGAGAGAGACCTAAAGAATGGGTGAGATTTCATAGAGAGCCCAAATTAGCGAACAGAACATGGTGGACCTTTGTAAGATATGCATGTTTCTAGAAGAAAGGAACAATAGAGGACCTGCATTGTCAGGAAGTACCAAAAGAACAAAAATAAAAACAAAACAAATCACCCTCGAGTGGTCAGTGTGATTTGAATATTATCTTACAGACGCTATAAATTTACCAACCAACCTGGGCCCCTAGAGGTTACAGAGACTGAAACACTAACCAAAAGAAAAAAAAAAAAAAAAAGCCAAGGAGGAGGAAGAAGAAGAAGAGGAAGAAGAGCTTAGACTTGATCTAGACTCCCCCCCCCTCCATACAAATATAGACGATGGGCAACTTGGTCTTCATACATATCCCTTAGCAAGTAGGGGTGGGGCAGTCTCACTCATGGACTTTGTTACTTGTTAGTGGAACACTTTGCCCTAGCTGGGCTGCCACATTGGACCCCAGAGCAAGAGGAAGCTCTTACCCCTCATGTGTCTGATGAACCGAGGGGGGTTGATATGTGGGCCCCTCCCCCACAATGGTGGAGTAGGTTAGGTGGGAGAGGAGGTAGAAGGTTGGAAGGTGGAACCAGGAGGTGAGGAGGGAGGGTGCTGTGATTGAGATGTAACTTGGATTAATAAACAAATGTTTTTTTTTTTTAATTCAGAAAAGGAAGTGATTTTTAACTGAATGACCAGACTCCCTTTCTGGAACCCAGAGTGAGCATTAAACTGCTTCTTCTCAATTGTTCTGCCAGTGCTAGAACAGTTGTAAGCTGATGTGCTCAGAATGACCAGAACATTTAACAAATATATGCTATTACTTTTCTGCCCTTCTCTCTTTGTACGTTTTGCTGTCTATGATTTGAGTTTTAAAACTTGGACAAAAAGCTTGAGGTTCTACACAGCAGTCTTTAGAAAATATCTTTGTTACATTTTAGTTCTTTAAAAGGACTGGATAGTACAACAATCCTGGAATTATACTGCAATTGGTATGTAACTTCTGATATCCCACATTCTTGACAGCTTTCTTCTTTCTGTATGGGGCCAATAGATAGATTCAATAGATACCTGCTGAATGGATTTAAATTAATTTTTCTTTCCAATGTGTAGCTGATGAAATAGAGTGCTTACCTTCGCTACATGAGAAAAAGTCTCTCTCCTCTCTCCTAACTCTCCTCTGAAGCAAGACTAACAGCTGTGGATGCAGCACACAGCTCCAGGCAATACCTGTAATCTCACAGGCAAACATAATTTATCCTGCACAAAGGTTTATGGAGAAGTCCTGGGAGGCATAACCCATACTAATTACTAGGCTCACCTATCTCATTAGTCCAGGCCAGGAAAGCTGTTAGGCTTTAAAATTCTTTTGAAACGTTAATAACTGTGTGGAGTTTAAAACAAGCTGGTTTCTGCCATTCTAGCATTTCAGACCTGAGCCCTGTACCTAGCCATAAACTTTGTCCTCTTTGGTTCATTCTCTACTTATGCAAAGTCATTTCCCTTTCGGTGTTTGGAAGACTAAATGGGCAGTACTACATCACTGCTAATTAGGCAGAATATGAGTGATGGGATCAAGTACCGCAGCTTGCATGAGTACCCGATGGTTTATTTACATCCTCAGTCATTCCTATGCCATGCCATCCCTCTGTCATCTTTACGATTTCATATCCACTCCTGAGACTAGATGCAGACTTCAATCTTGTTTTCATCCTGATTGAGTATGTACACTGAGGGTCTATACTCATATTTCCTTGTAAACATAATTCATGCTGTGGTCAACCTACAATCTATAAACGTAGCTGTATTTGAAGACATTGTTAGGAGATCCGTATTTGAACCTTGGTCTGCATTGTTATTGAATGTTAGCTTCAGGCTCTCCCCTCGGGTGGTTCCATCCACTATACCATGCTGCGGCTGATCTGTGTCTAGAATATTCTGGTTTAATGAGTCTAATAGTCTGAACTCTGACTGCCTGGCACCTTGGTGGTCAGGAAAGACATTTAGAAGCCAGGATGACAAAGGGCTCGGGCCCCTGATTGAGCTATCAGCAAGGCACTGAAGGAAGAGCTCAATATGTAATAATCAAGGAGGTGACGGTGAATTCGTGCTTGGAGCAGTTGGAAAGCCCAGGCAGAAGAAGCAGTGTATACAAAGCACAGAGATACAGAGAAAGATGGCATGCTCATGGACCTACAGCGCTGCAGATTGCTTGAACATAAGCTATGTGGGAAGGATGGAGTGGGGGAGTGGGAGGAGTCTAGACAGGTGGTTAGGAATAGATCATAGTTCTGAGAACAACCTTTGCGGAGAGACACCATCTTACATAGGGAGCTGAGGGGCTAAGAGGAAATTAAAACAGTCTCAGTCACATGAACTGGGCAAACAGAATAGAACATAAGGAACAGCTATGACTCAGTTGGCATGTGGCACCACAGGACTTTTCTTAGGAAACCAGACATCAGTAACTCAGTGAGTTACGAGCAATTCTGTTACTAGGGACTGAATCCTCTGTTCTCTGTCCTGGTGAGAAGTGGCTCTGGGACCAGGAGTGAATGGCACAGGAAGCCACACCCAAGCATAGACCTGCTGACACATCACCAAATACAGGGTAGCCTTTAGGGGAAAACATGATAAAACTGTCCACTTAAGACCATACGAATGTCCCCTCTTTAAAAAGCACCCTTGGATCCAGAGGGGACTCCACATGAAGACCAAAAGAACTAACCAACCTAGTCCCCTGGAGGTTTACAGAGGCTGAAGCACCAACCATAAAGCATATATAGACTGGACCTAGGCCCACTACACATATGTATCTGAGAGGCAGCTTGGTCTTCATGCAGATCCCTTAGCAAATGGAGCAGGGTGGGGGGTCCTGTCTCTGACATGGACCCTGTTGCCTGTACATGGAACACTTTACCCTAGCTGGGCTGCCTTGTCTGGCCTCAGTGGAAGAGGATGCTCTTGGCCTTGATGCGACTTGATGAACTGGGGTGGGTTGATATGGGGGGGCTCCCTTCATCTGAGGAGGAAAGGAGGGAGAGGGAAAGAAGATGGGAGAGTGGGACTGAGTAGGGAGGAGGGGGGCTTTGATCAGAATATAGCTTCAATAAATAAATTAATTAATAAAAAATATAAAATAAATATAATAAAAAGTATACAATTCCAAAACTTTTTTAAGCATCCTTGGAAAGGGAGCAATTCCAACCCTAGGTGACATTAGGTTCTAAGAGCAAGAGACACAACCTGAACTTCTCCCAACAGACTTGTAGGAATAAGGAGAGAATATGAAAGACTCAAAAGTCCTACAACTGATAATGAAAAACTAGGGTATCCATGGCAGTTGAGTACAAGAGCACAATCTTGGGCAAAGATGGCACTCTAACTGGGTCATTACCACAGATATGCAAGAGACCTCACTGAATTCAATGCATGGTTGGAGGTACTAATAGTACTTGCATATGCTTGAGGGCAAGAGATTTGTGGGACTCAAGTCTAACTAACCCTAACCCTGAGACATGTGGTGAGGAAGCAGGGGCTAATACTGTTCTGTACTGAAAATATGACTGCATTCTACCAGGTCTGGAACAAGCATTTTTAAAAAGAGTGAGAGATAAGGAAGAAAGACTACTTTAAGAGAAGCAGAATGTCAAATGCAAGAGTGTTGATGGGGAAATGTGCTCCTGTCCCTATCGAGGATAGCTCACTTTTCCCACACATCATGTCACATAATTCCCCCACTAGATACATGACATCTAGGACTGTCAGGTATACAGTAAGAGTTCTATATATAGTTTCTGAATGAATACCAAGGGTCACCATTAACTGAATGCTTTCCATGAGAGCACTTTTGTAGTTCTTAAGGAAGTTGAGGAAATATTACTAGCATCTTTGCTTTATGGAGATTCTGATTCTGATTCTATGTCAGAAGTCCTCAACCTCAGCTCTACTGACATCTTGGACCAGGTAGTCCTTTGATGTGGAAGGCTCTGCTTCCTTTTGTAGATGTTTTTAGCTTCTTGACCACAGAGAGGACCACACCCTAATGACGACAATCTCAAATCTCTAGAAATTGCCAAACGTTCCATGGGAACACAATCGCTGCACTTTGAGAAGCACTCCCTGAGCTTTCCAGGGCACTAGACAGTCCACTCCAGACTCTCAACTTAATCTTGACCTTACAGTTGTCAGATGAGCATATGGGAGTCAGAATTTCATATTTCATACAGGCTAACTGAACCAGGTAGCATGCTGGGAATCCATGGCATCATCTCATCTGGGTGTCAGTACTGCTGAGCATGAAGATAGATTCCTCTGAAATCAATGTCTGTAGAAGAATAATATATAGGACCCTTTATTTAAATAATAATAATAAGTTGGTTCAAGTCTGTCAACTACATTTCCAAATAGTTTTGCAGTTGTTAGAATCACATCTTAGCTTCCTGCTTGCTGAGGCCCTATGCCTCTGTCCCATTTTTGGTACCAGTAATTATTGTCCTGTATGAAACAAAAAAAAATCTATATTACTCCAGCTCTGGTTTCTATATAGCATTATAGACTTTCATTACGCAATTACTGTAATACCCTCAAATTTTCTTAAAGTAGAAGCAGAGATCATTGAAGAAAATCATCTTTAAAATAAGAGGTTAAATAGCAAAATGGCATCTGAAAAACCTGCATAGGGTGCTGCTCCACATGTTGCTGGGGGCCCTGTGCTCTGCACTGAGAATGTGAGCAAGCCAAACTACAGCCCACAGAACCCACCCCTCACTGTCACGGTCATGTGTGTGACGTTGTAACTAGAATCTAAGTCTTGTGCATGCTAAGCAACTGCTATGCCACTGACCTACAACTCTAGTCTCATTTACTTTTTAAATTTTGAGACAGAGAATCATTAAATTGCCTACTCTAGTCCCTAACTTGGGAGACTCAGGCTCTAGCCTCCTGACTATGTAGGATTACAGGCCTGTGCCACCAGCACAGGGTCTCTAGCATTTCAAATGTCTGTGAAAACTGATGACCAAGAGCTCTTAGAATGTACTCTTTAGTATTTATATGATGAAGCATAGAACTACCACTTCCAGAGGTCATAGCACCCTAGGAAATATGGTACCAGGATTTTTTTTTTATGATGGTGTTCCCCAAAGTCTCAAAAGGATGTCTGAAATTACATCAGAGAGAATACCCTTGACAAGTCAATGAAGTTGTTTACGCTGTTGAGTATATTAAGAAAACTAGTTTAAGAAAAATTCTGATTCTGATTTCAGATTCAGATTCTGATTGTATGTCAGAAGTCCTCAACCTCAGCTCTACTATACTATTCATGTATTAAAAACTATACAAAAAATGATTTTTAATGACACCAGAGAAATGAGTTTGATCCTAAAACCTACATGGTGGAAGGAGAGAACAAACTCCTACAAAGTGTTATCTGGCATAACTGTACCCACAAATTAATTACTTCATTAATTTTAAAATGTAATTTAAATTTTAAATGACTTTTGTAAATAACATAAGTATGAATTTCTCAGGTTACATATTACATATATGTGTAAGTATTGGTCCTTTATAGCCTAAATCCAACTAGGCTGCGAGTAATCACTTTTTTTAACTGATACTTTAAAATTGGTTATATTTATGAAGTACCGTTTATATGTTTAATTATTATATTGTTCAAATTGGTATAAATGTATCTGTCTACTAAAAATGAGCCTTTCTTTATGGGGAAAACAGATGAAACCCTTTCTTGTACCTCTGTAGAATACATGTACAGTACATTATAATTTCCATAGGTACCCTATTAGGAATGCATGTGTACACATGAGGGTTGGAACACCCTGAAATTCCATGCCAGTTCTGTCGCTTTCTAGATTAAACAACTAAACATCTCAGAAACAACTTGGTTGCTTTGATTCCCACCTGCAAAATTGAAATAGTGATAGAACATGAGGCTTCTGGCAATGCTGTGTGTATATAAAACACTTCAAACAATGTTTGATGTGGAGAGTTCTTAGTTAATACATTGTACATCTCCACATGCCAGAACACACATACACACTTTCATTATCTGTATTCAAATTAGTATGCTAATGCAATGAGGATGTCAATAAATAGCTAAGTCTTGGCATCAGGTAATAGGACTTGTGTACAGCACTTTCGGCTGAGCTGAAAGGCTTGTATTTTTATAATACTTTTTTATGGGACAGAATAATGACAAAGACCATAGTGAATGCTAGTTCAGCCTGTCATATCAGCGTGGGACAGCCACCACTGTATCCAGTTTGTCAACTGAATGGGAATCTGTCAATCTATGAGGTTTTCTTTTGCCAGTTTGTGGCAGAGCCTCACCATCTGAGATGCAAGAGGGCCTGACGGCTGCAAGATAGCAATTCCAAGTGTGATGAGGGTTTAATTCTGTGCTCCCCCACACCTCCCCACATGCCATGTGAGTCAATTTGTATCACATCATTTCCTGTTCTCATTATAATCTTTGTAAAATCGTTTCATTTGTTGTGCCATCTGTGGAGGACTATTCTGTATCATTGTGTTAACCATGCTTCTGCAGAATATTTACATTTGCCTTTAGTAACCTTAGTAACTTCAAATAGTTTAAGGAAAATTAAAGCATCAGGTTCATTATGGGAGAAATCTTTCTCTTTACATGATTTCACGCTATTTACAATGACAGAAGTAAAGACAAACAAAAAATGATTCTATACAAAGGTGATGCTTAATATTAACTGTCCTCTTGACAGAACCTAGATTCTCTCAAGTTGGGCCTCTCTGGGCACATCTGTGAGGGATTATGTTCATTGTGTTAAATGAGGTGGAAGGACCTGTCTGAACTGTGGGTGGGACTATCTCCGGGGCTTGATATCTGGATGGACTAAAACAGAGAAGGCAAGCTAAGCACAGGTATGCATTCACTGCTCTCTGCTTGGTCCCTGTGATGTGGCGTGATGTGATGATGCGATGTGATGTGATGTGATGTGACATGATGTGGCATGATATGACATGATATGATATGGTGGAGCAGTGTGGTGTGACCAGCTGCCTTCAGCTCCTGCTGCTTGATGTCACTGTCATTGTGGACTGAGCCTTGAACTGTGAGCCAGAATAACCTCTTTCTCTCTTAAGATGCTTTTGTTAGGATAGTTTATCACAGACAACTACCATTCCCACTAGACTGTCCTGAAGGCTGTAAAAGGGTTTCATAATGACAGTGCTGAAAAAGAAATTTTGTCTTCTGGTCACACCGTCCTAGCTAGTTTTATGTCAACTTGACACAAGCTAGAGTCATAAGAGTGGAGGGAGCCTTGGTGGAGAAAATGCCTCCATGGGATCCAGCTATAGCCAAGACATTTTCTCAATTACTGATTGATACCAGTGTGGGTGGGGCCACCCCTGAGCTGGTGTTCCTGGGTTCTAGAAGAAAGCAGGCTGAGAAAGCCAGTAAGTAGCATGACTCCTGTTTCCAGGTTCCTGCCCTATTTGAGTACTTGTCCTGAATTCCCTTGATGTTGAACAATACTGTGAAATTGCTTTGGTCAAGGTGTTTCATTGCAGCAATAGAAACTCTGAGACACACCAATGAGAGGACTGGCTCCATCTACGAACACAGCTCTTCTGTCAGATGGACTTTGGAATATTGTTTAACCTAGAGTTTTCCAGGTCTTTTCATAAGCAGTGGCACACATTTAAAGAACATGTGCCTATTATTGGGACAATTCGCTCTGGGGGTGCAGCCATGTAGGCCCCCTGTGCAAGAGGAAGCTCTTAGCCCTCATATGACCACTGAACTGAGAGGGGCTGATATGTAGAGACACTCCACACTGGAGGAATTGGATGGATGGGAGAGGGAGGAGAGGGTGGATGGGTGGAACTAGAAGGGGTGGAAAGAGGGCACTGTGATGGAGATGTAACTTGGAGTAATAAATAAACATAAAAAATAAAGAAAGAACATATGCTTCAAGTCAGGTCATGCTTTTGGAAATTAATGGTGTCTAATTCTAAGTATCCTTCCAACCTTCTTCAAGACCACTCTCCCCCACCAGCCCCAAGTGACATACAGGCTTCCAAGTAACACCAAACTTTGAAACTCCATCTCTTTGTAAATATTGTACATCTGTCTTGAATGTCCTTACTTATGTCATTGGCTCAAACAATTAGCACCTAAAATCGTCCCAAGTTCCATCTCCACCAAAGACTTGTGAAGATTTTGTAGAGTTGAGGTCGACTCTCCATCAACACACCATTGTGCTTGAGAACACAGTAATGTGGGCAGAACTTGATAACCCAGAGTTCACTGCATTGTCAGCAAGTTATCATGCTTTTGGCCTCCTTTGCTACAATGCAAGCACCTAAAAACGTATTCCAACCTTATCTACACAATTTATCCCCTAGTGGACGTAACTTAACCTAAAAACGTATTCCAACCTTATCTACACAATTTATCCCCCAGCGGACGTAACTTAAGACTCAGTAGGTGTGCTCATTTATGAACAGTCTCTCCTTTTCTAAAAATTTACTTAGTAGTAAGTTCTTGTTTGTTTTGCGGTTTCTGTTAGTTTATTTTTTAATCTCCATTCAACAATTCCATGATGCAATTAAAAGTGGCCAAAGTCACATTTTTAGTCACCAAAGGCCACCTCCCAGTGATAAATATCCAAGATGAAACAACTGGTAAACAAGATCTATATTAGTCATCATCACCCACTCTGTCTCTTCATTTCTGCTGAAATCCTTGCTATCCACCTCTAGGCTGCTCCTGGAATCTCTGACTTCAGATCCATTCACTGGGTTATTAAACTCCTCACACATGAATGCATTCCCAAAAGTCTGAACTCTGCAGCCTACCTACAAGAATAGTATCATTCTATGATTTGTTGTGATAGTAATTTTTAAATATTAGTATTAATGAACTCTAGAACATTTGGGAACCAGGCTTCTCATAAAGATCTGTCATAAAATTTGCATCTGCCTTTGCACTCCTGTTGGTAACTTCACCAACTATTCAATTGTATAGAGCATGCAAAAGCATCCACGTAGACAATACAGAAACAATAGCTTGCTCCAGAGATGGAAGTTAGCACATGGATACAGTGAGAATATTTTACTTTATTTACTTCAAAGTGGGGTCAGAACTCAGTCACATAATAAATGAACTGGGCTTCACATTGCATGCCTGATACTTAGGTAGTAAGTATCAGGAAATGGGGTTTTTCAACAAAACAGTAGCTGTCATATGAAGCTAATTTTTAAAAATTTTGTATAGACATATTTGTATTTCAACTATAAACCTATTTCTATTTTTAAAATAGTGTGTTATTATTCCAGAAAAATTGCAGTGTGTTTAGGTAAATTTAACAATAAATATAGTAGAAATAATTTAGGCATATAATGGGAGTCAGCAAAAAAATTTTTTCAGAGATAGTCAGACATATTTATAATCCCAATACTCAGGAGGCTAAGATAGGAGGATGGTGAGTTTGAAGCCATTCTTGGCCACCTAGGAAGCTAACATCTCAAAAAAATATGTACAATTAAATACCCCAAATATTTCATGTGTTGGCCTCTTTTAAAGTAATGAACGGAAAGCAAAAATACCAACTTACAATCCAAGCTACCACATGCACATCTGTTTCTCTTAAGATGTATTATACTTTCTCATCCCAGGCTTTTCTTTTTGTTTTCTAAATGGCATAATAAAATAACGAGCAATTCTTAAATAATCCATCAAGCACAAGCACTTTCTGAAGAATTTCAAGTATTTTTTTAAAACAAAGCTCTAACTTAAAGAAAATGCTCCATGATTAAGTCAAAACAGCACAAGACATGTAGCAACTCATTTTATTTGCTGCTTTTCCAACATAGGAATAGGTCAAGTGCATGGAAAAGATTCTATTTTAGGATGCTGATGTTGTGTTTTTCTGGGGCCTGAGTTCAAGGAACTAAGAAGTAGTCTACAACGGTACAGCAAGCAGACCCCCGGGCTGGAATTTTTTTCTTTAGTTCCAAAAATAATGTGGCATAATGACAAATTTGGGGAAAGACATGATAATTTCATTAAAATTCAACAGTTAAAAGACTCAATAGACCAGTGCCTCAGACATCTATGCTCTGTAAGCACAACGGGAGGGAACAAACAGAAACTGGCAGGCTGTGTACTAAGACATTTCAAAATCGTCACGGACCTGTCCCTAAGTACCACACATAACTGAACTTGTCTAAATGTTCCCTGTGATCTCTGTCACATTCCTTACTTCTGTATCACAGACTCTGTCTTTAGTTTCTATGGTCAAATCTTTAATGCCACATGCCTTCAAGAATCTGAATAGTAATCCTATCTACATTTTTCTTTCCATAATAAGTATCTTCCTATATAATTATATATATTTATCCCTCTCAGGTCTCTGAGGTGGTTGAAGAATAGATAGTTAGAGTCTCATAGTTAATTTTTGAGTTGTTTAGGAATCAAGAGTGTGTTCTGGATCTAAGAAGATATTTTTTAAATTGGGAGGCAAGTTAGTATGAAAGCTGAGTTAGATATAGAACTTTAAACTCATGGAGATAGTTAGATAGTAGAATGTTAAAGTCAGGTGCCAAATACATATGGACTGGACATTGGGAATGTATGCTAAGCCATATAACTCTCATAATTTTGGCCTAATTATTTCTGTTGTTTTGTGTTGTATTTATAGTTATAAGAGAAAGAACCATTTGTTGGACTGAAAGGGAGAGCTGTTGGGGGGGGGGAAAGAAATACCTTAAACTAAAAAAAAAAAAAGGGAAGAGGATGGGGGGTTGAAGGGGAGGAGGGTCGAAGGGTGGGACTGGAGGGAGGAGTAGGGAGGGGATTGTGATTGAGATGTAACTTGAAGAAATAAAAAATAAATTATTAAAAAAATAAGTATCATCCAGACTTCCTGTCTCAGCCATAATGTAGTAGTTGTCATAAGACTTCCTCTCCACTCCATAAAATTATGCTACTATGAAAAATATGGAAAGCAACTATTTTTAGACAGCACATGTCTGTGAATTTTAAAAGAATTCTAGCTTTCTCCCTATACACAGGGAAGTGCATGGAGCTGAAGTGAGGGCAGGAGGCTTTGTTGGACAGAGACAGGAGATAGATGTGCAGAAGCAGAAATTCAGGAATCAGTACAGAGTCCTCCAAGTACTCCACGAATTTCTCAAGTTCAGCTAATGAGCAAGCTGTGGGTGTGGGCAGGGTAAGGCTATTTAATTGGCAGTGAGCAGCCTCCAGTACATCAGTTCTCAACCTTTCTAGTGCTAGGACCTTTTAATACAGTTCCTCAGGTTGTGGTGAGCCCTAATCATGAAATTATTTTCACTGCTACATCATAACTGCAAGTTTGCTACTGTTATGAATGGTGATGTAAGTATCTGTGTATTCTGATAGTGTTAGGCAACCCCTACAAAAGGGCCATTCAACTCTCCAAAAGGGTCATGACCCACAGGTTGAGAACCACTGCTCTAGTGGCTCTAAGTTGAACAAGAAGATTCCAGGAGTCACACAGTTCTGAGCGACTTAAGAGCATAGCCAATGGAAATAAGGTATCCACACCACAAAATTCCAAGAAGATTTTTTCATCAGACACCCAGGAGTATGGCCACTCCAGACCTTTTTTCTACCTCAGTGACTCTACACCCAAGCCGGAGCAAAATAATGACAATCTCCCAGTGACACAATTGCCTACCTAGAGGGAAAAACACTGCTTAGCCCAAGGTAACAAAATCCAATAGCATGCAAAGGACTTACAATAACCAGAGCATCCTTGAGGATGAAAGTAGAAGAGAAAGGGGGGAGAAGAGAGAGTTGGTTAGTTGAACGGTTATGAGACCTGGTTTATTTATTCATATGGCAGTATTGGGATAGCTCAGTGAACTAGGAACAAAGTCATCTTTAGATAGTGAAAAGATTTTGGTGGAACTTAGAACTTCACTATGCAAAGATGTTTAAAAATAATCCATCTTCGAAAATCAAGTACCTGTACAGAACAAAAATTATCTTAAATTTCATCTAAACATCACAAGAAAATAAATAAAATTGTATTATAAGCTACACTATAAAAGATAAGAACCATGAATTTTCTAGAGAATATGTTTGAGAACTTGGGATAAGCAAATATTTATTGGGTAGAGCACAGAAAGTACCAGCTGTAATATAAAAACAGAAATATTGGATTTCATTAAAATGAAAAACATCTATTCATCAAAACAAAATAGAGGCAGAATTGGATAATGCAGCAAAATCACAAAGAATGTCAAAGATTTCCAGGAGCCACCAGAAGCCAGGAAAAGGCCAGAAATAATTGTTCAGAATGATCTCTGCTCCCTTGACTTCAGACATCTGTCCTTCAGAATAGTGAGAACACTCTCTGTTGCTTTCAGTTACTAAGCTTAAGATGATGTGCTATCACAGCCCAACAAGGTAATTGATTAACTCTTACTTGTCAAAAAAAAAAAAAAACCTCATTAAGAAGATAAGTGAAGGCTAGAGAAATGGCTCAGTGGGTAAAGGCCATGCTATGCAAGTGTGAGGACCTGGATCTGACTCCCCAGTACTCATGCAAATACAGATGCTATCACTGACATTGCATGGGTGCTGGAGAGTAATAGCATGTGTCTGTGACCCCAGCATTCTAACACATGGGAAGCAGAGACAAGAATCTCTTGAGTCAGGAAGCCTGGCATAAGAAGCAGGAAACGATATAAGAAAGACCTTTAATCAAGCAAGTTAGAAGGTGAAGATTCACACTTGAGGTTGGCACATGTCCATGCTAGCATTTACATACAAATATCCATCTTGCACACAAACACACACTTACTTTTAAAAACAAGATAAATGAGAAAGTTTAAATATGAGAGGGAATCTAAGGGAAATTATCAGAGTAATATGTAAAGAACTCCTAAAATTCAACAACAAAAATGAATAAAAAAGAAGTTACAAAATTTTGAACATGAAAGATGGGTACATGTACTTTGCTAAACAAGTTTGATGATGTCAGTTTAATATCCAGGACCCAAAAATGGAAGGGAACAAAGTCCTGAAAGTTGGCCAATGACCTCTACACATACATGCATGCCCACATACATACAAACGTAATAGAGGAAAAAGTGGAAAACACTCTTCAACCTATAGACTAAAGTAAGAATTTTCTGCATAGGACTCTGATAGCAAAGGAAATAAGACCAATGTCTGACGAGGGGAATCTCCTGGAACTAAAGAAAAATTCTGATACCAACGAAAACTGTCAATTAAGTGACCAGAGTGTCCACGGGGTGGGAGAAAATCCAGTTGGTCAGCAAACTGGATCAGTGGAAAATAGACTCTCTAGATGGAAGCCAAGGTAGAGAAATTGGATCACTCAGTAAATTTCAACAATAAATTTAAAATAGATGTGAACATAAGTTAGAGGGCACTGCAACATCATGAATGTGCCTAATCTTTGGATTGTGGACATAAAAGAAGAAGAACATCACATGAAGGCATGAAGCATATTTTCAAGAAAATCAAAGAAGAAAAATTCCCAAAATTAGAAAATGAAATGTCTATTCAGGAATAAGAGGCACAGAACTACAAACAGACAGCTCCCTAAAAGAAAGTCCCCATAGCATAGTATAAAACATTAAAAGCACAGAATAAATAAAACTTATAATAAATAAATGTCACAACACAAAAGGGTTGAATCACTTACAAAGGCAGGCTCATCTGAGCAATAATTATTCTAAAGACACTTTAAAACCAGAAGAGCCTAATATATATATATATATATATATATATATATATATATATATATATATTCCAAGTTCTGACTTTTTGCCAGCTTCTGGGACCCTTTTCCTCCTACTCAGCCTTAATATGAGGGGATGTGTCCAGTCTTATTACAACTTGATACAATGTGTTTTGTTGATATCCTTGGGATGCTTGCAGTTTGCTGAAGAGAAATGGAGGAGAGGAGGAATGGATCTGGGGGAGAGGTAGGGGGGATTGGGAAGAGAGGAGGGAGGGAAAACTGTGCTCAGGATGCAATATATGAGAGAAGAATAAATTTTAAAAATCACCAGGATCAAGATCTTCCAGGCTCTTTCTATGGTGAACAAAAAGACAAATGGCAGCAGCTTGTGTTGATTTGGGCACTTCTGGGGCCTCACTAATCAATAGCAAACAGGGACATAACCTGTGACTGCTGTTGAGGTCTTCGTGCAAAAGCCCATGTTTTTGGGAGAATATTGCACATGCATGTGGGACACATAATACTCCAGTAGAATTCTTCTAAAGCTCATAAACACATTCAGCAAAATACCAGAGTACAAAATTAGCACATGAAAATTAGTATCTTTCCTGTATACCAATGACAAACAACAGAAGAAATTAGGGAAATAATCCCATTTCAAATATCCTTAAAATGTAAATAAGATAGGAACTGGATAGGTGTTTAAGAGCACTGGGTGCTCTTCCAGAGGACCTGGGTTTAGTTTGCAGAATCCACAGGGCAACTTACAACCAACCATCTGTAACTCTAATTCCAGAGGATCTGGTGGATGTTCCCTCTTGGCCTCTGTGGGCACCAGGACCACAATTGTTCTTAGGTAGCTCGTTTGGTTTCAGGGCCTCTAGCTTAAGTTCTCTTGGTTAGAGTTATTCTAGTTAATCCATTATGCAAAAGGTACAAGGTTTAATCTTTGCTATTTTTTAAATTTTAATAAATCTTTCATCTTTCCCTTGTGGTACTTTTTCTATAGTTCTTTAAGAATATTTCTTTATCCAATACTTTATTTAATTAAATGCTTTAGTTTAGGTGGGTTCATAGTTGTATTGTGATGTTGAAGGGCTAGAGTTAGTTCATAGAATCTGTTATAACTGGATTCTTCTGGGTGTAGGCCAGATGCTTTAGTATGTAAGCTACCCTATGGTTATTCCAAGCACACTTTCCAGTATGCTTACCTTGTTACGACTTGTCTCCTCTCATAAACTGGTGGCTCTAGTAATATATATATATTACAAGATATATATATATATATATATGTATGAGTTTAGGTTTACTTTGAGGAGGGTGATGGGCAGTGTGTGCTTACTTCATTGCTCAGTTCAATTAAGTTCTCTATTCTTAGTTTACTGTTAAATCCTCCTTAGTCCTTTCATTTCATAAAGGTTAACAGTCATACATACATGCAAAACAGTTATACATAGAAAAGTAAGTTTTAAAAATATTTTAAATAAATAAATAAGTAAAATATATACAAGACCATGGTTGAAGGGAGTAGAGGAATAACAGGTGGGGTAACAAGAACTATGTGTGAAGAAGTCTTATGAAACCTCACTGGTTTGTAAGCAAGTTAAAATGCATTCATTTTAAAAGTGGGGTTTGAACATAGGTGTCCCACATGGGTGTGCAATATGCTCCCAGAAAACATGGGCTTTTACATGAAAATCTTACTGCCAGACACAGGTTATATCCCTGTGTGTTACTGAACAGTTAAGCCCCAGAAGTACCCAAATCAACACAAGCTACTGCCATTGTTCTCTGTTGTTCACCATGATTAGAGAGATCTTAATTCTGAGGACACAGGAATTCATCTGAGCTGGCCAGGAAGTTCTCTATCTATCTATCTATCTATCTATCTATCTATCTATCTATCTCTATCTCTGCTGATTGGCAGTCACAGTGCTAGAAAGTGGTGTGCAGGCAGCTGGGGAAGAAATGACAAAAGCAGTCTTACCCTGGGCCAGGTCCTATATACTAAGATGTGCTTGAAACAACAATGGCAAGACTGTTCGTGGGCTAACCAACCACTCTCTTGACAGGCTCCAAATTCATATCTGTGCCTGCTAACATGTTCAGAAACCATGACTAGGAAAATTATATGTCCTAAGAAAAAACTTATTGATAATTGTTTTTGCTCATACTGTCAAACTGTTTTCTAAATATTTATGTTTATATCTATAGTCATGTTATTCTCAATCTTAGTGAGTGATCAAGTACTCATATCCACCCACCCACCACACCTATTACCAGGAAATACTGTGGGCGAGGGAATAGAAATAAGCTAAGATCTGACAAATAAGGAGAAGGGTTGTGAAATGCTCTCCTCTAGACATGACATGGCTGCTGCACACATGAACTCACAGCAGTGTAGCTATCTACACAATAGCAATTTAGTTAAAATTTCTCTCATAAATTTTATCTGATACTGATACCTGCTAAGGAAAATGATTAACTTCTTTGGAGGGGTGGCAATCTGTAAATTTCCCATGCCCCCATTGAATGACCCCAAACTCAGGTGCATGTGGACACCAATAATTGAACTCAGTGAGTTATTTTTTAAAATATAGAGAGGATATATATATGTATATATACATATATATATATGAGAGAGAAAAGTGTTGGTGGGTGTCAGAAAAGTTGGAAGGTGGGAGTCAAGAGTAAATATGACCAAGATACATTGTATACATGTATAAAATTTTCAAATAATACAAAAAGTTTTTTAATAAACCATTATGCCCAGTTTGTGATGTTTATATATACATGATTATGGGACCATCCACCCTTCCATAGGAAACGTGTCAGTGTCCATATTCTCAAATAAAAATGATTCTCCACCCCCCAAGATCATAAAAAAGATGAAGTTGGTGAGGTGTTAGAAGGATATGGGTAGAACTGGACGGAGAAAATTGGTGGGTGTACATGATATTTCACTGTACACATGTATGAAATTCTCAAAAATTAAAAGAAAATATAATAAAAATTAAAAATAGAAATTAAAGTAAATGTCTTAGGAAGACATGTTGGGTAATGTTCACAGGTGCTTAAATCACAATAGCTCAATCGCAATACCATTAAAGGGAACAAAGGAATCTAGACACAAAACAGTAACATACTGGATGATTCCATTTGTAAAAAGTACAATGGCCAAATCTAAGCCATTGCCACATAACCAGGCTGTCCTCAGAGGTGCAGAGGTGGGAGGGGCCTGGCAGATGTCGTGGGGAGAGAGGAAGGAGGGTTCTTTGAGGAGGACAGCTAGAGTCCCCCAGAATGATGAGACACTCTTAGCTTAGAGCTCTGTTCTTACTGCCTGGGTTGCACTGCCCAGGACACAATGTGCAGAGTATTTTCCAGGTATAAATATAAGTTGATTCTACATTAAAATCTGCTTCAAAACATTTTCATTTATATTTCAATGTTTTTAATTTAAAAAGAATTACATCTTAAACAAATCACTAATTTAGTAGGAAACATTGCTTCTAAAAACTGAATAAGAACAAGCTTTCTTCAATGAAATCATGCAATTTGCAACCAAATGGATGTATCTAGAGAAGCTCATCCTGAGTGAGCTAACCCAGACTCAGAAGGATACATATGGCATCTATTCACTTATAGTAGGATTTTAGCTATATCGTACAGGATATCTGTACTACAACCAACACACCAAAAGGAACATGGACATAAGTTTCTTTTTTCTTTTCATTTCTTTTTCTTTTTCCTTTCCCTCTTTTTTCTCTTTCTTTTTCCTCTCTTTTTTTTTGTTGTTGTTCTTTGTTTTTGTGGGTTTGTGTGTCTGTTGGTTTTTTTTTTTTTTTAGTTTCCCCCCCGTAGCAAGGGGACACCTTTCACTGGCAGTACTGCCTCGTAGACCCCCGGTGTATGAAGAGGCCCTCAGCCCTCATATGACTCCTGATCTGTGGTGAGAGACTGGTATGCAGGGACACTCCACCCCAGAGGATCAAGAAGGAAGGGTCAGGGAGTAGAGCATGGGAGGGTGGGGCTGGGAAGCAGGAAAAGAGGACAATATGTCAAGGATGTAACCTGTAGCAACAAACAAATAAATTTACTAATTAAAAAAAAAAGCAGGTAACAACATTAAAACACTGTAAATAAAATAAAGGACACAGCCGTTCAACCTGGTTTTATGAACCTCCAAGTGTCGACAAAACGTAGAGCTAAGGTAAAATACAGGAGAAATGTGGTGTTAACCCATGCCTTTAACTTCAGCAGAGACGGGAGGAGCACCATAGAGTTAGTGGACTTATAAATTCTAGAGTTACATGGAAAAGGGTGGTGAGGGTACACACCCTTAATCCCATCATTCAAGAAGAGTACACCCTTAACCCCAACACACTAGAGACAGAAACAGGCAGATCTCAGAGCTCAAGGTCAGCCTGATACAAAACAAACTCTAAATAAAGAAAAACTTTGATCCAGGAGTGGTAGAACACATCTTTAATCCCCTCAGATGGGAACCACAGGTCTCGGATCCCAATAATTAGAATGCAGAGACACACACATAGGATTTGGAAGGACCTAAGTTTAAAAGCTACTTACAAAAGGCCCACACAACACAAACAAATTGTCCTTCGAGACCTCAAAATATATACACTAAAGCTGGTTTAGCTCCAAAATAACAAAATAATTTCTTCTTTAAACCAGATTGAAAGATAACACTTTATATATTGTCAAAAACCAAATTTGCTTCAGGAGAAATATTACCTACCCCCCCCCCAACAAAAAAGAGGGCGATTGTCCCTGAGTGAGGAATAGGGCAGGGCTCTGTTCTTATCTTTCCAGGAGAATCAAAGCATCCATTCAAGAAACCCAGGGACAACTGGACAACGGAAACCTCAGCAGAAACAGGAATCAGATACCAAAAGAAGACGAGTGACCCAGATGATTCAGCCTGACAGACTCCCTCAATAGATGTCTCCATCAAAAGCCTACAACCACAACAACTCAATATCGCTAAGACCATTCAGCTCTACACAATGCCCCAGCCAGAACCTCAGTAAAGCCTGGAAGTTCAGCTTCTGCCTACAAACTCCTTAGGACATCTAAACAGCTGAGAACAGAAGGACTGAACATAAAAGGATTGTATTAACATTTTTAACCATTTTTCCATTTTGGTTTGGGCCCCAAACAGGTTTACTACGACCCAAATCAGCAGGAAGTCATTTTAAGAGAGCGACGTCCCATACCCAGAGGGTGGGGAGGGTGTTTCTCCGCCCCCCCTTTTTTCGGTTATTTGAAGGACAACTGAAAACTCTGTTATTTAGGGGAAGACATTACAAGTTGTTAAATGGTCCTGTTTAATGGGTTTTGGAGGTTAGACCCAGGGTATTCCTTCTTTCCCTTTTCTGTGTCCTTCTTTATCTCCTATGTAGGAATGCACGGACTTGAGAAAAATCGAGACATAGACAGCACAGGAAGGATCAAGAAGAAAGGTCACATTATTGAATATGCCCTTATACCCTTGTATATTGATACAAAATTAATAGTATATTTGGCTAAAGTGGTATTGACCATTGTTTATTGTGCAAAAATAAGATTGTATTAGTCTACGTCAGTATTGATATTTGTATATTGATACGAAATTAAGATTATAATTGGCCACAATGGTATTGACCCTTGTATATGGACACAATATTAAGATTGTATTGGGCCGCATAGGCATTGATCTTTGTATATTGATACAAAATTAAGAGTATATTTAGCCACATTTGAATAGATCTTTGTATATTGATACAAAATTTAAGGTAACGCTTCCTAATGGTATCGTACCTAGAGATACTTAAAAATGAAATGTGAAGCTCTGGCCTCTTGATACCAACCATCTTAAACTGTTTAGGATAGTTAAGAAAAACAAACTCCTAGTCATGCATGCATGTCACCTTGTTAGCTACTAAGACAGTCTATCACAGATATTCTCTAAGCTACTCAGTAATCAAGTTGTTAAGAGACAAGCAACATTTGCTTATCTAAATACAAGAGATGGATAGGGCATGTTCAAAAACCCCAAGAGATCTGCAGAATATGGCATTCAAAGATGTGGTCTTAAATTAAGATTTTTTTTTTGATATCGTGACATATCAGCTCCTGACAGCACCCCCTATTCTACTCCAAGTAGAAGAAAAGCATCGAAGAATCTCCAGTGTGAGATGGTTGAATTAGTGGCAAGCCTATCTCTTGGCATGTAAAAACTCCTTGCTTCAACTGCAGACAGACTGCTGTCCAAAAAGGACAAAACTTGGTAGCAGGGAAGTCGACAGCCTAGCTCTGCCAAGACAGGGTAGGTTAGTCCTTCACAATCCCTGCTCTACAATAAATGTCTGTCAGAGAAACAGGACCAAAAGGCTGAAGACTGATGCTGGAATGTATGGAGAGAAAATGGGAACTGTCCAGGTAGTCACTGGTTTGTCATTTCTTAGTATTGGAAGCTGCAGGCCCTGCACTTCCTATACAATCAGATATATTTATCCTTCTCAGCTCTCTGAGGTGGTTGAAGAATAGACAGCTGAGTCTCATAGCTAAATTTTGAGTTGTTTAGGAATCAAGAGGGCATTCTAGATCTAAGAAGATGGTTATAATAGTGATGCAAGTTAGTATGAAAACTAAGTCAGTTATAGAACTTTAAACTCATGGAGATGGTTAGAAGGTAGAAGGTTAAAGTCAGGGGCCAAATATGTATGAACTGGACATTGGGAAGGTATACTGGGCCATTTAACTCTCATAAATGTGGCATATTTAATTCTGCTGTTTTGTATAGAATTTACTGTTATAAGAGAAAGAACCATTTGTTGGAATGAAAAGAGAAGCTGTTGGGGGGCGGGGAAGAGGGTGGAAGGGTGGGACAGGAAGGTGGAATAGGGAAGGGTTTGCGACTGAGATGTAACTTGAAAAAAAATGAAGTACTTATAAAAAAAAAAAAAGAACAAGCTTTCTTGGTTTTCCCTTCTGTTTATGACATCATAGAAGTGTTTATCATTTTGTACAACTGAGAGAAAAGGAATTTTAATTTTTAATCTTTTTAAAAATCATTTATGTGTATGAGTGTTTTGTTTGCATGTATGTCTGTATTCCACCTGCTTGCCTGGTGCCTGTGAAGGTTAGAAGAGAGTATTAAATCCTTTACAATGGAAGTTACTGACAGTTATTAGCCCCCATATAGGTGCTGAGAACTAATATCAGGACCTCTGCAAGAGCATCCTGTGCTCTTAACCCTGAGTCATACTTCTAGTCAATGCTTTTAAATTAAGGAAAAATCTCAGAATTTCCAGGGGAGTGTGATATCTGTTTGTTTATTGGTTGGTTGGTTGGTTCATTGGTTGGTTGGTTGCTTGTTTTTTTGAAAGAGTTTTTCTATGTAGCTCTGGCTTGCCTAGAGCTCTCTCTGTAGACCAAGCTGGCCTCAGACTCACAGAGATCCACCTGCCTCTGCCTCCTGAGTGGTGGGATTAAAGGCGTGCGCCACCACCACCACCTGGCTTCATTTGAGATTCTTGACCCTGCTGATGAAAACATTTTTAGTCTAATTGTTCTCAAAGATGCCAAAACAGTCTTCAGTTACCACTCACAAAAATACTGATCAACATGGCTCCTCTCAAACTGTGGCCATCTGTTATGTCAATATATTACTGCTTCAGCAAACCCTCTTCGTTTTAAATTGCTGCATTAGTGGAGCAGCCTGGGTTCCAAGTGAAGAAATTCTAATTTTTCCTCCACATTTCTGCATCCATCCCATAGGTTTAAGCATTGTGCCAATTTATTCTAACCAATGGAAGCTATTTGAGATGATCAGCGCAAAATAAATTCTTTTATTTCCCACTTTTTTCACAGGACAGTAGCATCTGAGATTTTTCATGCAATTATTTATTTGTAGCTAATTTTCATTTTTTATATTTCCAAATGATCTGTGATTTCTATCTGGTGTTTTTCTGTATACTATTTACAAACTTTCTAGGATTTTTAAAAAATTATATCACTTTCTAGATTCAAAATAATCAATCTACATACCACACCTTGTAATGTTATGAACCCACTATCAGCCACCGGTCTTTGAGTGCTAGGAAAAGTTTTCACTCTGACATTTAAAACTCAGGATATTATACAATATTGTATGCTTCCTACAGCTTCAGGGCTAATGGATCAGGACAGAAAATGATCCCAAGGGCCTTACACATGCTGGCAAGTGCTCTGCCACTGAGCTACAATGGTAGGGCTTTAGTAATTTTTTGTGACAGTCTTATTATATTACTCTTTCCAGCCTAGAACTCCAGCTCCTCCTGTGTAGAGAGCTGCGATGTGCCACGCCTTAAAGATGGCGCTGGTCTCCGCCTTCCACCAGCCCGACGGTG